>CANSNZ010000277.1:197500-230654 GCA_947646795.1 Beta lomatogona
TACTGAACTTATTTTTGCTGAACTGAACTTATTTTTGCTGAACTGAATTTATTTTTACTTATTTTTGATGAACATAACTTATTTTTACTTATTTTTGTTTTTTTTTTACTTATTTTTGCTGAACTGAACTTATTTTTACTTATTTTTGCTGAAAATAAGTCCAAAAGAACAGGGCTGGAGTATATTACTAAATATACTACTCCCTCCGTCCCATAATATAGTTCTTGTTTCTTTTTGCACAGTCTCCAAGACGTACCTTTGACCTACAATATCTTCTATTTTGTATTAGTAAAAAAATATAAAAAGTTGATAATATAAATGTAGACATAGAGACGAATCTAACAAGACTCTACATGAGTATGTTTTCTTGTATACATTAATGAGAATATTTGGTCAAAGATTTTAAAGTTTGACTCCCAAAATAGAATCAGGAATTATATTATGGGACGGAGGGAGTAATATTTTTATGTCAATACTTCAATGTATTTAATATCTCATTGACTTTTTATAAATTTCTATAAATGATTTAAGGCTAATTATCATAAAATATACTACCGTTATCTATATTGCACTTGTTAAGAAATGGAGGAAGTACAAAACATTATCTTACCGTTATCAACTTTTGAGCCAATAATGAAATATATGTATGATATTCGGTAATATTGGAGTATAAATATTCTTATTAAACCAAATATTTTCCATGCATTTTACACTGGTGCAGAGGCTAGTTTCAAGATCTAAAACACTCACCATAACTTCATATAAGGCCAAATGAGCACTTTGTGTTTGTTAAGTCTTGAGAAGGCTTGGACAAAAGAAAATAATGATATACAAATCTGGACAGCCGCAAAAAGAGAAAACACCAGCTATCATTTCTGAAAAAATAACATGAATGGAAATTCCCACTCTTTTATGTCGAGTTGAGGAACCAAATGAACTGAATTTAGCCATGTACATTTCTTTCAACCTTTTCCATTAAGAAGCTTCCTCACTACGTCTCTTTCCTCCAAACCCTATTCCCTTCAATGAGAATTGAATCTGATAGAATATAAAGATAACTTAATTTCCTGGCGGTCTAAGAGACAACCCTCTCTCTAGATCAAGTGCAGAGGCTGAGTATCGAGGCGTCGCTAATGTTGTTGCTGAAGCTTCCTGGTTGCGTAATCTTCTTTTGGAGTTACATTGTCCTCTTCGTTAGGCAACCATTGTTTATTGTGATAATGTCAGTGCTATTTATCTTTCTCGCAATCCCGTACAGCACCAACGCACCAAACACGTTGAAATGGACATTCACTTTGTTCGGGAAAAGGTTGCTATTGGTCAAGTACGTGTGTTGCATGTTCCTACCAGATATTAGTTTGCTGACATCTTCACCAAAGGCCTTCCGCGACATTTATTTTTGGAGTTTAAGTCCAGTCTTAGCGTCCGTCCTCCTCCCGCTATGACTGCGGGGGTGTGATAGAATATAAAATATATAAGGATAATATTTTGTATTCACACTTCTACTCTTATTAGGTTTTCTAATATTGTTAGAAATCCTCTTTATTGTAACCTATAAATATGATTAATGGAACACACTCCAACCAAGAGAGTTTTACCTAAACTAACAGAATCCACAATACGTGGGTGAAAATTGAACATAGAAGCACTGTAAATCCTTTCATTTATTGATTTTTACTAATGTACATTATTCTCATAATATAATTAATCAAAAATAATTTGTGAATCTAGTTACTTTTCTTAATTACCTTTCCTCCATATGATTCACATGATTTAGGCGCTGTTCTTTTGGACTTATTTTCAGCAAAAATAAGTAAAAATAAGTTCAGTTCAGCAAAAATAAGTTCAGTTCAGCAAAAATAAGTAAAAATAAGTTCAGTTCAGCAAAAATAAGTTTAGTATTACTATTAATGTTGTAAATTATTTTTGTTTTCAATATTACTATTAATATTGTTATGATTATTAATATTATAATTATAATAACGATGAATTTGTAATTTTTTTTTATTTTTTTATTTTCTAATTTTTTAATTTTTTTAATTTTTTAATTTTTTTAATTTTCTTATTTTTTTTATTATTTTTTATTATTTTAATATTTTAATTATTTAGTATTTATTATTTATTATTATTTTTTATTTTTTATTATTTATTATTTATTATTTATTATTTATTATTTATTATTTATTATTTATTATTATTATTATTATTTATTATTATTTGTTATTTATCATTTATTATTTATTATATTATAATTATAATTATTTATTATTGATTATTTATTTATTATTTTAATTATTATTTTTTATTATTTATTTTTTATTATTTATTATTTATTATTATTATTTATTATTATTTATTATTATTATATTATTATTATTTATTATTTATTATTTATTATTTATTATTTATTATTTATTATTTATTATTTATTATTTATTATTTATTATTTATTATTTATTATTTATTATTTATTATTTATTATAATTATAATAATTATTATTTATTATTGATTATTTATTATTATTATATTATTATTATTATTTATTATTTATTATTTATTTATCATTATTATTATTTATTATTTATTATTTATTATTTATTATGGGGTGTGCTAAATACAGCACAAAAAAAGGCTAAATACAACACCTAATAGTTTATAGAATTTAACTATGGTTAATTTTACCTTTTTATAGTTAAAAAAACAATGCCAATTTACCCGCATGATCATCATTATTCATCTCTACCCATCTGATCATCACCTCATCAACCTTCCATCGGCATTTTTGTCAATCTACGGCTCCCAATCCTTATACTTCCCCAAGCATCATCATACACACCAAAAACAAAATCAGGCTCCACGCATACCAATCTAGCATCATCATCTTACAATACAACCAAATCAGATTTGAGTAGGAGGCCATTTTTTTTCTTTTCCGAATTAGGGAGTTATTTGTCGTACATGATTCCCCTACGAGAGGGCCATTTATCATAGATGACTCCCCTATAGGGGGGTCATTTGTCATAGATGACCCCCACTATGAGGGGTCATTTATCATAGATGACCCTTCTGCAAGGCGGTCATTTGTCATAGATGACCCCCTATCATGTTTAGGATGATCATGACCCTCCCAATTCCCATGAGGGTAGGTTAGTCTTTTACTCTCTTTTTTGCTGTATTTAACCTTTTTTTTTGCTGTATATAGCACTTATATTATTATTATTTATTATTTATTATTTATTATTATTATTTAGTAAAAATAAGTTCAGTTCAGCAAAAACAAGTAAAAATAAGTTCAGTTCAACAAAAATAAGTTAAAAATAAGTTCAGTTCAGTAAAAATAAATTCAGTTCAGTTCAGTTCAGCCAAAATAAGTTCAAAAGAAGAGGGCCTTACCGATCTCATATAGGCTACATTCACTTCATATGGCAATCTTTTTCATATGATAAGCAACTTTAATTAGTAACCCTTTTTTTTACAACAAGCTAAGATCTAACTTGATAGGATCAATTGGAGCAATGATACATCTACACGGTGGGTAGATAATTCACTAGAGATAGAGAATCGGAAAATAATTTAAATTGATGAGTTGGATTCCACTAGGTATTGATTAATGTCGTTCTCTAGTGGGTTATCTACACACTACGTAGATAAAGCTTTTGCCAAATTATTGTATATAAATCATGATTGAAATTTCTTCTGCTCGTCTTCCGTTTCGCGCTTGCACGTCTGAATGATGATGCAACATTATGAATATCCCCTATTTGCATTATATAAAATCTCAATTGTGCTAGTCATTAATCCCATAAATGAGTTAAGACGAACTACCCGGCCCATAACAACCTTATGCTTAGTTTTTCTCAGCTTATTTTGTTTATTTAAGAGAAAATCAGTTCATTTTAGTTCTAATTACTTAACTCTAATAAGTTATAGTAAATTCAGATTAGTTTCAATAAGTTTAAACATCTTATAAAAGAAGTTTTCATAAGTTCCAATAAGTTTAGATCAGTTTAAATCAAGATAAGTTTGGATAAGTAAAATGATAAATAATAGATAACACCATTAGTATATGCATTATCAGTAACACTATTTTTTTATGCTATTGTAATCCATATTGCACCATAAAGGCATAAAGTAATAGTGTGGCGCATCACTTATAATTAAGACATTCCGATTGTTCTTTATGTTAGAGGATATACATATAGATAGAGAAGTTTAGGCTCATATGTGTCCCTGTCTTACTATATGACCATTTTCTTATCGCGTTGCTTACCAATCATTGGATTATTGATTTTTGTGGTTGTGATACATCATGCGCCATAAATGATGGTGTATTATAAGGGCTTGTATGCTTTAAAAATGACATAGCATATAGAAAAAAGCCATTGACAATTTATTTAAACAATGCAAAACATTAGAATAACTGATAGGAAATAGACTTCTCCACATAGGTTTAGAACAGTAACTAATATAATTGACAAAAAATAATGTTTAGGAAAAGACATGAACACATTATAATAATAACACAAAACTTGAAAAATGAATTAGAATTTTGAAAATTGATACAATTAAGTACTTACAAAATGACAGGGTCCGATCCTTTTGAAAAATGAGACTCAAGTTAATTTGTGTCATTTTACAAAAGTTTTGTGTCAATTTAACAATTATGAGTACAATTTACAATTAGTCTGCAACATAAGTTTGATGTGCACTATATAAAGAACGCACCAATAAAAAAAAACCCTAGCCTCCTCCTCTTCCCTCTCTCTTCACCCTCCTAAAAAATCCTAATCCTTTTCTTCTAGTTTGGGGACGCCATCATTCTTTCGATGGTGGTAAGCCCCCAATTCTTCTTTTTTCTTCTAATTTTTATTGTTTTTGTTATTAATAATCCCCCATTCTCTCTCGTTTTGATAGTTTCTACCCAATTTTTGGGTTCTTTCTCTTCTTTCATGGGAGTTTGGAGTTTGATTTTATACTATTCCCACGTGGAAGTTTTAAAAATGGTAAGGGAAATTGTTCTTATTGATTGAAGTTCAAGCCTATTAACATAAAGGTATTGGAAATTCAGATGCGGTCAACATGGTTAAATCAATAATTTTCTTCCCCAAACTATGTCAGAATGATAGACTTCCCCATCAATAACTGCTTGATTCAACAAATACGAGGAGGTTGCGTTGTATTGCTCGATCTGGTTCATTGTAGTTTCTTCGAATATGCATTTGATTTGGTCTTGTCTTATTATATCTTGTTTTTCTTTAATACTTATTGTCGATAGCGTTGGGCCTTCAATTAATGAAATTCCTCTTAAAAAAAATGTAAAGAACGCACATGTATATGTATTTAATTTGTATATATTACTCAGCATATACAATATCTAATCATGTTCTTAAAAAATAACTTCAAGCTAAAACGATAATCTCAATTTGAAAGCCAATTGCAATCAAGCGTAACCTAAATTATTTCTTGTCGTGGGTCACTCAAAACCGGGTATATGTGACAATAATGCAATATGCAATCATTACATTAGTAGGTCCATATATACTACTCCCTCCGTTTCTTTTTAATCTACACACTTTCCTTTTTGATATGTTTCTTTTAAATCTACACACTGTTGTTTTTTCTATTTTAGGTAACATGTCACATCTACTTTCTCCTCTTTTTCCACCCATGTCATCCACTTTTTAATATTTTAAACCACTTTTTATTTTATCTCTCTCACTTTTCAGTTTCACTCTCCACCTTTTCAGTTTCTCTCTCATACTTTTGTACTTCCTCCTTGGCTCTCCCCCAAAGTAAAGTGAGTAAATTAAAATGAAACGGAGGGAATACCATGCTAGATGTCCCAATAAAATTTTACACATTGGATAGAAACAAAAAACATAACATAAACCACCATTTTCTTGGCGCCTATCTCACCTCTTGATTTTGAGAAAATTAGAACATGTATACTTTTGTCTTTTGATATTATGCGCATTACATTCGCTTGGCATTTGGCAATTGGCATGAAGTATAAAGTAGCCACTTTTAGAGTGAAGCATACGCTTGCAGATGGTAAATGTAGGACAAAAACCAAATTTTCTTTCTTTTTGCTATTTTTGGAAAAGCTAGAGAATGAATTTAAGGAGAAGAATATGTAAAAACAAATGATTGCACAACTGTGGATGTGTTGTTGGTTCCAAAGTTCTGTTTGCTTATTCCCCTTCTTATATCTGGTTTCCAGAAGAGAAAACTTTTCCATAGGGTTTTTTTTTTATTCTACTATCCTTTGCATAAAAATTGACACGTCAAAGAAGAATTTCCAATTATTTCAAAAAAAAAAACACGCCGAATTCAAGATTCTAGCACTGATAAATCATATATGGAATCAACAACAAAAGCATTAGCTAGAATCCACTAGACATATGGACGGAGATAGTAGAGTAATGATACTATATGATCTTTTACTCGTTGATAATGGTGGATAGCTATATGATGGTAAAACAAACGCATTAATATCGACATTATAATCCTCATATTTCTAATTAAGAAACTATAAACTTTGTTTTTAGGTTGGTAAGGATAGATAGCGCCTTATTGGATCATAATCTCGTATCTCTATTATACTCCCTCCGGTTCCTAAAGATCTTCCATCTTTCCGTTTAAGTGCGTTTCCAAAAGGTCTTCCCTCTTTTGCTTTATTCCTTATTTGGCAAAACAAATTTCCCTATTTACCCTCTTATGTCACTATCATATGAGTCCACCATTGCATTTTATTATACTTTATTACCCTCTTTCTCCTCTATGATCTTACTTTATTATACTTTATTACCCTCTCTCTCCTCTACGGTCTTACTTTATTATTCTTTACCCACCCTAGACCCCACATAAATGGATCCTCCTTGGTATCTGTAGGAACAGTAACAAGGAAGATCTTTAGGAACCGGAGGGAGTATAAGCCAAGGGGGGAGCAAGGGTGTCCCCCTTGGAATTTACTTAAATGCCCATCCACAATATAGATATTACCCTTAATGAATTTAAATTTCCATATATATTAAATAGTCTTTTCTTCTTCCTACTTGCCATATATATTGAACAAGTTAACAATGGAAAATGAATTTGAAATTTCAATTAAATATTAAATTACGGAGAATGATTTCCTCTTCTTGCATGTGTGAAAAACTATGATCAAAAATTAAATTTATAATATAACTTGATTGAAACAATCAGAAGAAAAAAAAAATAATAACTTGAATTTCATATTAATAATTATACTGATAATATTCTAAAACCTAAATGTTGATTATTATTATTCGGTAAACTCTATTATATAAATCAAATTCTTCCACTTTATTAATATTCAACGATTGAACCTGATACACAAATTCTTCCATTTTATTTGAGCACAAGCTTTCCTCTGCTTTATATTTCCTTCTCTCAATACTATATTTGAATAATGATGAACAAATAACTAAAAAACCAACGAAATATTGATTTAAGAAAAACATAAAAAAACTAAAAAAAAATTACAAATGTCTGTTTGAATCAAAAAAATTATAACGCTGATGAATAACTAATTGAGAAAAGAAACGCTAATATTACTCGCACGCATAGCGTGCAAAAAATGCTAGTAAGTCAATATGGCAACACATGACACCAAAACATAGAAAAATAAAAAAAAAAGAGAAAAAAATAGGGGGATAACTAACTGCTTCAATTAAACGAAAAAAAGGGGAAAAAAAGAGAAAAAAGTACCACATTTAAACTCAATAACAGTTTTTTTTAAAAAACAAAATACAAAGACAGTTTGCACACATTGTGTGCATATAAGGCTAGTCTCTTATAAATAAATAAAAATTCGGCTCAACTACACAAACAAGCCTTGATAATAGAGGGATAGAGTGGAAGGAATCCCATTCTTAAAATGGCTCTAGTGGAGCTTGGTCTAACAAGACCAAGTTTTGCTTAATTGTCTTAAGAAACTCCCTACTAAAGTAAGGTAATACCTTAATAGTGTTAAGGTATATATCGGGAAGCGTTGGATAATTATATATATATACACACACATTGTCTTACATGTAAGATGACAAATTGTTTATATTCATATTATCTCTATTATATAAGCCAAGGGAGAAGCTATAGTGTCCTCTTTTGAAAAGACTTATATACCCTTAATCTCACAAAAAATAATAATAAAAAAGATTTTTTTAATTCTTTCCTCATTTACAAATCTCTCTTTTATAATAGATATATATGGCGGTTCCTTCAACCACTCTTATGATTTACATTCGTTAAATCAATCACCTTTCTATTTATTTGTTTCATTAGGTAATTATCCATATCAAACAAGTAAAGCTCATAATTTATGCTTAACTGATCACCTCCACGATTGTTTCAATTGTTCTTCACCAATATATAAGTAAGTTAAAATTTGAAAATAATTAGTAAACCAGTGATTTGCAACAATTTTTTTGTAACTTAATAATTTTTGTTAATCATCGTGAATTTGTGATGTTATTATTGTAATTATTTTTATTCACAATAATAAAAAATTTTTACAACAGAAATCGATTATAACCTATGACTTAGTCTTACAACAAATATCAATTTCATTTAGAAAATCATCAACCACCTAGCATTGACAATAGAAATATTGTTCAAGAGGAGTAGATAGTTAATATGTAATTTAGAAATCATCTAAGTTCTACATTTTCAATTTTGAGTTTATTAATTTTACCCTTAATCACGATAAGTAGATGGTTCATCGTTTGATATCTGAAGCACGCATCGCGTGCACATAGAAGCTAGTAGTTTAAAATGCAATGCACTATTAACTACTAATAATCCATACTATTGTGAAGTTTTTTTAAAAAATTGAACCTATTTGAATGTAGATGAATTTCTTAAATAGCTTGTAAGGAACCAAGCTTATAATTCTTATCAAATGTTCCTATTTATTCGGAAAGGCGTAGAAATGGTAGGAGAGACTAGAGTAGAGTCACAAAGCTCATTTTAACTGTCTCTTAATTAAGATGTAAAAAAACAGATGTTATTATTTGAAATGTTATTAATATTGTCTGAATATAGATATGTAACTAGTGTGTGGCTCGGGCGATGCCCCGGCTCCATACAATGAGTACTTTATTTTTTATTTGCATTTGAGAAAGTTTCAAACTCTTTTTTTCTGTCTTTTTTCATTAATTTTTCATATTTAAATGAGGGATTTACATATTAATATGGAGAGATATCTCACAATTCATTGTTAAAAATAAGATGGTAATCAGTGAGATTTTCAACTCAGGAGGTCTAGTGTTCGAATCATCCTCCATGCATTTTGATTGTTAGTTGAATGGATAATAACATAATGCAAGAAAAAAGGGAGGGGTGACACGTGGCACGTAGACTTTCTTAGGAACACTTTTCAATATATTAGTATAGATTAAAATTAAAATATAAACTATTTTTGTAGTTTAGACTAATGGATAGTTAAAGATATCAATACTGTAAAGTGTACGTTAGGAAGCGTGAAAGTCAAAGTCTTGTAATTGTTGAAGAACGAATGGAGTGGTATATTATGATTTATTTTATGTTTGATTTTCTATCTTAGAATTTTCTGATTTTAATAATTTTATCAACGGGTTTTTCACCAAATACCCCTGACAAATAAATTTATTCACCAAATATCCCTGACCTTTAAAAAAATTCACCAGATACCCCTGACATTTCAAAAAATACCAAAAATGCCCTTTTTGGCTAACGGACGTTAGTGCTCCGTTAATTAATTAACTAATTAACCTAAAAAGCCCTAATTAAACCCTAATTAAACCTAATTAAACCAAACTAAACCCTAAACTCTCCTTAACCCAACCCCAACCCCCTAACCCTACCCCCCAAAACCCTAGACCCACCGGCCCCCCACCCCTCCCCACCCCACCCCTCCCCCCCCCCACCCCCACCCTCCTCCTCTCCTTCCCTTTGACCCAGCCCCCCCTCCTCCCCCCCTCCCCAAGAACCCCCCGAGACCCCCTTTCCCCGGCCCCCTTTTCCCTCGCCTCGCTCGCGCCTCCCTCCCCCTCCCTCGCTCTCGCTGGCATTTTCTTTTGAAGCTTATCCCACTTGGATTCCGGTAACTCCAAAGTGAGTGAGTTGATGTTGTTAGGTGTTTGTTGGTGGGCGGCGACGATGAGGGAGGTTGCGAAAATTCGCGGGGGGTGGGGGAGAGGAAGGGTGTGGGGCTGCGTGGGTTGTTTGGGGGGGGTGGGGGGGGTGGGGTTAGGATTTGACGGGGGTGGGGGAGGGTGGGGGAATTCGACAAGGGTGTGGGGAGGCTGCCGGAGGGTCGACGGGGGTGGGGGAGCGCGCCGGAGGGTCAACGGGAGGAGGGGCTGCCGGAGGGTCGACAAGGGTGGGGGGAGGCTGCGGGATGTCGAGGGGAGGGGGAGCTGCGTGGGGGTTGCGGGGAGAGGGGCGGGGCCGGGGGTGGTCGGGAGGGGGAGGCGGCGGCGGGGGAGGGAGGAGGGGGGTGGTGGGGTTGGAGTTGTGGGGGGGTGGGGGTGGGGGTGGTGGGGTGGGGGTGGGGTAGGAGGATGGTGGGCTTGGGGGGTGGGTTTAGGGTTAGTTAGGGTTTTACGGTTAGTTAGAGTTTTAGGGTTTAATTAGGGTTTTTTAGGTTAATTAGTTAATTAATTAACGGAGCACTAACGTCCGTTAGCCAAAATGGGCATTTTTGGTATTTTTTGAAATGTCAGGGGTATCTGGTGAAATTTTTTAAAGGTCAGGGGTATTTGGTGAATTTTGAAAAAAGTGGGGGTATTTGGTGAATAAATTTATTTGTCAGGGGTATTTGGTGAAAAAACCGTTTTATCAATTCTCAAAGTCGCATCTAATTAATAATAATAACGAATGAAGGTGAACATAAAACCTGTTACTGTGGAAAATTAGGACATAATTCGAGGTGGAGGATTCCTCCTAATTTAGTCCTAAAGAACCATGAAAAGAAAGAGAATAGGAAAAAAGTTTAGATGCCGAAGAATGTCAGCTCTCTGGCTTTATATTTATGTTTAATACTGACCTTTTAATAGCAAATGTATTTTAATACTTACCTTTTTTTCTATTTCACACTATAAAATTGCATCCACTTTGGCTGACTTAGTTACAGTGATTAAGTGGAGTGGTAAATCCATCTTCTTAACTCCTCCTTTTTGTTCTCTTGTCGAAAATTTTCATTTTAACACAGCCAAATTAAAGTAAGCACTATGTCACCATTGGTATCATTATATTTATATGCACGAATTGCGTGTATTTTAGTATTTAAGCAGGCTAACGCTAGATGAGTCCGACCTTCTAATTAGTGCACCTACACCTGACATTATTCTAATAATAAATGGCTCGTCTTGTCATGACCTTCTATTAAATTTTCAAAACCTCTATCGCTACTCTTTATATTAGTAGTTACATATTTTTGGTTGTTGATGTTGGACTTCAATCTTTAAACCATACGTAAGAAGTATATAGTTTTTGCCTAAAATTAATATCGATCTAATCAAAACTAGGCCAATATAAATCAAATGTATATTTAAGCAAATATTCTATAAGCTTTCAAAAAATTTCTCTTTTTTTAAACATATTAGCCTTTTTTTCCATGTAAAGATAGCAGTTTGTCATATGTTTTCATTCATTTTATCATGTAGGCCCAAGACAATTAACAATTGGTATAAAAAACAACTTGTATATCGTAATCCTAAATTTTATTGGATTTAACTTTTTCTCGTTGCTTTTGATTTGAACTTAAATGTATCTGCTACTAAATTACTTGTAAACTTTCATTTTTCACCTTTTTTTTTTTCTTCTTAACCAACCCCCTTATCAGGATTCCAGTAGTACGCACTATTAATATTTTTATTACTTTAATGTCATTTAAAAAAAGAAAGAGAGGGAAAATGGAGTAGAAAAATAAATATAAATTAAAGTAGTTTGTTATTATGGTTTAAGCACGAGTTTAAATTATATCACAATAAAAAGGTTAAATACGAAAAGATTTAGACTTATATCAGATCAAAATTGTTTTTTTACCAATATATCAAAGCGTCAAATGATCCCACTTTATTATATTAATATATTGCCCTTGATTTTATGTTAAACTAATTTGTCAAGAACTCCTTATTTCGTACCAATTTCGCAATTTAGCTGGAACATATATATTTAATTAATTAAATTAGCTAAATATATGTATATAACTCCAGCTTATCTTTAGTACAAAAAAAAAAAAAAAAAAAACTATAGTTGGTCTTACATTTTAAATTCGATCAACCTTTATTACATCTCAACAAGACAACGACGCTATGGCTAAAAAGCCATTTCCTTACACTTTTTTTTTTCTTTTATGGTGAAAGTGCATTTTTTATTTTATAAATGGATTTTTTGTGTTAACATCATCACCGAATAAAAAGAAGAAAAAGGAATGGGTTCTCCCTCGCTATTTTTTGGTTCTTCCGCGTTAAATATTTTGCTGTCGACTTGATTGTATCCATGTTTAAAGTATGCATCTGGCACAGATGAGAGTCACATCTCATTTCACAAATTCTTATCGTGATTGCGACACAGTGTATTAGTTGATGAAAATGATAAATTTATAACAGGTAGAGAGTAGCTTGTTTTATAACCTATCACATGAATAGTAAAGTCGTTAAATTTTTTTTTTGACGGGAAGAAAAAGAATTTCATTCATAAGGGATAGTCAAATAATACCTACAATCAGTTCCTGAAAAAACGGAAAATTCCAACACAGGTACATAACACCTTAGAACTAAATACATCGCAGATTCGATTAAAATTGCCTTAATAAAAAGCTACATCCAAAGCAATACAATATGTAAGTTCGATCTGATTCGGATTAACTTCCGCCGATGCATAGTCATTTCGGTGAAAATACTTCCGTGGTCTTCTAGATTCTTACATATAATAGAGATTGTTGGATCTTCGTCCTTCATCAGACGAACAAAAGAAAAAAATTGAACACCCTAGAATAAATACCATCTTAAGGATGGGATATACTTATTGAAAGCAATTAAAGGAGTTTTTGAGGCTTACCACCTATACAAACACCAGTGGAAGCCCCTACAGAGATTCACAATTGAGGCCAAGAAGAAAAGAGATGAAAGAGAAAAAAGGCTAAAGAATGAAGGAAAGACCTTCGAAAAGCAGACTAAACCTAGCGATGGAGGCTAGGAAAAAACCCTCCCAAGAATAAACCTTAGAGGGAAGAAACCATTCCAAGGAGAAACCTTAGAGGAAACCTTACCTAAGTAAAATCGTTATTTGGAGTAGTGATTTTACATTAATAAGAGTAGCGAATTTTTATGTAAGAGGTTAGATGACATACTGACTTCTACCTATTATAGAGAAGTGAATAGGGTTGCTCATTAATTAGTTTGGCAAATTTTTGTATTCAAAAGTTTGTTATTTTTCTGTTACTCTTATAAATTCGTGAAGAATTATTTTGGAGGATCTTAGTGGTGTAACATGACGTTGCCTAGTCCCTAATTATCCTATTTAGTCTTTTTAGTGTTATTTTATTCATCTTGTTTATATATCTCTCATTGTGTCCGATAGTTTGTATCTCTCTTCTCTTTGGAGCTGGTCCCCTCTTTCTCAGGAAGAAAAGCACGCGAATTACGATTAAAAATATGATATCCAGACTATACATTGAGGTTGAGGTGGAGAAGTAATGATATCACTTCCCACCTCGTATCCTTGAGGTCTAAGTATCAGAACTCATGAGACTCATTTGAGGAATTTCCTTTATTTGCCCTTTGGTGAGCTCTATTCATATTACTTTTTTTTTAAAATTATTGCTTTGACATTTATACTAGCTAGTAAAATTTTTTGTTCATGAATCTCTAACTCTCATCACAAAAGTCATGGTGGGTAAACACACACAAAAAAAAGAGGGGAAAGAAAAGTTATTTTGGTCAAACAATATGATATGAGATCGACAATTCATTTATTAGATTATTAGTGGTCAATTGAATTCAAAAAGATCAAATAAAACTTACTTTCACAGCAATCACAATATGTGGTAGTATATAAAAAAAAAATCAATCATAATATAAAGGAAAAATTGTTAGAAACTACCTATTAAAGACACTTTTTTTAAAAAAAACTACCTTATATCACGTTTATTTTACAAAACTACCTTATAAGTGGAAAAACTTTAAAAAGCACTACCAAATGTAAAATTTACTAGTCATAGTTAATTATTCCCTCCAATTATCCCTCTAATTTAATTTATATCATGTTATTGTTTTTGTTGTTTACAATTAGTAGATACATTTTTCATTTAAACATTCAAAGAAGTTTACATTAGTAGTTTATATAGACCTATAACCCCTAAACAGCAAAAATATCCCAGTCCACCATTTCATTCAATACAGACACAAGAGTCGTACCAAAATAAGTCATTTTTCATTCATTGTATTCATTATCAAACACAATACATATGATTAAACTGTGAATTTTGAGTAGTTACTATAGAGGTTTACATTAGTAGTTTATATAGACCTATAACCCCTAAACATCAAAAATCTCCCAGTCCACCATTTCAATGGTAACTAACACTAGCATCCTTTGCCCACATTTTAACATTCAAAGAAGTTAAACTTTTGGTTCTTGCAATAGGGGTTACTTAAGTCATCTACTATATATAACATGAAAAAGAACAAGTCAAAAGTTTGACAGTGAAGAAGTGGATCTTTCTCTTAATGACTTAGATGCAATTTGATGCTCGTGTACCTAGTTGGGGTAATTGAAAGAAAGTGAAAAAAAATACTGCAGTGACAAATTTGATAGTGAGAAAGTGAAAAAAAATTCAACAAGTGTTGAAAGCAACGAGATATGGTAATGCCGCTGCTCTGCAATTCAATGGTTTAAGGGATGAAAAATCGCTGCTGTGAGGGAATAAACAAAAAGGGTGGTTAGGGTCATTTAAGGGGGATATTTTCATAATCTTTAATTAGAGGGATAATTAGAGGGAATAGTTAACCATTGTTAGTAAATTCTACATTTAGTAGTGCTTTTAAAGTTTTTCTACTTTTAAGATAGTTTTGTAAAATAAACGTGATATAAGGTAGTTTTTTTTTTTAAAAAGTGTCTTTAATAAATAGTTTCTAATTTTTTTTCGTACTCTTAAATTAGAGGGATAATGGCATGTTTCCCATTTTCTATGGAGGGCAGTCCGGCAGGGTATCGGTGCATATGATTGCAAAACGACCAAAATAACAAATTATATTAACAGATGTGATGAGTCGCAATCGGTTTGTATCAATCACAGGCTCAATTATTATTTGGAGGAATAAGGGCCAACGCCGCCTTTGTCTTGATCACTTAATGGAGTATTTTTGGTACCCACCAAATTAATTCGCCTTCCCTTATTTTCACAAGAACTTGCAATATTTTGCAGCACTTAGGTGCTACAAACTCACATTATAGTACTTGGGTAGTACAAAACTAAACTTTGTTTTCATAATGAGAAATGTATCCTCTAAAGTTTTTCATTTCTAACGGTTTTCGCTTCTGGCTCTGCTCTTTTGGATCGAATTGAACTGAACTGAACTGAATTTGTCTGAATTGAACTGAATTGAACTGAATTGAAATTGTGAGAGGAAACTAATTGAACCGGGCGAATAAACGTACCCGAATTGAACCGAATTTGTCTAAATTAGACCCGAATTTTCATTAATTCGGTCCAAAAAAAACGGGCCTTAAGCAATTAATTTTGCTTTGCTTCCACACATCATCATGGACTCATGGTCCATGAGTCATTTAGTCATTTCATCAAGCCTTTTCTTTCATGATATCGGAGGGTTAAATATTCAAAATGTTGAAACTTAAAAGGAATAGTCCCGAAGCGAAAAGTTTGAGGACTAATTACTATGTATAGTTTACCAAATTCATATTCGCAAAAGTTAAATTTTTTTTTTTGCCATAGTAAGCATTGTAGTAATAAAAGCTACCCTTTTTATAAAGGTGGTTTTAACACAATAAAGCTAGGGTCATACCTAAGACCTAGGAGGCTAGGATTGATATTATATACATAATTACGCTTAGTCTCTCTTAACACTAAACACAATAAAGGATAATACCTATATGATTATTTAAAAATATTTACTTTAGAATATACTCCAATCCATACCAGAGCTATTACATTCAATTACACTTACAACCGCGTTTTGGGCATAATACCCCCGAGTCTTCCTCACCTTTGGTTGCCTAGTAAAGTTTTTAGATAAAAACGTGAAGGCATGAAGTTCTTTTTTGGCAATTAAGGCATTGTTGCTACAAGCATTTATAAAATCTTTATTAGTTCACATACACAATAACCATGTATGAGAAGAGTATGACCCCTAACTGTTTAAAATGAAATTCTATTGAACTTATTAACAGTTGGTGGAGTCAACTAATGTTATATGTTAGTTAATGCTATATGCGACAAACTTCCTTAACATTAACATGATTAAACTTGCTAGTATAAAAACCGTTAAAATAAGAGACTGATAAACCTCCAACATCTTCACAATTTTAATCATAAAAGTTTCTTTTACTTAGTATTAGAAGCTATTAGTTCTACTCCGAAACAATGAAATCAGAATTACCTATGTCCTATATGAGATAAGAAGAGAATCGCTGCTTGGATTTCTAACCCTCAATATACGACATCTTGAATCTATATGATCATATAGGGCATGTATCATGATGAGTCATGAAATTCTCATCACAAGAACAATAGTTTTGAGGGGCTATGCATTACACCTATATAATTTAGAAAGGTACACTCAAAAAAGTTTTGGAAGGACCTTTTCTAAGGGGTTAGGACCACGGCAAAGCTACAACCACCTTCCCCAAACAAGACATGAATAATTAGTGGCATGGCATCTTGAATGGGCATATATGAACTTTTAGAAGAAAATGTCATTTTGATGAGGACCTATGTGGCATTATTAGCCAGGTGTCGCGATGTGGTTGGGGATATTCAGAGTTGGAATGGTGTTTGCAATACTTCCTCTATGATAAGCCCCTCTACGGCTCTTCCTTCCCAAAACTGTCCACCCATTCCTGCAACTTGAAGAAATCCCACCACACCAATAAATTTAAACAAGTAGGCCATCTTTGCTCTATGACCCTCCAATAATAGCCTTGTCAACAAATATCAAACAAATGTCAATAACTGATTGCATAACATTTCAATCATGTATGAATGACAAAAAGTGGCACTTTAACCCTTTTTAACTAAAGAAATCTAGCATTGATCATCACCATAACAACAACTTCTCAACTCTTAACAAATTTTGTCTTTTGATTTGAGTTTTTGGATTGATGTGTTTATAACTTTACATATACCAAAAAAATAAATAAAATTTCGAGTTACTAAGAGTTTGGTAAAGCTAAAAAAATCACCCGAAAATCCAACTTAAGAGTTTAATGAGTTTAATATCTTTAGCCTCAATATCTTTGACCCAAATTTGACTTAGAAATTAGAATATAAAATCTTAAAAATCTATAGAATTTTTTCTGTAGATATTGTCAAAGGGAGTTTTAATTCCCTCTATGCCCCAAAGCTGTAAATTAATTCCCTACATACCATCCACGTAGAACAACACGCTAGAAAAATTGTTTTTTAATTTTCGGCATAGCAAACCGCTACTTTGAGTAGCGGTTAATATTCAAGAAAACCGCTACAGTGACTAGCGGTTTACAAGCATAAACCGCTACCTCTAGTAGCGGTCTACAAGGGCCATTGGTGTATGGGTCTCCTTATGCGTCAAGTGCATTATATTAAATAAACCGCTACTCTGCGTAGCAATTTCCTATTCCCTTACTCATTGTACTTTACCGCTAATCTGAGTAGCAGTTTCACTTAAGCACAATAAAAAACCAAATTTCTTGCGTGCTGTCCTACGTGGACAGTGTGCAAGCAATTAATTCCAACTTTAACGCATGAGGGAATTAAAACTCCCTTTGACAATATCTAAGGAAAAAATTCAAATCTATAAGTCTGTGTGATAAATATGAGATGTAAAATATTTGCTCCAAACGTAACTTGCCAAGCTCTAAATCAAATTATCTTAGGGGTCGTTTGGTTCAAAGTATGGAATGGAAAGGGAATGGTAACAAAAATGGTTAGCTTTATTAGGTATTTGGTTCAAGCCATGAAATGGAAATGGAATGGTAACCATTACCACCAAATAATGTATTTTGTTACTTGAGGGGGAGGGAAGGGTAACAAATTGGGGGAGTCCATTACCACCAAGTAATGGTAATGGATTGATGAGGGGTTGAACCAAACAAAAAGAAAGGAAATCGGTAATTAATTCTGTTTCTTGAAGCCCAAAAATCACGAATCAAACGTGCTCTTAGTTCGAATCATACTTGCGGACTCCAAACTGAAATACTGAATAGTCCAAATACTAATCGTGCAGCTGACCATGACATCAAAGTACAACTTCACACACCTTATGAGCCTAAATGACTCCCTTCCTACTTAAGCTTTAACTGTGCTACTTTGGTGCAAGTCTTCCACTTATGCGACAAACGTATCTCGAAATTTGGAAGTTCTAGAATGAAGCTACAGTCCTACTAATCTGCTATCATAGTAATCTTTCATTTCAATGAGAAATGCAATTCATCATCGATTCACAGAGCTTGTCTTGAAATGACAAGTAGTTTTGCAACTGTCCCACCGTTTCACAAGTTTGTCCACAGCCACAGGTGGCATCACTTTTAGGCTTTCAGGCTTTCAGGCTTTCAGGCTTCAGCTATCATCATTTATTAACAAACAAACTTGCCATGACAATATCAATCCCCTCATTCATCGCACTAGAATTCAAGTTGTAGTGTAGAAAACAAAAACGAGCTATAGTATGTATCTCTTTGTCTTAGTCATCTCATTTCACTTCAATTAAGCTAATAGTATATCTTTGTCTTAGTCATTTCATTTCACTTCAATTATTACTTTCGTCACTGCAAAGCTTTAATGATTAAAGTTGTATTTAGTTAGATGAAAAATATTTCCAACAAAGTTAAAGCTTTTATGAATCCCATTTTCCTTTGTTTTGCAAGAAATCCATAGTTGCCTAATGTAAAGCAGAAGTTGTCTATGATATAAAAACTATGGTCCTGTTTGGCAATTAGCAGATAGCTGTTAGCTGATTGTATTAGTTGATTTGACTAATTGATTAGATTAACAAACAGTCAGCCCTCTCAACTTGCCGTGACAATATCAAACCCCCACGTTCATCGCAAGAGAATTCAAGTTGTAATATAGAAAACGACGAGCTCTTGTTTCTTTTTATCCTTCACTCCACTTCAATTATTACTTCCATCAATACACAACATTAACCTCGATGCCAAAAAAAAAAAAAAAAAAAATACATAACATTAACATTCGTTTAGTTACACTAAACCACTACTCCCTCCGTCCCATATTATAGTGCCTCTTTCCTTATACGGTGTCTCAGAATATAATGCTTGTTTCTACTTAAGTACAACATTTATGCCCAAAATACCCTCATTGGCAATTTTTTTTTCCCCACTATGTCCTCATTGATTCCACATAAACTCAGCCACACATTAATGATTTGGTATTTGTTGACTCTCTTACCCAGGCAATATTACCCGTTCCAACCCATGTTCACATACCCATACCCCCACTGCATTTACCGTCACTTTCTCTCTCCTCTCTTCATTTTCTCTGTTAACACGCCAAGATCACCCCCAAATTCCATCTTTTCATATGGAGACCCTATTTTTTTTGCGTTTTCTCTTTCTAAAAATGCATGAATGTCTTCAATTTTGCTCTAATTTTCAGTGCAAAATTTCTTCATTTCTTGTTCAGATCTGTTTCAATAAACTAAATTTGGGTAAGGTATGAAGAATTCTAAATTTTTCAATGATCAAGTTGAGATCTGTTCGTTTAAGTTTTTTTTTTTCCTCTGTTTTTTTCCTTTCCAAATTGGTCGATGAAATGAGTAGAGAGTGTTGGTTATGTATTTACAGTGTTTACAACATCAGTCTTCAGTTTGCAAAATTTAAAAGGAAAAACGAAATTTCTTTGCTGGCTTGTTTTTGGATTAATGGAGTAATCCATGTACTCTTAGTTCTTGTATTCCTATTGGTTGCAAAAAAAAATGGAGCAATATCATTGGTCAATTTATGTTTATTTGGATTCATGCATAGTGTTAACCAAATTTTAGCCTATAAACATGTTGTGTTAAAGTGAACCAGCTAAGAAAAAGAAGAAAGACTCTTCAAATTCTCAGCTGAACACATACATCAGTTATCTCCATTTCTTTTTCCTTTTTTTTTTTTTTAAACAAATGCATTAAAACAATTGCAATTAACTTCCCAATGCAAAAATTCCATAACTATAGATTCTATTCATCTTAAGAACCGCGTAAAAACAGAATCAGGCACTTATAAGATAGTCTATTATACTTTGGTTTTACATTTGTTTTCACAAATACTTTGATAAATGTATGATCTAGTCAAAACTCTAAACCTGAAATATGGAGGGCAAGAAATCCATAATTGCCTGATGTAAAGCAAAAGCTGTCTCTGATAAACAAAAGCTATAACTGGACGTAAAGAATTCTCAAAATAAACATTTACGAAAAGAGTTTCCTTCACTAATTAATATGCTTATTATCAAACAAGACTATAACAACATAATTTCCCTCGTTGAAGTATTAGTAAATCATACTGCAACTTTTCCAAAATCACTTCCACAACATTAATCCCACACACTCCCATTTTCATTCGAGCCTATTCTCCCCAGCTTATTTTCAGTTCAGTTCCTAAATGATAATCATTACTATTATTAATTACAATTTAATTCAGTTTAGTTGTTTTATGTCGAAAAGAACAAGCCCATGTTTAGGTTATGGGTGCGTTCTCTTCACCTTTCCTAATAGGTCCATTTTCCCAATTTCTTAATGATCAAAACTTAATTCAAGAATGACCCATTTCTAAATCACGTTACGAGAGACCCAAAACAAATTAAAAGAACAAAATCGTTGAAAAAAAGTCATACTTGCAGCTATAAATATTACATTTATGATTGAACGTGACCCAAATCAAGCAGGATGCACTAACGTACTGCTTAGCAAACCCAGTATCACTGCAAATATAAGAGCTAAACAAAATGTTCCCCTCTTCATGAGACATCTACCTTAGATACTGAAACTACTATGAACAAGCTCAGTACTAGAAATAACAAAAGCTTTCTTCAGTTCCTGTCTGGATAATTTACCACCAAAAATAATCATAGCTCATCACCGACATCGGCATCTAGTTGAACTTTGCCTTTGAAAAGTCCATCTCCGGATGCTGCATCAATTCACAAGTGATAAATTAGATATGTTCACTGAAAAATCAACAATTATTCTTTCATTTCAAGAATGAACAGTTCGTTTTTTCCTTCATTAAGGAGGAGTATCAAAGCACACTAACTAATTACCTCGGACATGAACTTCTTTAGCAGGTCTTGCTTCTGCATGTCATCGCTTGTGGGTAAGCCCATGGATTTTTGTCTTTGGTCAAACTGCATAACAAAAAACATAGATCATGACTATCAGCAATCTAAAATGAAAACAGTTCATTTCTTAGTAGTCGGAACTTGGAACATTGACTATACTTGTGGAAATTATAAATAGCCGATATTTCAAATACATTAATGCCTTTATGGTGTATTTGTATAATTCAAACTCATTTGAATTCTGGATACGGACAATCAATTGTTAAAATGAAGAAGAATTTCAAACTTAGAATTGGCCTCATTCCTAACACAATTCAAAAGGCCCATTGAATAGTGCATTCGAAATTACATTTGTACTTCCAAGTTCACATCTGATGCAGATTCCTATGACTTTCCAAACCTAATAGTGGAATCAAAATTCTAGACTTCACAATTCCATTAATTTCCAAAGACTGGATTTGAAATTATATTTCAACATTTCAATTTCCAGATTTAAATTCAACAAAATCAAATGAATTTCAATTTCCCAACCACTATATGAGGTTAATCTAACAACATTTTACATAGTAACATTTTTTTTTTTTTTTGAACAAGTTCAAAATATGGTCAAGTTAGTATACATAGTATACAAAATGGTAAAATATATGTTCATTATCTCTAGCAATTCAGTTACAAGTCGGTTTAATACGAAATCTTACCATCATCTTCTCAACAGTTGACCTTGTTTCAGGGTCCAAGTCAGACAGCCTACTGCTCTCAGGTTCAACCTTCTGTGTGTCGATTTCAGGTTCACCTTTGACCAGACTTTTCCACCACTCCATTTGATCATGCTTTGTTAGCAGTATAGAGATTGACTTTTGATCCTCTGAATAACAAACAGAAAAATATCAAAAAACCAGAGTGTTCAACCTGATTTTGTGTGCGCAATATACAACAATGCTAATGTGTAATTCAGCCCCTGCCAAGAGCTTGAACCAGGGCAACTCATACTTGGTGATGATAACTCTTAAAAGGTTAACCTCAATTCAAGTTATGGGATACTTCACTACCTCTCCAATTCTTGCCTCACTCTCTCTCATTCTCTCTTGGTGATTATCTTTGGCACCACAATGCAGTTTTCCAATGGTAGGACCAGAATTCATTCAACATTTATTAGACCACAAACCTTGTCGCCTTTTTCAATGGGAATTGTTGAAGGGCTGAGAAACGGGTAGAGGAATGGCGCAAAAATCCTTGGATTCAAATTGATTAGCAAGGCCATCAAATTCACGGATGAGCAAAGTTCAACTAAAAGTGGTGATGGATACGCAGCCTACAATTTAATGATGATCCATAAATCACAGTACCACGTTTTTTTTTTTTCTCCTTTTTTTGAGGGGAAAACAGTAATCAAATATTATTAACCAACATCCAAATCTGCCAAGGCTAACACACCTTGAGGAAAAGCGTTTACAAAAACTTGGTTCCTTTATGTAATATATATTACGGTTTCATCAAAAGAGGACCAATTGAACCTGATTCCTTAACATATTACTTTCTGATAAGGTAGAAAATCAGGAATTACATATTCACATGTAAGAAAAAATAATAAAGAAGAGCACTAATAAGCAAGTTCAGTCACAGAAAGTTAATAGCCTTAAAATGAGGCAGAGAGGAAGAGATGTGGAAAGATATGAACATACCCAAACTCCAAAAACAATCATCTGGCTTAACAGGCTTGGACAGTTCACCCTGCGGCAAAATAAAGATTAAAAGGTCAGAAAAGATATAACCAAGCACGCAAAAGCTTGGCTTAAAGTTGAAGAGACCCTACATCAATGATGGCAGGTTGACCCTTGAGGCCAACTTTCAAATGATTTTTCTTTATCTGACAATCGATAAGCCTGGACTTTGTTCCAGGTGGAACAGGAACATTAACAGTAACTTCTTGCAAGGACTGTATCCATGAGTAGTTCTCGAGATCTTGACCATTCCCTTTGTTTGGAGCTGAACAAGAAGAACTTGTGTCAATTATGTCTCAACAATTTCCAACATATAGACAATGATATCACACATGATCAACATCAAATTATTAGGAAGTGTTCCCACAAAAAAAAAAGATTACAAAGTTACCATAGACGGGAGGCATAAAGGATACCAAACTCAACAAGATGCTCTCATCAAAGCAAACTTGTTGCTCATCCTGGTTTCATGGCACTATAAGTCTATAAGTCGGAACCTACCTAGATTGCAAAATTTCTACCACTTTTTTGGTAGAACCAAATGTGGTGCATATCAACATATGAGATATGACATTGATTTCAAAATCATAAGTTGTACACGATCCTTGTGCGATAACACCACAAGTAAAATGACAAATCATATTTTGGTGCACTACCTGGAAGAAGAATGTACAGGCAACTACACAAGATCAAAGTGCATTTCTATCAGTGCATGTTCGGTTAACTCTTGGAATGGAGTGAAATAGAGGGGTGAAACGGTATGTTTTGTCACACTCTGGAATACGGTACAAAATTGAGGAAGGTAACGTGATATAAGTAGGGTAAGGACTTGGTGGAAATACTTGCCCTAGCGAAACATAAACCATTATCCAATCCCTCATACCAACTGAAAGGGTTCACTGTTTCCATCTCCAACACTTAAAAAATTCTCATACTAAGCAATAAGCATGCTCTTAGGTAATTATCATCTGATCATTTAACAAATATAAGTCCCACGGAGAAAAACACAGGCATTGTTCTGTCACTGTGAAACTTTCTCAAGTTCCCTTGATAGTAACAGGAAAAACTCTACCACAATCCCCATAAAAGTTCATGAAAACCACCAGAAGACTCACCGCAGGAAATTGCGTACATCAGATGCAGTACTTACAAAATGCAACATTGTCTACAATCAACACAATCATCAAGTACTAGAGATTGATTCACTCTCATTCAATTTCACTCAACGACATAGTCAACTCAGACAAATTTCAAACGTTGCAATATCCAAATTACAACTTACAGATTCACAATCTCCAATATCAGCAATCAGATACTCTTAAGCACCAAAATATGCCAAATTAAACAGAAGAAAACAATTGCCAAGCACGAAATCCGCTACATTAACATAAGCAATAGCAAAAAAATCCAGAAAATCTCATCAAACAATTGCAGAATCAAACAAAATCCATGCCACATTATAACAGCAACAAAAACTCTTCCTTTCCTAATTCTTCAAATTACAGCGATGGATCAACGATATAATCAGCAATCAATCAAAGTTCACCACAACAAGCAGGTTGAGATATACTAAGATATCAAGATTTCCTAATACAATCTCTAGTATCCTAATATATCTCAACAAAACATCATTCTACTATAACATAATAATATGATAATGTCGCCGTAATCGAATGCATAATCAGATTCAAGAATCATTAAGAAGATAATAACATTCAACAAAGCACCATTCTATACCATAATAAATACGATAATGTCGCCGTAATCGAATGAATAATCAGATTCAAACCTTTGTACTTAGACTTCTCTTCCTTCTTCGCACTCTCGTTATCATCAACCTTATCTTCATCCATGGCAGAAGATGCAACCTTCTTCTCCAAATCAGATGAAGACGACGACGACGGCGACGCAGCAACAGCAGCAGCGGCGGCGGCAGATTCATCTAGAAGCTTCTTCTTCTTGCTCTCAACTTCTTCCTTGTACTTCTCCTTCACCTTCTGAACCACAGCAGCAACATCCTTCGTAGATGATTCTTTAGCGAAGAAATCGGACTCTTTTGAGACGAATTCGAGAGCCGATTGAAGAAACCCTAACGGATTCGAAGGATCGAAAGTCGCCGAAAATTTCTTCGGAGGTTGCTTCTTTTCTGGTTGTGGTTGATGTTCTTCTTCCTCGTAATCTGAGAGTATCGCCATTGTTGTGATTAGGAGAGAGAAAAAGAGCTTTTTTTTTTTTTGGACTGAGGAAGGTGAAACGAGGAGAAGAGTGTAGAAGAGAATCAAAGGGTTTAACTGTTAAAGGGAGTTGTATTTATAGAGAGAGAGAGATTGAAGAGGCGAAGAAATTGAAAGTGCTTTTTGGTGTAGTAAAGTTGTAGACGCTTCCAGAAGGTCTCGGAAATAGGAGGAGTATTGTACTACTATTTGGTTTGGACTTTGGAGAATAATATTGGCGAAAATAATATTTCTTCTTTTTTTCTTTTTGAAGAAAAATAATTCACGTTTGAATTATTTGTATATCGATCCCGCTAACGGAAGCCCCGGAACGCTAGATAAGAAATATATATTGTTCTAGTTAATTACTCATATTTATACAAAATAATAGAATAACATTTAATTATAGTGCAAAGCATTTAAATGCATTGCATTGGAATTATACATTATTATATTATTTTATATAAATATGAGTAATTAAGTAGAACAATATATTTCTTATCTAGCGCCCCCGGGGCGTCCGTTCCCTTTTATTTAGTAATAAATTATAGACATTCGTATGGACTTTGGAGAAAAATATTGGCGATAATAATGTTTGTTCGTTTTGAAATAAAATATTTTACCTTTTAATTATTTGTATATTATCCTTCCTTTTTAGTAATAAATTATAGATATTCTTATACTGAAATAGGAAAAAAATCGATGAATGGATTAAGTAAAATAGGATTAATAATTGATTTTTTAGTTTCAGTTTTTTCCACTTTATCTATAAATTACATGCTTGCAGTTAATAAATTTTGTGTATCAATAACTTTTAATTTTCTACTAGTTAGGCTATGTTCTTTTTGTCTGGTCTGATATGAATTTTTCTGATCTAATCTGGTATGATCTAATCCGATCTGATCTGAATTTTTCTGATCTGGTCTGATCTGAACTTTTCTGTTCAATTATTCTTATTATTATTAAAGTCCAAGAAATTATTATTATTATTATTTTACTAATCAAATATATATAATTTTTTTTGGCATTTGGGTACCAAGATTAATCGCAATTAAGGAAGGAAAGAGAACATACGAAAAAAATAAATTAGGTGGCTTCAACTCTTCAAGGCAACTTGCATTGTGATTTTGCAATGCATCTTTAAATTAATGACTTAGTTTTAATTTTTTTATATAAAATATAGGTACACATATCTAATAAACGAGTCGTGTCATGTTGATTGTTGACCCATTTTACTTAAAACATGTCACAAACTTTGATCCGAATCCATTTATTTCGTGTTGAGTTCTGGTCGTATTGTCGTGTCATGTCATGTCATTTCATACATAATAATAATAATAATAATAATAATAATAATAATAATAATAATAATAATAATAATAATAATAATAATAAAGGATAAGGCTTGAATTTTTCTAATATGATCTGATTTTTTGGATCTGATCTGAACTTTTCTGATCTTATCTGATCTGATCAAATTTGAAATAAGCACTAGAGTGTTTAAATAAGTTGAAAAGAACATAGCCTTATTTGCATTGGGTTACAACAATAGTCTTTCTCTACCAAATACAACTATCGGATCCTTTCTGGTTGGTTAGTTTTGATTTTAATTTGCATTATATGATCAATGGATTCTGTTATTTGTACAATACTAAATATGATAATGGTTGGGCGACAAAATAATCTATTCGATTGACGATCATTCATTTATATGTTAGTTAAGTTAAATTAAAGTTGGTTATATATGAAACCTCTATTTTGATTTTCATGTTATTCTTATCTATTACAAACTAAAGAGAGAGATGAAAAAAAAAAACCCTAATTCCTTTTCCAACCGCAAGGGGCTACCATCATCATCTCTTTGATGATGGTAAGCCCCAATTCCTTCTTTAATTCCTTAGTTTTCAATTGTTTAGTTTTTAATAATCCTCCTTCTTCTCTCTTTATGAGAGTTTTCTTCCCAATTTTTGGGTTTGTTCTCTCCTTTAGTGAGAGTTTGGAGTATGACTTTCTTCTCTTCCCTTATGGAAGATTAGAATTTGGTAATTGCAGTTCGCGTAGAAGATTAATTTCTTTGATTGTCCGTGTGGCGAGGAATGAAGATCTAGGGTTTCATAATCACTGGTTTCATGATTTTTGCCAGAGTTGCGAAGACTGCGGGTGTATGTTCACCAGATTAATTATGCATCAACAGATAGAATGCCGAAACAGAGCGAACTCACAGAATCGTATTGCTTCAGATGAAGGGAAATTTTTTAAGGCTAAATTTTATCAAACCTGTGATGTAGTCAATTATGAAGGTTCATGTATGTCTGTTAGTTTTTTAAATTTGTCAGAAATTTTTGTACGTGCCGTTTGGCCTTATGATTAATGAAATATTTTTTCTTCCTGTCAAAAAAAAAAAAAAAAAAGAGAGAGAGAGATGGGAAAAATAGTTATAATGAGTTTATCAAGAAACTAGTTAAATTATCGATTTTTTTTTTTTTGTCAAAAACCACCTTATAAAACATGAAATTTGTGAAAAACCACCTTATAAATTTCTTTTTGCGAAAACAAACCTTAAACAATTTTTTTTTTTGCGAGAACAAACCTTAAGCTAAATCTCGATCATTAATCCAAGTTTCCGCCATTGACCATGTCATGGATTTTGTTGGGTTTAAAAAGTCACGAGCCTTGCGCATGACATTATGAATGCCGGAACATTGGGTCAATGATCGGAATTTGCCGGAACCTTGGGTTAATGATCGGAATTCGGCATAACGTTTGTTCCGCAAAAAAATTGTGTTTAAGGTTTCTTTTCGCAAAAGAAATTATATAAGATGGTTTCTCACAATTTTCATGCATGTTTTATAAGGTGATTTTTGACTAAAAAACCCTTATATATTTGATTGACAAGTCTCGTCCATATGAATTCCTCCTGACTATCATAAAACCATAATTCACTAATTTCAAATTAGGTAAAACAAATTCATTTTTCACTTTGACAATTAATTTTGTAAGTCTTATTTTTTACAAGTAGAGTTGTTGAAGACTTGAAGTGACACTTATATTAAGTTCAATTTCTTATCAATTTAGTTCAACTTGAAAAAAAATGAACTTAATGGCTGTTAAGGCTTATAGTTGTTCAACCCCATTTCGTTGTCATTAAAATGAAAAGTGAACGTAAGTCATTGTTAATTAAGCAGCCAATTGGAATTTAGAAATTTAATAAAAGCAAGACAGATCACCTTTAAATCAGATTCATATGCCATGTGCATGCAATAATAGAATGAAAGGAATCTGATCATTAATTTAATGTTGTATTGTTTTGGGGAAAAAAAGTGTGTATTGCTCTATAATTAATCTAGTCGTGTAAATAAAACATGTGTTTTAATTTCTAGATGTTGAAGATTTTCTTCTTCTGAGCTGCTTCTTTTGCAAGTGCAAGCAATTCCTCAATATCATCACAAAGTCTGTGTGGTTCAGGAATCACATTTTGATCAACTGCTAGCACCAAAGTCATTTGATCCATATAACTCTGAAAATGGACTGTCAAAGCCTGCAACAGGCCAGGTAGAAAAATTACATCAAAACAATATAATTTGACCTGCAGCAATATCTAGGGGTGCTAATGAGCTTGGGTGGCTCGCAAACTATTCGAGTTCGGTTCGGTCAAAGCTCGGTTTTTTTTTTCCATTGCTTTAAAGTAATATCTAGGGGTGTTAACGAGCCGAACTCGAATAGTTTTTTCTTTATTGCACCATCCTTTGTTCATACATAAACAAAAATGCACTTTTTTTTTCCTTCTATTTTACCATCTATAATAGACTTTATCATTGTAAATCAACATTGGTAATAATTATCAGATTACGTTAGCATTGCTACGATTGCGAGGATGTGATAGAGAATAACACGTTAGTGTAGGATTGTAATTTAATGTATTATTATCCAAATATTGTTGGTTTTTGTTAAGTTTCTCTTTGGCAACTAATCCCAATCTCAATATTGGTCATTCCTTTTCTCATTATACTACAAGGTTTAGAAAACCTTCCTAAACACTAACTCTGTCCTAAAATATATCCAACTAGACTTCTAGTTGCATAATAAATAATCTATATCTCCTAATGCTATCTTATTAACTCTAATCACATATCTCCTAGTACTGGACCTCTCTTATCACAATAGTATCACTAGCAATCTATGCACGCGATGCGTGCTTTAATTATTTTCTTTGTTGGTTATTCTTTCACAGTAAACCCTTTAAATTTTTCTTTCCCCAAGTAATTGTCTATAGAGGTTGAGGTGGTGGAGTAGTGACGTCGCTTCCCACCTCATACCCCTGAGGTCTAGGGATCAAACCTCATGGGACTCATTTGAGGATTTCCCCTTATGGCCTTATCCCCCCCCTCAAGTGAGTCCCCTTCATCTTACCTCACAAAAAAAAAAAGTAATTGTCTATAGCATTTCAATAACTTTAGATCTTCTTGATTGTGCTATTTTATAAGCAGATAATTTGAAATCAATGAAGTACATATAATGCATAAAGCAATTAGAAATTAAATATCACTAACCTTTTGTTGTTTTTAACATATAATTGGAGTTAAAACTATATGATGGTTCACAATGTTCATTTAGATAAAGAGTCTTATTTTATTGATAAAAAATGTATAAGTTTCTAAATACATTATAAATTATCATCAAGTTTTTACATACTACATTATTATCGATAATGTATTTCAATATCACACTTCTAATTTTGTTTTATGGACTTTTCTAATCAATGTATAATCATATGTATGTTTTTCAATGTGTCATTTTAAATATATGGTAAATTTCCTTATTTAATATTATTTTGTCAACTTTATGTTGATTGTGATGACTTTAAATTGTTTTGGAATTTCCTTTTTTTAAGTAATTTTGTCAATTTTTTGTTGATTTGCATTGATTGTGTTGACTTTGAGTTGTTTAGGAGTGTTGTTTGAAGTTTTTTTCTTAAAATATAATTTATTTAATAGGGGTAAATATGTAATCTCAAATGGGGACACCATTGCTCCCCTCTTCCTTATAGTATAGAGATATATGATATTCTATCAACTACGATAACTATGTTATCTTCAAGAGTTTCCTAACATGGTTAGAACTATCATTGTAAACCCTTCTAAATATGATCATTAGAAGAATACTTCGATTGAGGAGTTTTGCCTAAATCTATTAAAGTTTTTAGGTGAATATACCTTTTACGTGTTAAAACCATTTTTCTAAACTATTAACTTTGAAATTAGAATGCCGATTTTAACATCGAAAGATATAAATGAATATAGTCTACAAAAAAGGGATAAGTTTATTGTGAATAAGCTCGATTTGAGATTTTGTAATATCTTTTATGCAACCACTAAATCTAAATTGAGGAAATATATATATAATATCTTGAAACAACAAAAATTATGCAAGATACATACATGTGGGTGGCCGTAAACGCTAGGAGCAAGGAAAGTCATGGGATGACCATAGAAGCTTATTTCTTCCTTTGGACCGACCACATTTGAGAAGGACAATGTAGCATTAGATAGAGCTCTGTGTGTTATAGTAGCAGTCACCTGCAAAACTATGAGATTAATATGATTTTCATACAATCATATAGTATAATTTACAATAATATAGTTATTCATTTTACTTTTGAGCAAAGTATCATATACATACCCCAAGACCTAGTGCCTTTAAAATAAATTCCGCGCATATAAATGTGAAAACTGCTTCAAGAGAATGTTTCTTCTTGTCGATGGTGGTCTTAGCACTGCGTATGTAATCTAATGGGTCGTCTCTTAATGCAATGTCGAATGGAAGAAGGATGTAACCAATTGAGTTCCCCCATTCCCATTTTCTCTTGGGATCGTTTGATTCCATTTGTTCTGCTAAATCCTGTATAATTACCCGTGTTAATAAACTATTATGCCCCGGGCCAATTCAAATTAAAGGATGTACAAGATGACCTACGATATATGTAGGGCGTCTCATTTTTTAGGGTCAAAAAATCTAAAATAAATTGTTTGTTTTAGGCCTGTTTTGGGTTTTGCAATAGCTATTTAAGTCATTTTTTTACATTGTAAAATGTTGTTTATTGACATAGCACTTTGAGGTACTACTATTATCTATCAACCATTGACTAATGCAATTATACAAAAACAACCAGCTTCAGCAAGAACTATAAGCTAGCACAATATCTACTTTTGTCATATAGGCCTTTGTCACATTATTATTATTCCTCATCATTTAGCTAGATGCTTTATTTTGTAAAAATTGATCTTAATATGATCAGTTTATGATGTAATTTTATTTATTAAAATTATGCATAATATTTTGTATTTTAATTTTGATTTTTTTTTACTATTAGGCCCTCTTCACTTCACCTAATTTAAACTGAACTAAACTTATTTGTAAGTGATTCTATATTGTTTTCTCTTATAGAATTATTGATTTAAACTGCATTGAACTTACTTTTACTGATATGAGGAGTATTATTTTATTCTTTCTAGATAAGAGAATACAAGGTGAATTATTTTAAGGTGAATTGAACAAGGCACAAGTATAGGCTTCCAAATTATTTAAGATGCTTGTAATTATAAACAAATACAGAATTGTTCTAACATGATATATTGGAGCAATTTATATAGCAAAACTATAATGAGTAATGCTAGACTCAAACCTGAATTTTAGAAGTTGGTCTGATGTTTACAAGGAGGGTTGATCTGAGGCGGATATGTTGAGGCAAATTATTATGCTGGACATTTTGATCTCCTTTAGACTCACCTGAATGTATGAACATGTGCATTAGCAACATTATTGGATGACATTTTCTTATATATAAATTTTCATAAAACTTAGAGCTGATCAACTTCAGTCCGGCCCGGTTTTTGGGCGGGCTTGGGCAGTTTTTTTTTGGCCTGCGAGCGGGCCGGGTTTTTTTTTTTTGGGCGGGCTTTGGACAAGCCAAAAAAGACATTTTAGTCTAATTTTTGGGCCGGTCCGTTTTGGCCCGAAAAAGCCCGCTCGGCCGGCCCGAAATAACGGGCTTTGGGCACAATTTTTTGGCCCGGATTTGGGCCCGCCCTGCCCCGGTCAGTGGGCAATTTTTTTTTGGCTCGGGTATGATCACCTCTAAATTAAAACTCAGTCAATGAAAATTCTAATGTAGGATAGCTGATTGAAGACTGACCATACTTCCTGTTAAGGTAATGCGATAGACCTGCCTGAGTAATCCCCACAATCACATCGTTTATCGTCTGAACAAACAAGCAGCATCACCAGCACTTACATTAGAACAAACTAGCTACATATTACTTGCGGAAATGGTCACGAAAATCACCCCAACACTTGTAAGAACATAATAGATAGTGAAAGGGTGGTGGATGAATAACGTAAAAATCTAATTGTTGCAATGGTAAAAGAACGAAGGAAGTATGTAGTAAAAGAAAACATACCACATTCATGACATTCTTCACCAACTTGATATCATCAAGGCTAAGAATCCTATAAACAAACTTTTTAGGACCCTTTTCAATCCCACGAGAAGCTTTCACAGGAGTCTTGGTGTCCTTGAGAAAAATCATAGTAGCCAAGAAGAAGCATAAATCTACTATAGTATTCCACAACATCTTCAAAGCAAGCCACAACCACAATAAGCAACTCAACAACCAAAATGAGCTACTATTGTCAAACAACTTCTTCTTCTTCTTGTTTT
>CANSNZ010000278.1:0-397500 GCA_947646795.1 Beta lomatogona
ACTTCGCAACACTCCTCCGCCCTTTGCCACCTCTCTGACCGCTTACCATTTCAAAAGAGTTTTAATAGGATGTCGTCAAAGTGCAACTTAGCCAAGGCCATGTTCTTTGGTCTGGATGCACTGGAGGACATAAAATGACAAACGGCGACTCGAAAGTCCGGAATTCTAACGTCTCGCGTTTTAAACATAGCACTACTACGATGAAGTTGAGTCCTCAAATGAGATATTAGCATTCAACTCTGATGATGGCAGGGGTAAATGATTCATACTCTCGAAGCAAGACCTGGCTGAGAGCACGAACGGTCTATGTCCTTATTCAAACAGATACGGTTTTGTGGAATGGCGAAGGGTGACTTATCTGCCAACTTTTCCACTATCGCCCCCAAAACCAAACTCGCCTTACGTAAAGTCGCTAGGGCACAAATAACCTCCTGGATTTGAAATCACCGCTATATACCCCGTATTGGCCATAATTTACAAGAACATTCTAGAAGGGCAGGGTTTAGGTATTTCATCGGTTCTTTAAGTTTGAATAGCTCGAGGTGGCATTAAGAACGGAAATAAAGAGAAGCTTTCATGAGAGCTTTCTTGCCGCTTTCTCTTATTCGATCTATGCGGGCTGGCGATTGTAAAAATAAGCTCTTGTACATCCAAAGCTTGTTCAAAGTCCCAAAACCACTTCTCGGAGGTGAAAAGACAAAGACACCGACGGAGGATATGTAAATAGATCGACCAACGCTTGAACCTAGAAGGCATGGTACTCGACCGGATCTCTTTATGGTCAAGAATACGAACTAGTTGGGTTGCGTTCGACCGACCTCTATTCGTAAACTTCAACGGGATTGTGCAGCGTGCACCCCCGCTTCTTCCTTTTCTTCTAATGTAGCTCGATCTGTTTTTATTTGGCGCAGACCCGATCTTCTTCCTTGGTTGATTGCTTTGTCTTCATTCATGACACCACCCCCACCGATGGGTTGGTGTTCGGTATCATCATCTTACCTTAGGGTGATCTTTTGTCTATTTACCTAAACTCCAAAGCGATCGAAGACACAATCTATTGAGGGGTTTCTTTCCACTCCGCCGATAGCCAGACTAGAGAAACTATAGCACACCGCATTTCCAACTAGCAAGTCAAGAGATCGAGTCCGGTAGAATGTACCCTCTTGTGGTACACACAACACCGACATGAGAAAGTTATGAACGGCGCAAAAGAGCGGACATTTTAAAGAAAAGGGTTTCGGCGTGTGAAGAGCAAGCAACAAAGCCGATATTCTAAAAGTTCCAAAGTTTTGTTCTCCTACTAGTGGTCCTCATTGCGAGATAGTTAGAACGACGAGTGAAAGCACCAAAAGCAAGTTATCATATTGATATATATATATATATATATATATATATATATATATATATATATATATATATATATATATATATATATATATTATATATATATATATAGAGAGAGAGTTGTCGTGACAGTGCTACACCACACCTTACTCCTTAGCATGGGCTTTTTTCTTTCTCAATTGACTTTGAATTACATGACGGGAATCCTCCTTTCATCGGTGGCCAAAAAACCAAAGTATTTACATTGGGCATTCATAGGAGGACGAACCTGGGCAGTGAATTAGGCAACCAAGTCCTACTATCGGTGATTTAATACATAGGGATAAAGAGAACTTTCTTCACACTAGAACATTATGTTCATTTAGTGGCTAAGAGATTGAGGGGATGGTTCTTAATGAATCCCGAACGTGATGCTATTTGATCGGTGAGGCTGTTTTTTTCGCCTTTCTATGAAATCATGTTGCTATGTCTCGGGAAGAGTAAGGGGACGATCCACGGGCCGCCTTACTAGAAATTTCCCGACTCGTCGCTCCTCAAACCTTTCTTTTCTACGCTACGATCTTTCTTCTCTTATGGGTTTTGACTGACTTTCTTCTTAGGAAAGAAGGGAAGAAGACCATTGATCTTATAATACATTACCGGTGTACTTACTTCAACACGAGAAGCGTGTCTTCCTTTGATAGAAGCACTTTCCTAATTTTTAGAAATCCCCGATTGGATAAGACAGAGCGGGGGCACCTCCGTTTGGTATCTTATATAAGATTTAGGGCCGCTTTTTGAAGTGATCTCTAACTCAACAAATCATAAGAGACTTCACCCTAGCTTTCAACTTCTTTGATAGAATGGCTTCTTTGCGGGTTTAAATAGTTGCTTTCCACTTCTCCCATGTCTCGGTATGGAACTTGTCACCCTGTGTGTTAAATTTAATGTTCTAGTGTTCTCAATAGTGAACATGTGATAGCGGACTAAAGGCAGCCGAGTTCTTCCCTTTCCTCACGACCAACTACCTTGTTATTTCTATAGGAACACTACAAGAGGGGGTGAATTGTAGTGTGGAACTTATTGCCCAAATAATGCGGAATTTAAAACATAAGCAATAAGGAACCGAAAGTGCAAGAGAGATTTTTACGTGGAAACTTCTTGCCTCAATACAAGAAGAAAAACCACGACCTCCTCGGGATTTAAACTCTTCACTTATAATAGGAAACCTCCTCTATTTCAACCTATTACATATGCAAGGAACTCAAACTCTCTCACAAGTTCCACTAGGAACTCTAACTCTCTCACAATCTCCACTCTATACTCTAGACTTAACTCTAAGTCTTTTAAGAGTTCCCACAACTCTTACAAATGGTTTACTCAAACCCTTCACCTCCGGATAGACTTCACTCTAAGTCTACGGATAAACAACAAGAACTTCATCAAGTTCCTAACTCAAACTTGATACAAGAATTCACTCAAACTCTTAACCAAGTCCCCATGAGTTCACTCAAACCCTTTAACCCCAAACTCAAATACGCACATTTGATAATATAGTTTAACTCTAGTATGTAGAAACTCAAGAACTGTAAAAGGAACATGGCACTTGTAGGAACTTGGAACTCATAGGAACCGACTCAAAACAAGGAATAGAAAAACATAATTCTTTTGTAACATTATTCCTAAAGCCGGACATTATGGAATGACACAAGTCGACCCTATGGAATGACACCAGTCGGACAATTTGAAACTTAATTGAACTTGTATATTTATAGCAGTCATTTAGAATGAACGTGGGATTAATCATGTGTTAGTGGATAAACTATTTTACCATGATGTTCCTCAACTAGAGGAACACGTTCCTTTTGTTACCCACGTGATCTCCACGATCTCGGTTGAACGTGGGAGATGGAAATGTTAATGCTTCCTAAAATCTAGCATTTACTTATGCAACAAGATTTTAATTTTGGTTTTTAATTAAAAACTATTTTAATTAATAACACCAAAATTAAATCTTTTATCAAATGATATCTTTAAAGGATTTTCTTTTAAATCCGAAAATGATTTTATTTTGGAATAAAGATAAATTCTTTTCCATAAAAGATCTTTCCTTTAATATCATATTTGAACCACATAAAATCATTTTCCTAAAATATAGCCTTTAAAAACTCAACGGATTCCTTTTAAGCGTTGCACAATATTTTACACGCCTAGTTCCTTTAATCTGCTATTTCGTTCCTTTAACTTAGATTAATAGTACAAGGCACGTCTGTTCCTTAGAGAGGAACAGACGGACATTTTCTACAAAAAACTCATTATACGTATTATAAATCTAGGCTTTTTATTTTCCAAAAACCGAAAAGATAAAATATAAATAAAATATATTAAAATCATAATCCTAAATTAAAACCGATTTTTATTTAAAACTATTTTATTTAAAACTTATCTATTATTTTAAAACTAAATCTTATCCTAAAACGACTAATGCATATTATCTATAAATAATTAACCAAGTATTAAGAAACAAACGCTAAATAAATTCCTATAGATTAAGATAATAACATGCATCGAGACTTATTGACTCTTAAATACTTTTGACTCTAAGTTCCACGAGTTCCTTTTGACCTTGTTCCATTACCTTTCACGTTTCCCACATACTTACATGAATCCTAGAAAATAAACTCATATTTTCGACTTCATGCCCCATGCTTGCTCCAACTCAAGAACTGTATGTTGATAGCTCCACCTCTCGGAACTTCGGTGTGCTAGTTCCTTTAAGAAACTTCGCACTCATAGTTCCTGCTTAGGAACTTCTTGTTTCAACTTTGAAACGTCATCAAGAACTGCTCCGGAACTTCATATTCAATGTTCCTTTTTATGATGTACCTAGGAACCGCTCTCGTTTGTGTTCCTTATAGGAACTCTTTTAGGAACTTCACTTGTTGGAAGTTCTTCATGATGTGATATATTCAACCTTCCATGACTTGTTTCATGTTAATGTAATATGCACATCTCAAACACACATGTTAGTTAGATAATCATCATTTGTTTACAATCATCAAAACACTACATGACTCAACATACCTTAATGCACAACGACGAGCAACGGCTATAGTTGCTATTCTCTTACCAAATAATCCTTGCCCCTAACGACAATCTTTCTCATCGGGCGGCTAGAGAAGAACATCCTTGCTCGAACCATTTCTTCCGACTCTTTTTAAAATTCGATAAATGTTGGTTGATCGTATATTTCCTTATAGTTTTATGATTATCGTTTCCTATTTGATCCCTTTGAATTCCATATTTGAAGTCGTAATCCATCCTACAATGGGGAGACGATTTCTCCGAGCTAGAGGTCGCCCCTACCATCTCATCGGCCTCGGACAAAGACGCAACGACATCACTTGCTAGGACTAAGGGCACTAAGTCGGTTCCCTTCCGGACACTTTGAGTTCGAGTGCTTCGCCCAAGTACAATTAGTCATTCTCTTCTCGTTGGGATCTTTCCTCTAGGCAGTCTTCGTCTCTCCAGGTTTAAGTCCTAGGATATGCCCCTCGTTCCTTTCATTTACTTGCCGGTGTTAGCGTTCCTTAGGAAAGAAGGTCGGCCTTCGGAGTTGCATTGGTTATATGCATTGGACAATTTGGAAAACCACCGTCTACGTGCCCGTTTCAATCCATATAAGGATTTTGAAGTTTGCACACTTGCCGAAGTGAAACACACTCCCCCTGTCCCCTAGTGATTTTAATGCCATAACTTGAATATCCAAGTGGAGGTTGCATATATGCATCTTCCTCAAGACTTCCATGAGGAAGGCATTCTTCACATCCATCCGGCAAACTTTCCAATCCTTCAATGCTGCAACAAGAAGCCACAGATCTTACTGCAGTGAGCTTGGCTACAGGAGAAAATGTTTGCTCGTAGTCAATCCCTTTCCTTTTGTCGAGTTCCCAAGAACTACCAAACTTGCTTTCTCCCTATCTACATATCCATCCGGATTGAATTTTGTTTTTGTAAAGCCATTTGCATCCTATGGCTTTCTTTCTAGGGGTAAATAAGTGAGAGTCCATGTATTGTTACTCTCAAGAGATTTCAGCACTACAGTCTTGAAGTTTGTGGGATCTACAATTGTCACCACTTAATTCACAAAGGATGTAAAAGCATAAGAAATTTCATATTCACCTTCATTGTTTAGGGGTGTAGGCTCAGCTTGCATGGACTCCTTACCAACTGTAGTTAATAGTCACTTAACCAAGTTAGTGGTTTTGTGATTCTACTAGACTTCCTTAGTTATGAACCAGGAGCTTGAGTTATTGGTTCATAAAGAGCATCATCTTCAGGTGCGGTTTCATCTTCGGTTTGTGGTCATTTTGTGGACGTTCATGTTCAATTTCAAGGTCTATATCTGTTGGGAGATCACAGCTTAGATATGTACGTGTTTTGTTTAGTTCGTGAGGAGGGTCATGCATGGATGTAGGTACAGGGTTAAGATATTGAGAGCTATTGTGTTTATTATAGGGAAAGAGATTTTCCACAAATTTCACATCCCTAGATATGAACACTTGGTACATTTGTTAAGTCAACAGTATATATCCCTTCTTTTCATTAGGATATCCTAGGAATATGCAAGGCACCCTCTTTGGCAAAAATGTATCTTTTTCTCTAATTGGATTACTGGCAAATGTTAGACATCCAAATTCTTGATATGAAGGTATGAAGGTTTTTTCTTGAAGAGTTTCTCATAGGGAGTTAGATTTTTAATAACAATGCTAGGAAGTCTCGTTTTATCAAGTAAACAGAGGTCAACACAATCACCCTAAAAGCTCAATGGGAGGCCTACTTGAAGTCTAAGAGCTCTTACCATTTCAAGCACATCTCGGTGCTTTCTCTCGGCTCTCCCATTTTGCTAGAGATCTCGTGAACACGGGTTGTGCGATGCACAATCCTCTTTTAGCAAAGAAACTTCGCAAGTTCCATCATCAAACTCCAGGGGCATTATCTCGACCCGATGATTTTGATGGTTTTCCCAAAATGATTTTCAGCAAAATTCTTTGAATAGTTTGATCACTTCCAAGCTTTCATACTTGAGTTTCAACAAATACACCCAAGTAGCCTTGGTGTGATCATCAATCAAGGTCATGAAGTACATGTGTTTGTTTCTAGTGCACACTTTATGAGGACCCCATATGTCCAAATGTATCAACTCAAATGCTTCACTAGCCATAGATTCGGATATAATACAAACAACACATAGCTAAACCCACCCAAATTCCGAAAATAATACTAAGCCAACTTAATTATTAAAACTAAAATAATCCCTACGCGAATTCTAACCATTTCAAGAAAACCGTTGGTTACCTCGATCAACTGGAGGAGTGAAGCAAACCATCCAGCTCTCTTCTTCTTGCGCGGGATTGTTCTTAGATTGCTCGCCTCCTAGCAACCCAAACACGTGCTTAGAACAGTACCCAAGATAAACAAAGGAGAAAAGATGGATATTTAGAGTGGAATAGCTGAATTTTAGTCAAAGAAGGAAGAGTGAAAATGGTGTTTTTTTTATCTCGTGAAAGAAGGTGGAGAAAATTTTCCTTTGTGTTCTCATTTCACTTGGCCGAATCGAAATGAGGGGTTTTAGGATTGTTTTAGCTATTGCAAGAGTAAAGAAGGAAGTTACAACAGGCTTATAATAAGGGGATTTGAATATGGTAATAATGGGTAGACAAAAAGCAATTAAGAAGGATAAATTTGGGGGTTACAAAGCTACAAAAATTTCTTCCTAAACCGTGCAACACCCCCCCCTCCATTTTAAGATGTTTCGATCGGCTCAAATGCAATTGGGTCGCTCCACTATTGTTACACAAATGGTCCAAACACGCTAAAACATCAATACAGATAAAAACATTATGCTAATAAGAAAAATTTAAAGTACTAGAAAATATATAAATCTAATTAAATAAATATAATGTTTATAAAGTTGATAAATAAAATGTATATTTGTACAATGTAAAAGTTTTAAGAATAAAATATTATAATTATAACAAAAAATAATAACGAAAGGAAAAAAATAACACGAAAACTGCGCATGAAATTTCAAGGGTGTTACATTTATAACATATATATGATTTATATCAATAAAATTGACGTAATTAGATCAAGAATAGATAAATGGTGTTCTATCATAACAAATCAAAGATGTTGAGTTTGATGTGAAAGTAAACTTTTATTCATATAGATATATAATTATGTTTGATTATTATTAGTCATATTATTTATTTATTATATCTAACATTTAAAAATTATTATTACTTAAAATTTTATTATTATTTCCGTTAAATCGGGCTGGGTACAACCCTAACCCTAAATTTCTGAGCTCATTGGGTCTGAGTCAATTTAGATTTCACGTCAAAAAAACATTTTCAAAACACAGGCTAATTCATGACATTTAAAATAAAGAGATTCGAAGCGCTTACAGGTGTTCTTTTAATCATTACTAGCCTCTCTATATACACGCTATGCGTGCGAAATCATATATTCTTTAAATACTTCTAGTAATCATTTTCGTCAAAAATTTTTTACAAAAATTGAAATGTGGAATTGTAGTTATGTGTTTTTTGTTTGCAAATGATGAAGAAGATAATATAACGATGAGGAAGAAGACGTTGTAGTGTAACTTGTTTTTGGGATAAGAAATAAATTAGGGATTATAATTTATTAATTTTTTGTAAATATGGTTGGCACTTGGCAGTTACCCTTCTCTTTTTATTTTTATTTTTTTTCCTTTTCTTATTTTTTGGTGTCTCCTATGTGTTGCCTTATATAATAGATATATAGATGTTCCGAAATTTTAAGGTCAAATCGCAAGGAATAAGGTCAAGGTCAACCTATTTGATCAATCTACTAATCAATGTTAATAATTTTTTTTGTTAAGGGATCCTAGTTAATGTGAAGTGTAATTATCTGATATCCTGAAAAATATCGCCTTAAGTACTTTCGAACGGTGCTTGGAATTTGAGGAAGTCAAGCGAATCATTATGGATAAATGGAATCGGCGGCTTGAGGGTTCACCAATGTTCAAACTCTAGAAACGGTGGCTATGGTTAGATTTCATGTTTTTAAATGGTGTAGAGAGTATAAGAAAAGATGGCCATGGATTGGGAGAATTGGTCGAAAGATTGTCAAGAGGCACAATTATTAGTTCAAGATCGCATTCTTGGATGTCGGGGAAGCGTAAGTCCGGGATAAGGTTCGGCTAGATTTCGGAAGCAAAGAGCAAAAGGTAAGTGGGTAGCGCTTGAGGATACAAATTGTAAGTGGTTTTTCCGTAAAGCAAAATCGCGGAAAATGAGGAAAGAAATTTTGATGCTTAAGGATGATACGGGGCCTTGGAAGACGGATAGAAATGACATTCAAGATATTATTTCAAAGTTTTATATTGACATTTTCCAATCAACTTGTCAAAATTGGAATGATGAAGTGTTGCCTATGACGAGGGACATTGCGATTCCATACCAATCGTGTCGGAAATACGGAAGCAGAATTTGAGTACTAGTGTCTCTAAACAGGAGATTACTGATGCAATATTTCAATTGGGAGGACGGAAAGCGCCGAGGCTCGGATGGAATGCCGGCAATTTTCTATCAAAAGAATTGGGAGGTCGTTGGCAAGGATGTTGTAGCATTTGTAGCTTTTTTTTTTTTTATAATGGGTATCTTTTACAGGAATGGAATAACACGCTTATCTGTCTTATTCCAAAAGTTCAACATCCCGAGGTAGCGGGGCAATTTCGTCCTATAAGTCTCTCGTAATGTTATTTACAAAATCATCTCTAAAGTCCTAGTCAATAGGTTAAAGCCGATCTTGCGATCTCTGGTATCCCCTTTTCAAAATGCTTTTATTCCGGGGAGATTGATGTCGGATAATTGCCGTTAGCGCATGAAGTTTTCACCTTCTTACAAAGGAGGAATCGTGGTAGGGAATATCTTGCGGCTACGAAGATTGATATGTTCAAAGCATATGATAAGGTGAATTGGGTTTTTTTTACGAGTGGCTTTTACAACGGATGCAATTTCCAGAGAAGGTGCAACAAATGGATCATGCATTGCGTCGCTACTGTTACGTATTCTGTTTTGATTAATGGAGAAGCGACGGAAAGGTTCAAACCAAAATGTGGGTTACGGCAGGGTGATCCACTTTCGCCATACTTATTTATTTTAGTAATGGAGGTGTTTTCCCGAATGTTGGTCCAAGCGGAGAATGAGATGTTGTTTCAAGGCATAAGAGTTTTAAGGAATGGACCTTCAGTATCTCATCTCTTCTTTGTAGATGATTCTCTCCAATTTTTTAAAGCAACACCTCAATCTTGTGCGGTTGTTAAGGATGGTATTAATCGCTTTAGTCAACTTTCGAGCGAAGTCATTAATTTTTCAAAGTCGATAATCATGTTTAGCTTCGAACACTCGTAGAGTATGAGGAATATCATTGGAACTCCCAAGTATACGAAGAGTTAGGCGAGATTTTGGGTAATAATATCGAACCGGATGGACGTAGTTCCAGCAAGTTCCTACCTATTCTCGACAAAATTCGGAAGAACGTGGGTAGGCTGGAAGCATCTTGCTCTCTCACATGCAGGGAAGATTCTACTTATCAATGCAATCCTAGCATCGTTATGCGACCACGTTCTCTCTGTGTTTCTGCTCCCTAAACGAATTTCGGATAGTATTAATGCGATGTTTTCAAGATTTATGTGGAAAACTTCGTCGGGATCAACATCAATTCATTGGGAAAGCAAGAAAAAGGTTGAAATCGCCTAAAGGAATGGGTGGTCTTGGGATTAGGAATGTCTAAACATTTTATACGGCGCTTCGACTAAACAGGCTCGAGGTTGCACACCGGGATGATCCGATGGTTTCTAGAGTTCTACTAGCCAAATACAAAGGATCGCCCGTTTCGATTGGCTTAAAACGGCAACATATTGGATCGGCATCGTGGGGTTTTAAAGGTATGTGTTGGGCTATTAATCAATGTAGGACGGCGTTCAGTAGAGTAGTTGGAAATGGGGTTTGAGACTCACATTATGAGGGATCAATGGGTTGTGGGAAAGCCTATAGCTTTAAAAAAGGGGATATGATTTAGAACAGTTGGGTATTGAGCAAGTGAAGGATTTACTCATTCCTAGATTGAAGAGGTGGAATGTGTCGCTAGTTTGGAGGATATTCCCTAAGGATGTTGCACATAGGATTACGTCGATTTACCTTCCGAAACCGATGTCGGAGATTCTTATGTTTGGAATAGAACGAACACTTGGAATTCTCACGACTAAAGATGCATATGCTATGTTGCAATCGTCACCATAAATGCAAAGACGAGAATGTAGAAAGTAAGTTTTTGGAAGAAACTATGGGCAATGAATATGAGGCCGAAGTGGAAAGTCTTTGTTTGGCGCATATTAATGAAGGCGTTGGCATTAAACAGCAATCTCGGGGAGAAGAAATGTCAATGTTACTTGAGCGATGTTATCTATGTAAAGACGCAGCGAGAGGATGACGCTCACTTGTTTAGAGATTGCCCGATCAACCGCTAGAATCGGGTGGGGATCATGGTTGGCTATTCGGGTGCGAGTACAAACCATGTCTCAATTAATTACTTGGATTACTAACTTCATGCACAAATTTTGGAAAAATGATGGTCCTCGAGTACTAGAGTAAGGAGTTTTTGTGCATATCGTGGGCTATATGGAGACATCGAAATCATGTGTTATTTCGTAATAATAACCCAAATCCAATAAAGATTATGCGTATGGCGTAAGAGTGTTATCGGGAAAAGGAAGGCAAGGTTCGTATACCATAATGCGAACCATAGAAATATGGCTCATCATCAAAGAGATCCGGTAATTATTTTTGGCAAGAGCAACGAGCTAGCATATGTAATGTTTAAGTGGATGGAGCTTGGAAAAAGAATGTTAGAAAGGATTGTCCGTTAGCGGGTATTGGTTGGAAGGGGGTGTTGGCGGATGGTGGTGAATTCCCGGGGAATGACCAGGTTAAAGCAGTTTCAACAATTCAATGTGAAGCAATGGCGGTTTTAAGAGGATTACGGGAAGGTTTGAAATGCGGTGCATCGGCCATTTTCGTGTTTGCGATTCCGGTTCGTTAGTATGTATGATAAGTAGGAAGCAATTTCCTTTTCACTTATGTACTATAGGATATGATATACTTGCTATACGTAATAAGTTTAGTTATTGTGAAACTAGCTTTTACGCACGCAATGCGTGCGGTGACATTTTAAGCATAACTACTACTCTTGGTAAAAAGAAATGAAAAATAAAACTATGAAAGTACGTATCTACGTTCACCTTCACCTTCACCTTCATTTAGTGAGTAAGAAGTATTTAAATACTTACAAATAGGATCTAAAAACATTTTTTTAAAGTAACTCTAAGTGATAAAATTGCATATCCAAGTAATGAAAAAGCTGAATTTTTTTTTGGAGTTTGTATTTGTAATTAATTTTGTATATGAGTTGTCTTTGTAATGAGAATGCCATTTTTTTTTTGTCCGTGGTATTAATTTTTGGTAAGTTCTCGATTACGAATTTTTTTAGTTGATTGGATCTAAATTTAATTTGATCGAATCTTTTTTATTGGCAGTTTATGTGATTGACAATTATATGAGTTGATTGGGTTTAATAGAGATTTGGTTGAATTTTTTTTGGTAAGTTTATGTGTGTAATGGTTTTAACTTTTTATGTAGTGGAGGGGTGAATATGTAAATTCAAAGGGGGCTTGACACCATTTCCCCCCTATATAATAGAGATTAGGAAGGTTGCTTAGGGGAAATTGTCAGGGTTAGTCGTGATAAATATAGGCTGCTTTAGGAACGATCTTCTTATGTAGTGATTGTATTTCTCTTGTATGTTCTTGCTGTCAAAAAAGGAAAACTACTTTCGAACACTGAGATCAAGAGGCGTGCTCTAATGGACAAGCATCCACACAATTGGCCATCACAATGAAAATATCCAAGCCAATCGTGACTCACTATGTTGTACAATCACTCAATAAGTTTAAAATTAAAACCACTGGTTGCAATCGAACAATAGGGTCCAGGAGCTTTGCTGACTATGATCGTCTCTGCAGTGTAGGCATGTTTGTCCTTCAAACTCTCTCTTCTAGTATATACTAAGCCACATTCGTTTCCCACTATTTTATATTTCCGTCAGACTCTCACAAAACTCTCTTTAATTTGTATTATGCACTCGGATATGACGCACATTTTGGTATGTTAAAGCCCTTTACAAGAATAGAAGAAAATTTTCAGTTTTGGAACAAAGTCAAGAGAGGTGAATAAACAGCGTGATTTAAAGTATAAGTGAAACCTACTTTGTTTAACATAGTACAAGGAGTATATTTGTTTTCAAGTTCAATAAATGAAATCCTCCAACAAAAAGACTTAAACAAAGAGCATATGAACCCTTGCCTTCCTCTCTCCATCCAGTGCTTGTTGCTGCTAGAATCTCCAGATAACAAAACTATAGTGAGATTATGCCTGAATATATAAATAATCCCAGAATCGCTTGGTAACAATCCCCCAAAGAACTCCACTAATATGAACAAGAATTCGCGCAAAAAGCAATCTCCAATACTCGGCTGAAGATTGTTCAGCAGAATGCCCAGTTTACAGGGGGAAACATGAATATGATATCTTTTGTTCTCAGCGTCAGGCAGATGGGGGATCCATCATCTCAGGTCCGGATGTCTCGAGTAACAAACCGACCAATTCAGATCCTCATGAATAAATGTGTAGAATATACCAGAGGCAGCAGCCTCAACATATTATTATCTCATCAACACCTTCCCCTATTTTCCTCATGTATACCACCAGTGACCATGCTGCAAGCCCCGCTGAAATATAGAGCAGTACAACACCAGACGCTGCTAGAGCCCCTTGGCTAGAGACACTGCAAAATTATGTTATTGTAAGCTGGCCATGAATATGAATATTGGAGTATCATGTTGTTACTTCAAGGATATAACTTCTCTTTCAAACATTGTTCTTAATTCGCGGTACAAGAATGGTACGAGAACATAATTACGCTACCTAATTTTGTTATATTAAGGATACAATATTTTGTAAATAATACTTGTAGAGTGGAGTAGATATGTGTGTGTGTGTATATATAGCCATCTACACTTCCTTTGTTCCTTTCTAGTTGCAAGACTTGCAACCATGTCATATGGCACAAAGACCAAATCGGGGGTGAGAGAGAGGGTTTGAATTTTCAATCTACTTGAACCAATTTATTTAACCAAGTCATATTGACAGAATAAGAACAAAAAGCAAGTCATATCATCTCAAAAACCAAGTAATATGGAACGAAATTGTGGTTTTAAAAGATCGGATTCCAAAGTGGGATGCGTGTGGTGATGGTAGTGGTTAGCGTTTAGGGGTGATTTGGTGGGAGAATACTGGTGGTAGGCACTCTCTCTCTCTCTCTCTCTCTCTCTCTTCCTCTCCTCCTCTTTCTATCTGCCTCGCTCTCTTGTGGTTGCACCTTGCATTCACGGTGGTAAGGGTGGTGGGTGGGGACATGTGGTCAGCCATGGTGGAGCAGGTAGTGCACAGAGCTAGGTAATGGGGCTGGTTGGGAAGTGTTTAGGGGGTGGGGAGGCCCGATGGTGGTTGTAGTGCTGGTAATGGAGCAGGTAGTGATGGGGCTGGCATTGTTCAATTAGTGGAGTGGTGGAAGATAATTGGTCAAGGACACTCCAGGTTATGAGGGGATGGTCTTATCGGCTTATCCTCATGGATTATGAGAGTGGGTAGATTAATTTTGATAGTTACATGATTAAATAAAGGGATAACAAGTAATATTACCATATATGAAAATGTAGCAACTCATATTCCATTTTTTTTAAAAGGATATTCTTGCAACTAATAAGAAACAAAGAAAGTATATATATAAATACTTATTTATGGTCGAATTTTGACATTTTTGGCCGCATTTAAAGTTTAAACTGATATGCTATGCATTAAACAAAGATTATCAAGTGGAATATAGTTCAATTCGTTTTGCTTGGTAATTTCAAAATTAAACTTTTTGTGGTTTTTTAAATATGTAATGAATAATTTTGATAATTAAAGGTGATAACTGAAGGCCGTGAAAAACAAATGGAACAATTACAAGAGGAATGTTATATATGCGTATGTGTGTGTGTGTGTGTGGTACTGGAAGCATGAGAGTACCTGCCGTCTCGGGTAGCCAAGATAAAAGTAAGTGCAGTCATCTGAGTTGCAGTTTTCCACTTGCCTAGATTATTTACAGCAACAGCCTACGAAAGATGACAATTTTTGAATTAGACTCACCGCGTTATCAACAAATTAACAAGGTCTGGAAAACAAAATTCAAACCTGCAGAAGCTTAGCATCTTGAGAAGCAGCCCATTCCCTAACTGCAGACATGGTTATCTAGAAAGAGTTGAAAAACAAAGATGTTAGGCAATCAGAACAGCTGGATGTGAAAATGCAGGAGTTGTAATGAGATGCATGCTTGACAAAATACTATATATAGCCATTGCAAAAGAATAGAAAGGAACAAATTTCATGCAATAATAGTCATTAACTCACACGGGCCACGGCATAACATGTATACTAATCACCAGGGGACATAAAGCATTTCCTTAGTCTCTGCTCCACAGTAAATAACTACTATAGGTTATGCATACAACAAAAGCATAGAGGACATGTCATAGAGAGTTAAAGCAAAAAAACCACTTGAAACAAGCAACTTTCTTCTCAACCATAAAGCCAAACAAATACAATCATGAATTGCTCCATCATAAAGGCTCGCTCAAACATACAATGTCATACTGCGATACTGTTGCACCGGCACATTAGCCAAACTAACCCTAGTCATATTAAGTAAAATAATGTTATTCATTGTTCTGTCCAAGTATTGAATTCTTTTACAATATCCATGCTCAATCATCATTCATCAGAAATAAATCAACATTGGGAATTTCATTGGTGAGCCATAATGTAGGTCATCATACATCTCTCTTGCTTTTTGTCCTTCAGCAAATTTTGAAGCAGAACAGGCTGAGTGGGCCCAGGTCATTCTCTCCAATCATGTGTTATATGCTTCCGCAAACTTAATATCTTCACATCGTTAAACACGCCTTGTGCCCTTGCATTCTAATGAGTTTTCTGCTCATAAAAGTCATTTGTTGTCTAAAAAGCAATTATTTCCAATAACATTGACCCAGATTGTAAAAGCCTTTGCTTGAGTAATGCAATCTCTGCATTTGGGATGTACCCTTCACCTATAAATCCACTCCTATAATCCTATACAACTTCCAAAAACAATGGCCCAGACTGAAAGCCTTTGCTTGAGTAATGCAAACTCTGGCCGAGATGCCTCCACCTTTAAATCCATTTCGAGTGTTATATGCTTCCGCAAACCTACTATCTTCACATCGTTAAACAGGCCTTGTGCCCTTGCATTCTAATGAGTTTTCTGCTCATAAAAGTTATTTGTTGTCTAAAAAGCAATTATTTCCAATAACATTGACCCAGATTGTAAAAGCCTTTGCTTAAGTAATGCAATCTCTACATTTGGGGATGTACCCTTCACCTATAAATCCACTCCTATAATCCTATACAACTTCCAAAAACAATGGCCCAGACTGAAAGCCTTAGCTTGAGCAATGCAAACTCTCGCCGAGATGCCTCCACCTTTAAATCCATTTCTATACGACATTCCCACTCCCCTCCCCCCGGGGTCCCCGTAAGAACTATATGCCAAGTACCGAAACATACAGTGTGTCCAGACTTTGGATAACACTAAATTCAAAGTCCAAATATCAATATATTGTTTAGCAAGTTTCTACTGAGAAATTAAAGATATCAGATGGACCATTCAAGAGAGATGATTGTTTGGATAACACTAAATTCAAATTCCAAAATTCAATATATTGTTTAGCAAGTTTCGACTGAGAAATTAAAGAAATCAGATAGACCATTCAAGAGAGATGATTGACAACCATAAGATTCATGGTTACTTCAAAAGCATCCAGAAAATTACTGATCTAACACGCTTTCTAAGATTCAACTTAGATGCATCAGCAGAACAAATTCATAAAATGATATATTATTTAAAACAAAAGCACATATCCAAAAAGAAAAAAAAGACATTCTAAAGCAAAGGGCATGCAAACAAACCTCTCTCCCAATGATGACAATGGCTGGTACTGGATATAGCCATGGAATATCTCCAAACATGGCAGCTTCAGGCGGTCTGCTACACAATAAGACCAATGTTGCAGCAACCATAAGCTGCATAACCCAAGCAGAAAAATCAAATAAGTACTTAGAAAATACTTCAATAATCAACAGCAACATCGAAGCTTCTTTCCAAAGACAGTACCTTATCAGCTACAGGATCTAGAAATGCACCAAATGCAGTACCTAGACACATCTGAAAGAAATTGCCCCATACAGCAATGAGTTAGAGAAGTTACAAATAATTTGAAAGTTCAGCAAATAATTTGAAAGTTCAGCAAATAATTTTATTTGATACATACCTTTCTGGCAAGGTAACCATCAAGCCAATCAGTGATTGCTGCAGCAACAAATATACTAGTCGTGGCAGCTGCTCCCCACCAACTATTCGCGTAAAATGCTGGTAACAGAAGCCTATACGTTAGCAATTATCGGTGAGCAGCATTATCACCATAAAGTCAATCTTTTTTCTGCTTAGCATAAAAGTCGTGATAAAATCTAACAGTATAACATCAGTGCCAGTGTGTTACATAGAAAAGCCCCTATCACTAATGAGAGAAAAGAACACCAACTCTTAATTCCATTTGTAAAATTATAGGCTTTCCACCTTTATTTACAGCTATTTATTTAGTGTCCTTTGCTAAGGGAATGACTTCACCTATTTTATCTTTTCTGTGATGTCACTTTATTTGGTGACCTCTCCTCTTTGTACACGTGTATTTACTGTAAAGTAGGTCTAGGGATTGTTGCTGTAGCTGCTGTATATATTCCTGCTGTAGCCGTTATTTGTGCATACACAGAAATACAAAATATAGACTGGAGTGAGTTTATTCCTCAGCTCACCTATTTTATAAGCTTTGCTTATTTTGCTACTGTGGACCTCACTGATTCACATGGTATCAGAGCAGGATAGTTGATTTCCGCTCTAAATCTGATTATTTTGGTGTCTGAAAATAGACAGCAAAAGGTAAATACTGAAAGTTTGAAACTTGGAATTTTACAACTTTCAAACTTCTGGGAAAATGGCTGAGAAAGGTGAAGGAAACAACACAAATGGAGGTAATTTCTACAATGATCCTCTTTACTTGTCAAATTCTGACAATGCTAATAATCCTCTGGTTGCCACCTTGTTCAATGGTGAAAACTACTTGAGATGGACTAGGAATGTCAAGAGGGCACTTGGTGCCAAGAACAAAATCGGTTTCACAGATGGTTCAACAGAAGAACCATCTGAGTCTGATAAGAGTTATGTGAGATGGAAAAGATGTGACTGCATGGTTGCAAGTTGGCTTCTTTTCTCCATGACATCTGAAATTGCAGATGATTTCACTCACTGTGAGACAGCAAAGGAGATGTGGGATGAAATAGCTGAAAGATATGGAATGACAAATGGACCCATGATATATCAACTCAAGAAGGAGATTGATAATCTAAGACAAGAAAACCAGTCCTTAATGAGTTATTTCAGTAAACTCAAAAGGTTGTGGGATGAAATGAAGAACTTCAGGAAGATGCCATACTGCTCTTGTGGGGTGCTAAGCAAGTGTACATGCCAATTTCTGAAGAGATTGGAAGACTTTGAATCTGAGGAAAAGCTGATTCAGTTTCTGCTGGGTTTGAACAGTGGTTTTGATAATACCATAACCAACATTCTTTCCATGGAACCTCTGCCAGCCATAAACAAGGCTTATGCTATTGCATCTCAAGTTGAAAAACAGAAGGAGATAAGTGGAATGCAGGAAGCTTCACAGGATGCTAGTGCGATGATGGTGAAGAGAGCTGGAAGGTACAGGCAAGGTGGGGAACAACTGAGAGAGAGCCATTCTGGTGGTAAGAAGGAGTGGAAGAAAGAAAAATATGAGAAGATATGTGAACACTGCAAAATCAGGGGACACACCAAGGCTGAATGTTTCAAGATTAATGGGACTCCTGATTGGTTTCTAGCCCTCAAGGAAAAGAGAGGTGGAGGGAAAATTGCTGGAAATGTGTAAACTGATGCTCATAATGATGAATATGACACTCCACTCGAATATGAACAAATGGGGAAGAAACATGCTGATATGGACATGAAGTTGGTTAATATTGTAGTGCAGGAGGTGATCAAGGTTATGAAAGGGAAGCAATCTGAAGATGAAGCCAGTGGAAGCAGGAGTAGTGCATTCACTAACTATGCAGGTATTAAACATAAACCTGACATGTACCCTGATACTTCTTTTAATGCTTTGATAAATGCTCAAACCTGGATTGTGGACTCAGGAGCCACAGATCATATGACTCATGATGAGTCTCTCTTATGTGAGAAGAAAGTACTAAAGAAAGCAATTCCTGCAGGGCTACCTGATGGAAGCAAGAAATTGGTTCACAAGATTGGGAATTTAACAGTGAATGATAAAATATTGTTGCATGATGTTCTTGTTGTGAAAGATTTCAAGCACAACCTGATGTCAATAGGAAAGGTGCTTGATAGTGGAAAGATGAAAGTGGTGATCACTAAAGAAAAATGTTGTTTTCAGGAGCTGGATTCTGAAGAAGAGATAGCTGTGGGGAGAAGAAGGGGAGGTCTTTACTATCTCGATCAAGAAGAGAATAGGAAGGAAGGTAAAGCTAGGAACACCAAATCTGTTTATCTGGCAGAAAATGAAAACTCTTTAAAGGTGCCTATTAGTAGCACAAATTGTAATAAGGTTACTTTAGATGTTTTCCATGCTAGAGTGGGACATGCTTCATTGTCAAAACTGCAACATTTGAATGAATGTGATTGCACAGGTATTTTAAATCACAAATGTGATATTTGTTATCTGGCAAAGTATCACAGATTACCATTCACTAATAGTGATAATATAGCTAGAAAATGTTTTGATTTGGTGCATGTTGATTTATGGGGACCATACAAGGTCAAAACCTTGAATGGAGGCTCCTATTTCTTGACAATTCTAGATGACCATAGCAGAAGTACTTGGACATTTATCCTACATAACAAAGGACAAGTGTCTAAGACTGTTAGTGATTTCATCAATATGGTTGAAAATCATTTTGAAAAGAAAATTAAGTACATTAGATCGGACAATGGTACTGAGATTGTGCAGGAAGAATGTGCATTGATGTTCCAAGGAAGAGGAATACTCCACCAAACCAGCATTGCTGGAGTTCCACAGCAAAATGGGAGGGTGGAGAGAAAGCACAAACACCTATTGGAGGTTGCAAGGGCACTAAGGATTCAGAGCAACCTGCCCAAAAGATTTTGGGGTGAATGTGTACTGTCTGCGACCTATCTGATAAACAGACTGCCTAGTTCCACAATAAAGTGGAAAACACCTTTTGAGGTGCTTCATGGGAGGAAACCAACCTATGAACACCTTAGAGTGTTTGGCTGCTTGTGCTATGCTCACAACAAGGAGAGAGTGAAAGATAAATTCAATCCTAGGGGGAGGAGATGCTTGTTCATTGGATATCCATACCTAAAGAAGGGTTATAAGGTGTATGACCTGGAAACTCAGACATGCTTCGTATCTAGGGATGTGAGTTTTGTGGAAAACTACTTTCCATACAAGGAAGGCAAGGCTGGAAAACCAACACAAACAAACAGGGCAAAATGGAGAGAAGGATGAAGAAGCATATGAATTTGAAGGAGATGTATTCAAGAAACTTGCATGAAAGGTCTCCCCGGTGATGTAGTCATGAGAGATGAAGAAATTCAAGAAGAGAGAACTGATGGTGGGACCAACGTTGTTCCTAACTACAACGAAACACAAGACACAGGAAGGGCAGTCCAAATGGAGAGAGAAGTGAGAAGATCTTCCAGACAAGGGAAAGTTCCAGATAAATACAAGGACTTCATATGTCCTACACTACAGCAGAATACAACTGAGTTAGGAGAAGCCACCTCCAACACAGCTGCTGTCCCCTCAGAGTGTGCCAGTGAACCTGTGTCCTACTATCGTGCTAGTCAATCTCCCGGGTGGATCAAGCTATGAATAGAGAAATTGAAGCTTTAGAAAAGAATGAAACATGGGAGATGACCGAATTGCCGGAAGGGAAGAAGGCCATAGTGGTCTAAATGGGTATACAAGACCAAGTTGCCGCCAAATGGAGAGATTGAGAGGTTGAAGGGAAGAGTAGTTGCCATTGGATATCATCAAGTGACAGGGGAAGGACTATAGCGACACCTTCTCACCCGCAGCCTAAATTGCATCGTGAGAACCGTTATAGCAAGGTAGCGGCAGGTAAAAAGGGTGGAGTCTCGTGTCACTTAGATGTGAATAATGCCTTTTTGCATGGGCATTTGGAAGAGGAGGTCTACATGAAACCTCCACCTGGATATGATAAAGGATTGCCTGGTCAAGTATGTAGGTTGAAGAAATTCATATATGGCCTAAAACAAGCATCCAGGCAGTGGAACAAAGAATTATACAAATTCTTGGTTAGTTTGGGGTTCACACAATCTACACAAGATTATACTATGTTCACAAGAATGAAGGAAGGGAATTTTACAGTAATACTGGTCTATGTAGATGATATGTTAGTCACTGGTGATAGCCAAGAACATATCAAGGAGGTAAAATTAGCCTTAGATGCTGCCTTCACAATCAAAGACTTAGGTGAACTCACTTACTTCCTAGGCATAGAAATCTCCAGAAGAAAGGAAGGAATCACTCTCAGCCAACACAAGTATGTAAAGGACCTCATAAGGGACTTAGATTTGCAAGATTGCAAACCTGTGGTGACTCCACTACCCCTTGGACTGAAGCTCTCCACTGATAAAGGGGAAATATTGGAAGAACCCTCCACTTACAGAAGAATTGTGGGAAGATTGTTATATTTGGGGATTACAAGACCAGACATTTCATACTCTGTACAACATTTAAGTCAGTTTATGAGCACCCCCAGGAAGCCCCATATCCAAGCTGCTTATCACCTAACCAAATACCTCCAGGGGACCTCTCATTATGGGTTGTTCTATGCAGCTGACTCCACCCCCACTGTTAGTGGATACAGTGATGCTGACTTCAGCTCATGTGTTTCTAGTTGTAAATCCCTGAGTGCTTACTGCATTTTCCTGGGAAATAGCCTGATCTCTTGGAAGACCAAGAAGCAGAAGACAGTCAGCAAGTCCTCTGCTGAAGCTGAATATAGAAGCCTTTCCAGCAGTACCAGTGAATTGGTATGGATATCAGGCTTGTTAGAAGACTTGCTGATCCGGATACCTAGGCCTATTACACTCTTTTGTGACAACAAGGCTGCTGAACACATTGCACACAACCCTGTTTTCCATGAGAGAACCAAACATTTATCCAGAGATTGTCACTATGTGAGACAATACATCCAATCTGGATTTCTCGACACAAAACATGTTCCTAGCAAACTTCAATTGGCTGATGTTCTTACTATGATACTACCATCTTCTCAGCACTATACCCTTGTTTCCAAGCTTGGAGTTGTTTCCACACTCCAGCTTGAGGGGAGGCTGTAAAATTATAGGCTTTCCACCTTTATTTACAGCTATTTATTTAGTGTCCTTTGCTAAGGGAATGACTTCACCTATTTTATCTTTTCTGTGATGTCACTTTATTTGGTGACCTCTCCTCTTTGTACACGTGTATTTACTGTAAAGTAGGTCTAGGGATTGTTGCTGTAGCTGCTGTATATATTCCTGCTGTAGCCGTTATTTGTGCATACACAGAAATACAAAATATAGACTGGAGTGAGTTTATTCCTCAGCTCACCTATTTTATAAGCTTTGCTTATTTTGCTACTGTGGACCTCACTGATTCACACCATTCATAGAAAGAAAGCTACCCTTAACAATCCAACCATTCGACAGCCGCTGACGAGAAGAAGGCTATAAGTTCAATACCACCGTAAATGCGACGGTACCCAAGGAAAGAAGTGAGTTCAAGAGAGAGGGGAGGGATGATAAAATCATAAGAGTGCCTATCCCCAGAATAAGAGCAATTCAGATGCCTTAAAAGGTAATTTCTAGCTGTTAAATTGAACCAGTAAGGAGCTTTCTATTCATCATTCACAAATGAGAGGCTTTAAATTCACTATGCTACAAAAACCCAGAATTCAGTTCAACTTTTCCACACTAAACGAGATACAAAGACTCCACCTTTTTTTTACCATAAACAACCTGAAAACCCAACAAAAACACAATCATAATAAATGCAATTCTAACTCACAATACTTGCAAATTAACACTAAAGAATCTAGGAAACCCCCAATTTCAGCATCCAAAACCCAAATTCAATCCTACCGCAAAATCCTAACAAACCCTCAAAATAAAATAAAAAAACTCTCCAAGCATCAGAGCTACCACACATTACATCAACGAATTCAAAGACAACCCAAAAAAAAAAAAAACCGGTTGAAATCAGATCAATTACAACCCAACAATAAACAAGAAAATCAGATTCAGAAAAAAAAAAAAAACATACTTGCAATAAAAACAGGAATGGCGGCAACACGAGCAAGGGTCAAAACAGTAGGCAATGTAAGCAATTTAGAACACTGTTGATCCTTTTGATCTTTCACAGGCGAACCTGAAACGACGTCGTTTGTACGCCAATCGACTTCGTTTCCTTTATTATTCCTACTCTCCTGACCCATCTCAGCCGTCAGGAGATAAGGCGATGAGGTTGAAGAAGAAGATGAAACTAATTTATCTCCTTCTCTCTCTTCACTTTCTCTCTCCTCAGGAAATGGAGATGATGGAGAAGAAGAAAGCATATATACCCTTTTCCTATTAATGTTGTTGTTACCCCCTACTATTATTATTTTTGTTGTAGGACCCTTAACGTGCGCCCCCCTGTACTCCTAAACGTGCGCCCCCTTTGCTAACGTGCTCCTACCTCCTCCTATCAAATACATGCCGGTGCTCAATTTTAGGGTTGATGGAGGAGGACGCAGGATTGATGGTGGGTTCATGGCGGCGGAAGCTATTGTGCGCAGGAGGAGTAGGTTTAGAGCTGGCATTTTTTTTCCTTTTTTTGGGTAATTTTTCTTTTAAAAAGAATTAATTGATGAAATTGAGAAACTTTTGAAGTAGGTTGAGAGAGGGTTTTAGGGAGGATTTTTTTTTGTGGTTGGATTACTAAATTGGTTGTCGCCGGAGAAACCGACTCTGAGTCGTTAGTTTCTTGGTTTTAGTAGTTTTTTTTTTTTTTTTTACTTTTTGGATAATTTAACTATAATACAAACTTTCTCGATAATCCCAAAATAATACAATCTCTTATTATCTCTATTATACTTCCTCCCTTTTTTTATAGATCTACATGAGAAAGTGGAGAGTTTTTAAGAAAGGTATAGAGAGAAAGTGGGGGACCACCATTTTTTTAATAAAAAAACATTTGTTAAGGAAAAAGTATGAGTATTTTAAAGGATAAAGTGATGGACCACCAACTTTTTAATAGTATTTTAAAATCTTTATGGTGAAAAGGGATCCATTTATGATATGTAGTCTATTATGACATTTCCATTTAAGGGAAATGTAGCATCTATAAAAAAACGGAGGAAGTATATGAAAAGGGGGAAGGGAAACGGGACACCAAAAAATAAGAAAAATAATTTTAAAAAGAGAAAAATATATGCAAAATAACTGCTTACATCCATACGACAAAATAAAAATAAAAGGCAAAAACATAAACTATGAATATATTTTCCTTTAATAAAACCTTAAAAATAATTTTTCTTATCAGTTACTACTAAATATAATTATGCAATTAATTTAACTTTGATAATACATATAAGACTTGTAATCCCTCACAATTTTATGAATTTTATAAATATATTTTAATGTATATTTATATATATTTTAGTATTTAAATGATTTATTTCTTGAAAGGTTGACGAGTTGAAAGTCAAAGGAATTATTTAATGATTTAAAGTAGTAAAATATTTTATTTAGTCATAATTTAAAAAATATTTAAATAGCTTAAAACACCTTTTGGTTTAGCAAAAAGGATTTTAAATTAGGTTAGAGGAACCTAACTATGCAAATCACCCAACCATTAAATATTATTTAAGCCCAAACACATTTTCCTAAGCCCGAGAAGGGATAACTATATAAACCCCAAAACCCCAAATTTTCCCCACACTTATTTTCTCTCTTTTTTTCTCCCTTAATCTTTTGGCCCTCCTCTTTCTTATTCTCTCTTTTCTTCTCTCTCTTCTCTCAATTATTCCTCCTCCTTCGGACAAGTACCGAAGGAAGCTTGTTTAGTATGCTTGTCCAGCAGGTAACTATATGTCTAGCCTCCTTGTCCGGCAAGTAAACCAGTTTCCCTTAGATGTTCTTCACTTGGAGACTTGTGCAACAATGTCTGAATCTGTCCTGTCTGAACCTGAGCTTCGTTCCCGAACCTGCAAAAAGGGACCCACCATGGAGGTTTGGGTGGTGGTTCCCCCTCCGAAGCTTAAGTCAGATATCAGGAGTTTGAAGGAAAAAATAGAGATAGAGAGAGAAAGTTAAAGAGTATTTCCACATAGTAAGTTTACACTGTTTGCATTGAATGTCTTTTCTCCTGATTTCAGGGGTATTTATAGTATTTGTAGTATGACTGCTGCCCTTTTAGGTTGCCCTAGAATAGTGGCACTCGATTGGCTAGACAATTAAATCATGACACTTGGCGAGGCTAGGATTGGGGATGGATCATCAACCAATCACCTCTGCCCATTTTAAGAATTTGGGCTCGACTAACCTTTGGGCCAAAAAGGTGAGTATATTCTCCCATCTGGGTATAACCCAATGGTTAAATCATTTTCCTTTATTTTCTCTGAGAGGACACGTGTACGGCCCTGATGGACCCAAGTGTCTTTAAAGGAGCCGTAAATATTTTAGGCTACAACATTTGCCCCTAAAAGGGTTTTTACCGTTGGCCTATGTGACGGTTAAGGCCCTTTTACCCGAGGTAGTTAACTTAAATTCAAAAAAGAGGCAAAGACGCGCCCTTTTTTGGGACTTACCGGTCATTGTTGACCAGTTTTAATCATTTAGGTCCACTCTTAACGGCTCGGCGGGTTTTTCACCTCCCTATATATATGCTTGGTGTGTCTTCATTTAATCATTTCAAACCTTGAGAGAAATTTTCTAGAGGGAGAGGTTCTGCATTTTTTCTAGAGAGAGAGAGTTATCGTCCAATCTCCGTTTTCTTCACCGAATCGTCCAAGCGTTTCATCAGGTATCTTTTCTTTCTTCTTCTTTTTTTCCTTTATTCTTTATTTTTTCTTAGAAAATCAATAAAATGGATTCCTCTTCTTCGTCGAATAATCCTAGCCGACCGTGCCCCTGAGGTTTTGAAAAATTCCTGACGTGACCCTACCGTCAACTTTCCGTTAACTATGACCCTAAAAATTCTTAATTAACCTAAATTAACCCTAACTTCTAACCCTACCCTAACCCTAACCCCTAACCCCTAACCCTAAACCCTAACCCTCCCACCACCCCGGCCCCACCCCCATCACAGCAGCCCCCCCTCCTTCACCCCCCGAAGCACCATCCCAATGACCCCCTCCCCACCACCCCCTTCCCCACCACTCCCATTCCCTCCCCATGAGCCCCCTCCCTCCCCTTCCCCCTCCCCCTTCCCCTCGCAGACCCCCTCCCAGTAAATCCCCCGTAGTCCCATGACCCCTTCCCCGTAGCCCCCTCCCTCCCCCCTTCCCCCATGACCCTCTCCTCCCCACTCCCCCTTCCCCGTAGCCCCCCCCCCGTAACCCTCCCTGCAGCCCAGTAACCCCTGACCCTCGCAATCCGGGTCCCCCAAATGAATCACGAACTCGGCCCATATTTTCAAAACAAAACCCAAATTTTCGAAACAAAACCCATATTTCTAAAACACAACCCCGATTTTCGAAACAAAACCCATATTTTTGAAACACAACCTCCCTCCCCTTCGAATTTTGATTTTTTTTTTAGGGTTCGGGGGAAGGGGGTCAACGGGGAATGGGAGGGGGGTTGGCGACGGCAGTGGGGAGGGGAGGGAGTTCGCAAGGGAAGGGGAGGGCATCACCGGGGAAGGGGAGGGGGTGGGATGAAGGGATGCGCGAGGGTGGGGGGGGTTGTTGGGGTGGGGGTGGTGGGAGGGGGTTGGGAACGGGGCCGGGGGTGGTGGGAGGGGTTGGGAACGGGGGCCGGGGGTGGTGGGAGGGTGGGGGAGTGGGTGGTGGGGTGGTGGGAGGGTGGTGGAGTTAGGGGTTAGGGAGAGATGGGTTAATTAGGTTTAATTATAGTTAATTAGGATTAATTAGTATTAATTATGTTAGTTAGGGGTTAATTTCGTTGATTTATCCCTAATGACTAACATAGTTGACGTCCTTTAGTCATTAAGGGTATTCTGGTGATTTTTCAAAACCTCAGGGGCATCAGGTGAATTATTGAAAATGCGAGGGTACTAGGTGAATATTGTGAAACCTCAGGGGTACCTGGTGAAAAAACCGTATATTTTTTTATGGTTTTGGCCGGCAAAGTCAGACGACCCTGTCTTTACCTGTGCAGGGTAATCTGGCCCGTCTAAGACGAAGGGTAATACTCCCGACAGATAGTTCTGAAACGGAGGAATCCACTGGACGAGTTCCAGATGAGACGAGGGAGGCCCAAAGTGCTCAACCTTTGGGCGGGCCTCCTTCCCCTGACCACAGTTTTGAAGATCCTGAAATAAATCCTGAGGCCAGTCCTTTTGGCAGGGATATCGATATGGAGGAAGCCGACGAGGATAATAACGGGAGTGAATCCGGCACTACCGAAGAGTCGGACGAACCTTCCACTACCTCGTCTGAGATTAGGAGACGCTAAGGTCCCCTTTCTGACCCTGACTTTATCTTAGTCAATCGCAAATGGTTAGAAAAGATAGGACCTGACCCCAGCTACTTGTCCACGTATATGTCCATGCCGGGCTTCTCTTTCGTCATACCTAATAAGGAGGCCACGATTTTGAGCGCTCCCAAGAACCACTTCGCTGTTTACAAGCTAGCCTTGGACGCGGGATTGAGGTTCCCTCTCCACGACTTTATAGATCAGGTGCTAAGGTATTATAACATCGGCCATAATCAGTTGGCACCTAATGTCTGGTATAACGTGCTGACCTTCATAGCCGTCTGCGAGCTACGCAGCCTGGCTCTTTCTCTCCAGGCCTTCACCCACATACATTATGCGGCTAAGGTTCCAGGGGCTGTGGATGGAACATGGCTCAGCATCTGCAACCGCCCCGGCTTTCTCATCGCTTGGGGCAAGCCGTCGAAGATGCACGACTGGAAAGCAGACTTCATCTTCCTACGAGCGGCCAACGACTCCGCCACTGAGGGCTATCGTTTTTATAATCGAGCCGTCACGAATACTGGGCGAAAGCAGTCCTGGTTGGAGTTGGAGGACCAGTATGACGAAGAGGTGGTGGACTACTTTAGAATAAAGGAGTATTCCAGGCCGGGTCAGGCATCCTTTAAAGGGCTAGCTAACTGGATACCCTTTAAAGAGATGTTTTATGACGACAACTTCTTGGTCGCCGCTGGGTTGCGGTTGGCCGTTGATAAAGGTATACATTTAAAATATCTAAGTAAAATGCCCCATCCATAGCCCATATCGGACTAACCCTTTTACTTCTTGTTGCGATTCGACCGAGCACTTCTCAAACACTCTTGGACGGGAGATATCAGCATGTCCAAGTTTACTGACAACTTATGGAAGGTGTAACAACCCTGAATTTCCAATAACTCTAAAAACATCTTATAATAAATAAACTCGAAAATCCAAAGGTGCTACGCCGCGATAATTAATAATAATGACCGCAAGGCTAATGGTTCTAACTAAAATAATAGACAATAAATTCTAAATAATTATTACAGACCAATTAGATAGAGAGTAATTAATTATTACAAACCATAATGTAAATTCTAAAGTCAAATAAATAACGCATGAAGTCTTTTTAATATTTATTAAGCTAAAATAGATCTAACGCACTCTTTACCCAACCAAAAGCTAACTACCTTCAGGTACCTGCACATTAAACACTGTAGTATCAGCCAAAGGCTGAGCAAGATTTCATACTATAATAAAACAAAACTATTCAATGTGCAGGTAAGATATATAGGAATATCTTACAAATTCATTTAAAAGCTGTACAGATTATATATAAGATATTAATTTTCTAACAATCTCAGATCCAATCTTTCTTTCTTTCTGAACCATTCTGTAAAACTTTCAAATATAACTTTCCGTAATCTGTGAGTAGGAAGTAATAAAAATCCAATGAGCTAGCTAGGCTCACTAAATGAGGTAAACACCAAAGTCCCTAGTATGCATACCCCTAACTTGATAACGTACCAAGAAGGAAGACGAATGGCAAGAGTATTGATCAATATACTCCCAACTACTAAAATAAAGGAAAAATTGATTCTAATAATCCAACCTTTGGACCGTTCGCTCAAATTAATCCCACCTTTTGATTATTTTTTAATAATCTAACCTTTGACCCTAATCTGTTTTTAATGCACCTAACAGGTAATTTACCTAGAGGAGGAGGTCATTTGTCGTACGTGGCATTGTAACATTACAAAAAGTCGTCTAACCCTATTAAATCACTTTCTCTCTCCCCTGAAACGTCTTCTTGTCCATCTTTCCACTTTTCCCTTTTTTTCTCCCAATTATCATCTTCTCCCTGTACATTTGTTCATCTGCGTTATTTCCAAATTAAATTGAAGGAGGGAATGTCTATGGGGGAGGATCTCAGTGGTCTGCATTAGCTTCAATCACATTGAAACACATTGGCAAAGCATTCTCGCAAGCTAATACAACAAAATCTGATCCAGGTCACTTCAAGAACTCCCTGTGGGAGGCACAACAATAAAAATCTCATGATAAAAATGCACAAGACTATCAATATAGAGCCACAACACGCAACCAATTGCAATTCGACATACAAACCCATGAAACAAAATAGCTTAAAACTATTACTTGCCATTCTATCAAACCAACAATACATATCATAGACAATATACATGAGATTTGCCAAATAGCCCAACAATCTTCGAGGTTAAACTCCTCCCTCACCTAGAACCGACATCACACCTCTCGCTCCACTATTTTCAGCATGATGAAGCTTCACCTTATCATTATCATTATGCACAAACGATCGAGAAAACCGCTCGAAGAAACTCATTCAAGCTTTTTTTGCAATTTCCGTTAATTACATAGCAAGAATTATGTTTATTGCAGTTAGTAATACAATTAGCCACTTCAAAAACGCTTAAATTAACTAGGGTTTAGCCCCAAATTTTAAAATTAAAGAAAATTCGACAACATTATAACTGGGACTAGAAGATATTACCTTGAAATGTGCTTTTTTGGAACGAAAATTACTTCGCGTTCTTCACTTGCTCCGAATTTTGCCACAAATGTCTTCGATTATGGAGGAGGGAGAGTCACTCAGAGAAAGAGAAGTTAGAGAGAAAAAGAGTGGTTGGCAGTTGGAACCTTGGGAGTAATGACGTGTCTCCAAAATTTGGGAGAAAATTAACACACATGGGGTTAATTCTCAAAATGTTGACTTTTTATCCGGTTTCCAGTCACTTAGGTGCATTAAAAATAGATTAGTGTCAAAGGTTAGATTATTAAAAAATAATCAAAAGGTGGGATTAATTTGAGCGAATGGCCCAAAGGTTGGATTATTAGAATCAATTTTTCCTAAAATAAATTGTTGAGACACTGTTAACTCAACATACTTCCATACTCGAGGAATACCGCTTACCGGCAACCCCACATTTTCATTAAACTTGGTAACATTGAGGAACTTCCTCCTTTTAATATAAATCTCATAAATAATCTTATAACCTCTTTCGATATAAATATCGAGAATAATTTAAATCTCAAAGTATAAACTTCATAAAACAATCTCATTGTTAAAATAAATTTCCAAACAATGTGAAAACATTTCTGAACTCATCTGTACAAGCAAAGTAAGAAATCTTACCTTATCAGCAACCACAGCTAGTAAATCTCAATCTCAAGTCAAAAAGGTTCCTCTACGAACCCGCAATCTACAATATAATAATATAGTATAAGTCACTTGACTATACTTCACATAATTCACATACATATAACCTAACCTAGTTAATGAGCTGTAACTAGTTTTGAAAACGCCTCAACGTAAAAAGAACACAAAAGTCAACATAAGTCAAACTAGTCAAACTGATATACGAAAGTCAAACTATAACCACTACTAACTATATGAAAACCTTATTATCCATCTTACATTATTAACAACAACAACCTACAGCAACAACAACCACAATTTGCACTAACAATTCTCCAACAGCAGCAGTACACTCTTAAACAAAACCTTTACGTTCGACTCGAACACCAAACTCAGACCATAAATATATACTCATCATATACTTTGCTTAATAACCAAACCAGGAAACTAATTATCAATACCTTGCCTAATGAAACCAAGAAAGTAACTATCAATCATAATCGAATTTCGAGCAAATTTTAAAAGATGCTTCTTTCATTTATCAAACAACTATAATATATGACTAATAATTCACAATAAGTTTTGAAAGTGATAAACTTTGAAATCTAAACTCGAAAACATGTTAATCAACTTGAATTAAGCATTATACAATAGCCAATTAAACAAATTTCACATGACATAAATTTCCCCCAACTTGATCTTACTCAAGAACCCTAATTTCGAAAAAGCCCTAATTCGAAAATCAACACATACCGAAACTAAAACATGGAAATAAACCTTACTTGATAAATTGGAGTAATTGGAAGGTAGACTAAAGAATAAAGACCCAAAATTTCGCCTTTTTTGACCCAAACTTTTGACCCGAAAACACAAGACACAAAAATCCCTCTTGCCCTCTTCGAATTGCCCAAAACGATGAGTGATGATAATGGTGATGGATGTAGGCGTGAAGATGTGTGACAATGGCTTAATAAATTTTGAAGCTTTTTTTTTAATGGTGATAAATCAATAAGGATGAAGAAGAATAAAGATTAGAAGGAGGCATGGTTGGTTGGCGTCGAAGAGCAATGCTACTTGGAGATGGCAAGTTTGTTTACTTTGTTTTATTTTTTTTTTTTTCTAATTTTAACACTTTCTCTCTCCTTATACTAGAGATATATATATAGTGATAGGTTAGATAGTAAACCTAGTAAATCTAGGAATTAGTTTTTGACTCCTTTTGATGTAAAGTCAACATGAGAGAAATAAAATATATTTAATAAAATAATATTTTTTATTAAAAAAAAAACTAAAATAATATAAACAACTACTAAACAGGTATAAAAATACGGGGTGTTACAATCTACCCCCCTTTAAAATAAGTTTCGTCCCGAAACTTAAAGTATTGCTCAAATGATCAAACTTATGCTTTTGTTTATGAAAACTAACTCATCAACTCTATAAGTTAGCCAACTGCTATCACTTGAAGTATAAAACCTCAACTTGCATCACATTTCTCATAGATAAATTTAACACATCAAAGTCATAAACTCTCTACTATCATAGGAATGTTCATACTATAACATGCAGGCATAAAACACATCAAAGCTTTATCAGAAAACTTTCAATCACACATGCACGAAATTAGTATGAATTCTACCCCCCTTAAAAATGGAGTTACGTCCTCGTAACTAAAAATTTACCTGGGTGAAGAGATGGGGATACTTAAGACGCATAGCATCCTCAGCCTCCCAAGTAGATTCCTCTGAGTTGTGGTTTGACCACAACACCTTCACGATCTTTGTCTCCCCTTTGCGAGTCTTTCGGACTTTGTGATCTAGAATACGAACCGGAAACTCCTCATAAGTCATGTTATCATCTAACTGGAGAGACTCTGGTTGTAGCACATGCGAAGGGTCACTAATGTATCGCCGCAACTGAGAAACATGGAACACGTTATGCGCACGATCAACGCTTGGCGGCAACGCCAATCTGTAAGCCACCTCTCCTATTCTCTCCAGAATCTCATACGGGCCAATGAACTTAGGGCTCAACTTGCCCTTCTTCCCAAATCTCATCACTTCTTTCATAGGAGAAACTCTAAGCGGCACCTTTTCTCCCACCCGAAACTCCTCATGGCGACGATGCTTATCACCATAGCTCTTCTCGTCTATCTTGTGCCGCCTTCATTTTCTCGCTGGATGAGTTTTACCTCGCTTCAACAGTCTCCTGAATCATCTCTGGACCAATCACAACAGACTCGCCAATATCACTCCAACACAAAGGAGTACGATAGCGCCGACCATACAAAGCTTCACATGGTGCCATCTGAATGGTAGAATGGTAGCTGTTATTATATGAGAACTCTATCAAATCAAGCTTATCCTCCCAAGAGCCCTGAAACTCTAAGGGACAAGCCCTCAACATATCCTCCAATGTTTGAATAGTGCGCTCTGTCTGGCCATCTGTAGCAGGATGAAAAGTTGTACTCATCTTCAATTTAGTCCCCAAAGCTTCCTGAAGCTTCTGCCAAAAGTTAGACAAGAATCTGCAATCCCTATCTGAAACAATATCGCTCGGAACACCATGAAGTCTAATCACATGCTCTCTGTAAGCAGTAGCCAATCGCTCATGCTTCCAAGTATCCTTCATGGGAACAAAATGAGCAGACTTGGTAAGACGATCCACAATAACCCAAATCATATTATTCCCCTTTGGTGTTCTTGGAAGTCCACAAACAAAATCCATTGAGATCGAGTCCCATTTCCATGTAGGAACCTCTAAAGGCTGAATCATCCCCTGAGGCCTCTTGTGCTCACTCTTGACCTTCTGACAAGTCAAGCATCTCGATACATACTTAGCAACATCAGTCTTCATATGCGGCCACCAAAAAGTCTGCTTTAGATCCTTGTACATCTTATTCCCTCCAGGATGAACTGAATACTGCGACGAATGAGCTTCTTCTAAGATCTTTTCCTTCAACTCAGGAACATTAGGAACACACCATCTCCCCTTAAATCTCACGCTACCATCCTCAACCACTGTAAAATTGACAGGCTCATTAGCTTGCTTGTCCTTCAAGAACTGATCCTGTACTTGTGCTTTTTTGATCTCATCATATAAAGTGGACTGAATCATAAGAGAATTAAGTTGAGCTCCCAATTGCACTATCTCTACATCAAGATTCTGAAACTCCTCTCGAAGACGATTCCTCGAACGCATGGTTTGCAAACAGTGAGAGGATTTCCTACTAAGTGCATCTGCAACAACATTGGCCTTACCCTCATGGTACTGAATCTCCATATCATAATCCTTGATCAGTTCTAACCATCTCCTCTGTCTCATGTTCAGCTCTCTCTGAGTGAAGATGTATTTCAGACTCTTGTGGTCCGAAAATATCTTGAATGATGTGCCAAGTAGATAATGACGCCAAATCTTGAGTGCAAAAACAACAGCTGCCAATTCTAGATCATGCGTCGGATAGTTCAACTCATGGTTCTTCAGTTGCCTAGAAGCGTAAGCAACAACCTTTTTATCCTGCATAAGCACACAACCAAGACCATTCTTTGAAGCATCTGTGAACACTTCGTACTCGAGGTTTCCATCAGGTAAAGTCAACACAGGAGCTGTGGTGAGACCCTCCTTCAAAATCTGGAATGCCTTCTCACAATCATCATCCCGACGATACTTAGTATCCTTCCTCATCAATGCAGTCAACGGTCGAGCTATTTTCGAGAAGTCCTTCACAAACCTCCTATAATAACCCGCCAAGCCAAGGAAACTGCGAATCTCGGTCACACTCTTTGGAGTGGGCCACTCTGAAACAGCTTGGATCTTTGATGGATCAACTGAGACGCCCTCTTTAGAAATGATATGACCAAGAAAAGCAACTTTCTTCAGCCATAATTCACACTTGGAGAACTTAGCATACAACTTATTCTCCCTCGGGAGACCTCGAGAATAGTGCGAAGATGCTCTTCATGCTCACTGGCATCCTTTGAATAAATCAGTATATCATCTATGAACACCACCACAAACTTATCCAGGTACGGCCTAAAGACTCGATTCATCAAGTCCATGAACACAGCTGGAGCATTAGTCAACCCAAAGGGCATAACCGTAAACTCATAGTGCCCATAGCGAGTTCTGAAAGCCGTCTTAGGAATATCATTCTCTGCAATACGGAGTTGATGGTATCCAGATCTCAAATCAATCTTAGAGAAAACTCCAGCTCCCACCAACTGATCGAACAAATCATCTATTCTTGGCAAGGGGTACTTGTTTTTCACTGTAACATTGTTGAGCTCTCTGTAATCAATACACAGACGGAGACTCCCATCCTTCTTTTTCACAAACAAAACAGGAGCACCCCATGGAGATACACTAGGTCGAATGTACCCCTTATCAAGCAACTCTTCTAACTGAGCCTTAAGCTCTTTCATTTCAGCAGGCGCCATTCTGTAAGGAGGCTTAGAAATAGGTCCAGTTCCAGGCATCAAGTCAACACTAAACTCAACATCATGTCTCGGAGGCATGCCGGGAACGTCATCAGGAAAAACATCTACAAACTCATTAGTAATTCGAACATTTTCAACACGTGGCTCTTCCTTACTAGTGTCGTGAACATGGCACAGTACATAGGACAACCCTTCCTCAAATAGGATTTCAAAGTCAAAGCAGAAATGATTTTCAAAGAAGACCCTCTATAAAACTCATGGACTCCACTAGGACCAACTACAGACACCTTTTGTTTCTCACAATCTATCTTGGCTTGATGCTTACTAAGCCAATCCATCACTAAAATTACATCAAAATCATGCAAATGAAAAGCTATCAAATCAGCTACTAGGGTGGTACTACCACACATAATAGGGACATCTGGATACAAATTATTACAAGTTATGATCACACCAGAAGGAGTAGAGATGTCTACATCACAAGTTCTAGAGTTCTCTAACCCTAACTTTTTCACAAGAGGTTCAGACACAAAATAATGAGAAGCACCAAAATCAAATAGCACATAAACAGACATCGAATGAATAGAAAAAGTACCGGTGACCACGTTGCCTTTGGTGTTTGCCTCAGTCTGGTTCATCACATGAACCTGCCCAGTGTTCCTCCTCACATCACCTCTGTGTGTCTGGGTAGCATTAGCAGTCCCTCTATTGCGATTAGGTGCAGCATTCCCTGGAGTAGAAGGAGCAGGACGACTGTTGTTTCCATTTTGGGGTCTCTTATCAGCTTGTGCCCCATTCCTCGAACTCATCTCAGGCCTGAAGTTCCTAGATCTTGGGTTAGTAAAGCATTCATAAGCACGATGCCCCTTCCTCCCTCAGCGATTACACTCCACCAAATTACCATCACAATCCTTGCCAGGGTGGTTCTCACTACAATGTTTGCAGTAGAAGATCCGATCAGTCTTTTGGTTCTGACTTTGGGGCTGGCTACGAGAAGGAGTGGAATTCTGATTATCCTTAGAATACTGCTGACTAGAACCTCCCTTGTTGTAGTTACCACTAGAATCACGGTTCCCAAAGTTCCGATTTTTAGTGAAACCCCCTCTACCTTTGTTGTAACCAGTGGAACCAGATGTATCACCCTTTTCTGTCGCCTGAGTAGACCCTGCTGGAATGGATTTCAACTTCTTTGCAGCTTGCCTATTCTCCTCAATTCTCTCAGCGTTACAAGCACGAGTGTACACCTCCTTCACTGTAGTATACTCACCAGCTCCCATCCTAGAATGAAGATCGGGGTCTAACTTCTCCTCGAATTTCACCGCTCTCTCCTGCTCATCAGGAACTAACCCCTTAGCAAAACGAGCCAACTCCTGAAATTTCACATAGAACTCATGAACAGACATATCTCCCTGCACGAGATCATTAAACTCCGTCGTCTTCCTCTTCCTCATATGGGCAGGAAAGAACTCGTCACGAATCGCCTTCTTGAACTCAGTCCAACCAAACTCTCTCTCCTCCATGAGCTCTTCTCCTTCCTCATCCACAGTCACCTTAGTAGTCAGATCAAACTTATTGTGAGTCCACTAAATATCAGCATCCTCAACCAGATAATAGGAAGCAACATCAACCCTCATCTCATCAGGGACTTGGAGAGTGGTAAAGATTTTGTCAAATTCTCTAATCCAGTTCTCCATCTTGGTAGGGTCACCCTTACCATCAAAAGGAGAAGGTTTCTTCTGGTCAATTGCCTTAGAAATCACAGCAGTTTTCGAACTAACATTGCCAGCAACAGGAGTAACAGGAGTATTAAGGGCAACTGCTTGGGCCTCAGCAAATTTCTCCATAGCATCAGTTAAGGCTCGAGTGGATTGAGCTATCTCACGCATCATACGATTCGAACTTGAGTTTCGAGCACGCACGTGTCTACGCATCATTTTAAAAGCACAATAGAAACAAAGATAGACCAAAAATGATTCACCTTTACCAAATAATTCTAAAAGAAGAAGGAAAAGAAAAGAAAATAAAAATGAATAACTCAAGCAAGAACATGAAAAGAGAAGTATATATCATCAGCTCATAATAATATAATTACTTGTCTTCCTAAAACACTTCCTCACAACGGTTTTTCAATTTTAATAAGTTTATTTATCTATTCTTGTTTAAAGTCGTCTTAAAGAAATCTTAGTAACCTAAAGCTCTGATACCAACTGTAACAACCCTGAATTTTCAATAACTCTAAAAACATCTTATAATAAATAAACTCGAAAATCCAAAGGTGCTACACCGCGATAATTAATAATAATAACCGCAAGGCTAATGGTTCTAACTAAAATAATAGAAAATAAATTCTAAATAATGGTCCTTCTGGTGTAATCATAACTTGTAATAATTTGTATCCAGATGTCCCTATTATGTGTGGTAGTACCACCCTAGTAGCTGATTTGATAGCTTTTCCTTTGCATGATTTTGATGTAATTCTAGGGAAGGATTGGCTTAGTAAGCATCAAGCCAAGATAGATTGTGAGAAATAAAAGGTGTCTGTAGTTGGTCCTAGTGGAGTCCATGAGTTTTATAGAGGGTCTTCTTTGAAAATCATTTCTGCTTTGACTTTGAAATCCTATTTGAGGAAGGGTTGTCCTATGTACTTGTGCCATGTTCATGACACTAGTAAGGAAGAGCCACGTGTTGAAGATGTTCGAATTGCTAATGAGTTTGTAGATGTTTTTCCTGATGACATTCCTGGCATGCCTCCGAGACGTGATGTTGAGTTTAGTGTTGACTTGATGCCTGGAACTGGGCCTATTTCTAAGCCTCCTTATGGCGCCTGCTGAAATGAAAGAGCTTAAGGCTCAGTTAGAAGAGTTGCTTGATAAGGGGTACATTCGACCTAGTGTATCTCCATGGGGTGCTCCTGTTTTGTTTGTGAAAAAGAAGGATGGGAGTCTCCGTCTGTGTATTGATTACAGAGAGCTCAACAATGTTACAGTGAAAAACAAGTACCCCTTGCCAAGAATAGATGATTTGTTCGATCAGTTGGTGGGAGCTGGAGTTTTCTCTAAGATTGATTTGAGATCTGGATACCATCAACTCCGTATTGCAGAGAATGATATTCCTAAGACGGCTTTCAGAACTCGCTATGGGCACTATGAGTTTACGGTTATGCCCTTTGGGTTGACTAATGCTCCAGCTGTGTTCATGGACTTGATGAATCGAGTCTTTAGGCCGTACCTAGATAAGTTTGTGGTGGTGTTCATAGATGATATACTGATTTATTCAAAGGATGCCAGTGAGCATGAAGAGCATCTTCGCACTATTCTGCAGGTCCTGAGGGAGAATAAGTTGTATGCTAAGTTCTCCAAGTGTGAATTATGGCTGAAGAAAGTTGCTTTTCTTGGTCATATCATTTCTAAAGAGGGCGTCTCAGTTGATCCATCAAAGATCCAAGCTGTTTCAGAGTGGCCCACTCCAAAGAGTGTGACCGAGATTCGCAGTTTCCTTGGCTTGGCGGGTTATTATAGGAGGTTTGTGAAGGACTTCTCGAAAATAGCTCGACCATTGGCTGCATTGATGAGGAAGGATACTAAGTATCGTCGGGATGATGATTGTGAGAAGGCATTCCAGATTTTGAAGGAGGGTCTCACCACAGCTCCTGTGTTGACTTTACCTGATGGAAACCTCGAGTACGAAGTGTTCACAGATGCTTCGAAGAATGGTCTTGGTTGTGTGCTTATGCAGGATAAAAAGGTTGTTGCTTACGCTTCTAGGCAACTGAAGAACCATGAGTTGAACTATCCGACGCATGATCTAGAATTGGCAGCTGTTGTTTTTGCACTCAAGATTTGGCGTCATTATCTACTTGGCACATCATTCAAGATATTTTCGGACCACAAGAGTCTGAAATACATCTTCACTCAGAGAGAGCTGAACATGAGACAGAGGAGATGGTTAGAACTGATCAAGGATTATGATATGGAGATTCAGTACCATGAGGGTAAGGCCAATGTTGTTGCAGACGCACTTAGTAGGAAATCCTCTCACTGTTTGCAAACCATGAGTTCGAGGAATCGTCTTCGAGAGGAGTTTCAGAATCTTGATGTAGAGATAGTGCAATTGGGAGCTCAACTTAATTCTCTTATGATTCAGTCCACTTTATATGATGAGATCAAAAAAGCACAAGTACAGGATCAGTTCTTGAAGGACAAGCAAGCTAATGAGCCTGTCAATTTTACAGTGGTTGAGGATGGTAGCGTGAGATTTAAGGGGAGATGGTGTGTTCCTAATGTTCCTGAGTTGAAGGAAAAGATCTTAGAAGAAGCTCATTAATCGCAGTATTCAGTTCATCCTGGAGGGGATAAGATGTACAAGGATCTAAAGCAGACTTTTTGGTGGCCGCATATGAAGACTGATGTTGCTAAGTATGTATCGAGATGCTTGACTTGTCTGAAGGTCAAGAGTGAGCACAAGAGGCCTCAGGGGATGATTCAGCCTTTAGAGGTTCCTGCATGGAAATGGGACTCGATCTCAATGGATTTTGTTTGTGGACTTCCGAGAACACCAAAGGGGAATAATATGATTTGGGTTATTGTGGATCGTCTTACCAAGTCTGCTCATTTTGTTCCCATGAAGGATACTTGGAAGCATGAGCGATTGGCTACGCTTACGAGAGAGCATGTGATTAGACTTCATGGTGTTTCGAGCGATATTGTTTCGGGTAGGGATCGCAGATTCTTGTCTAACTTTTGGCGAAGCTTCGGGATGCTTTGGGGACTAAATTGAAGATGAGTACAACTTTTCATCCCGCTCTGAGATGGCCGACAGAGCGCACTATTCAAACATTGGAGGATATGTTGAGGGCTTGTGCCTTAGAGTTTCAGGGCTCTTGGGAGGATAAGCTTGATTTGATAGAGTTCTCATATAATAACAACCTACCATTCTACCATTCGAGATGGCACCATTTGAAGCTTTGTATGGTCGCGTTTGTCGTACTCCTTTGTGTTGGAGTGATATTGGCGAGTCTGTTGTGATTGGTCCAGAGATGATTCAGGAGACTGTTGAGCAGGTAAAGCTCATCCAGCAGAAAATGAAGGCGGCACAAGATAGACAGAAGAGCTATGGTGATAAGCATCGTCGCCATGAGGAGTTTCAGGTGGGAGAAAAGGTGCTGCTTAGAGTTTCTCCTATGAAAGGAGTGATGAGATTTGGGAAGAAGGGCAAGTTGAGCCCTAAGTTCATTGGCCCGTATGAGATTCTGGAGAGAATAGGAGAGGTGGCTTACAGATTGCCGTTGCCGCCAGGCGTTGATCGTGCGCATAACGTGTTCCATGTTTCTCAGTTGTGGCGATACATTTGTGACCCTTCGCATGTGCTACAACCAGAGTCTCTCCAGTTAGATGATAACATGACTTATGAGGAGTTTCCAGTTCAGATTCTAGATCACAAAGTCCGAAAGACTTGCAAAGGGGAGACAAAGATCGTGAAGGTGTTGTGGTCAAACCACAACTCAGAGGAGTCTACTTGGGAGGCTGAGGATGCTATGCGTCTTAAGTATCCCCATCTCTTCACCCAGGTAAATTTTTAGTTATGAGGACGTAACTCCATTTTTAAAGGGGGTAGAATTCATACTAATTTCGTGCATGTGTGATTGAAAGTTTTCTGATAAAGCTTTGATGTGTTTTATGCCTGCTTGTTATAGTATGAACATTCCTATGATAGTAGAGAGTTTATGACTTTGATGTGTTAAATTTTGGAAAAATTGACAAGAGCAGGCCCAACTATGGCCCCCCTTCCATAATAGATCCCAACTTTTGAATACTCCACAGCAGTCCCAACGTTGGGGGTTGTTTTACAATAATGGTCCAAGTGGAAGGGTTATCGGTTCAAGAGGTAATTTTTTTTTTTCTAAATTTTTTTTTACAAGTTTAAGGGGGTTCCCCTGTTGACCCCTTGCCACCCCCCACCCCGCCGCCGACCCCCGCCACCCCCCTCCCTTGCCGACCCCCCTGCCCCCCCTCCCCCGCCGACCCCGTACCACCCCGCTCCCCCTCCCTGCTGCCGCCGACCCCCGCCACCTCCCTCCCCTTCCAACAAACCGCCATTTATCTAGCCAACCCACAACCAAGTATAATCCACCGCCGGAATCTAACAATAAGCATTTCCGTCTATAACCTCGGGAGTCTCGAGTCAACGACAACACCTAGGAAAAAGACGTTATTTACGGAACTTAGGATCGTTCGACGGCTACTAACCAACCGGACGCCCCACTTTCTCTCTCCTCCTCGTTGTTATGCCGGCACCACTTTCCTTCCGCAACGTCAACCCACCACCCACACCATTTCGGACCCCCCTACGATTTTGATGACGAACCCCTCCACGACCCTCTTTCCCCCACCTCGACCAACCGCCGCACCTACCTCTCTCTCCTCTCGACAAAACCGAAACCCACCAAATTAGGGTCGACGAGGAATTGTTATTCTTTGGGTAAAGTCGTGGGGTTACTATAGGGTGAGGTGGAGGTGGTGGTCGGGCGTGGGGTTGCTAGAGGTGGTGGGGTGGGGGGTAGAGTCGTAGAGAGAGAGGGGGTGGAATTGTTGTTGCTAGGTAAAAACATTAGAGGAGTTACAATGGCGGGGGAAGGGGTGGCAGTGTAGGGGACAGGGTGGCAGAGGTGGCAATGGTGGTGGTTTCAAATGTTTACCTGTTGTAGCAGGTTAGGTGACCTGCTAGGACCATTAATGTAAAGCACCCCCCAAAGTTGGGACTGGTGTGGAATAATCGAAAATTGGGATCTATTATGGAAGGGTGGCCATAGTTGGGCCTGCTCTTGTCAATTTTTCCTTAAATTTATCTATGAGAAATGTGATGCAAGTTGAGGTTTTATACTTCAAGTGATAGCAGCTGGCTAACTTATAGAGTTGATGAGCTGTTTTCATAAACAAAAGCATAAGTTTGATCATTTGAGCAATACTTTAAGTTTCGGGACGAAACTTATTTTAAGGGGGGTAGATTGTAACACCCCGTATTTTTATATCTGTTTAGTAGTTGTTTATATTATTTTAGTTTTTTTTAAAAAAAAATATTATTTTATTAAATATATTTTATTTCTCTCATGTTGACTTTACATCAAAAGGAGACAAAAGCTAATTCCTAGATTTACTAGGTTTACTATCTAACCTATCACTATATCTCTAGTATAAGGAGAGAGAAAGTGTTAAAATTAGAAAAAAAATAAAACAAAGTAAACAACTACTAAACAGGTATAAAAATACGGGGTGTTACAGAAGGAGTTTGCCAAATCAAGTGCTGAGAAGAGGGCTGAAACTCCGGTAAATGGAAATTTTTTATATAGATTTTTTTGGACGAGGATCGTTCTGGCTCGTCAAATATTGATTTCAAATATTTGGACGAGAATCACCTGAAGAAGGAAGGTGTCCATGCTTGGACGGCCACGTTCTCCGGGTCTTTCTCGTCTGAGATGTTTATTGGCCTTGGACGAGGACCTTTCGGGCTCGTCCAAATTAATTTCCAACCCTTGGACGAGAATCACCCGAAGAAGGAAGGCGTCCATGCTTGGACGACCACCTTCTCCGGGTCTTTCTCGTCTGAGTGGTTTTGATGGTCTTGGACGAGGATCATTCTGGTCCGTCCAATTTTGGACGGCTTCCTGCTTTAAACCACTCTCATCTGGGCATGAAGAATACTTTGGACGAGGTTGTCTTAGGAAAAGAGGTTGTCCATACTTGGACGCCTTCCTTCCTCGGGTGATTCTCGTCCGGAGCTCAATAGTTCAATTATAGTTTTTATTCTTTGGACGATCAGATTATTAACTTGGTTATTTTTGCAGAAATATGCCCCAACCAACAAGCCCCCGCTTGGAAGTCTTCTTCGTTCAAGAAGAGACCTACAGTGGCTGGTGATCAGCCTCCAGCCAAAGGGCTTCACAAAGAGGAAACCGGAGAAGACTACTCCTTCTGGCAAGGGAGTTGGGGAGAAAACCATGCATCCTCCAAAGGACAAGGTTCTGAAGGAAGAGTCGTCCGCTGATTCCCCGGCCGCGGGGGAGAAGGGTTATGTTCCTGATGATCAGTTGGATGTAGCGCCAGCTGATTCAACTAACGTCAGACCAGACTCGGCTTTGGCACTGGTTATTCCGGAGCCGGAGGCGGCTATAAACAACTTCCCGGGCTTCAGCGGCTCGGTGGCGAAGCTGGTCTCACAGATGTCGTTATCCATTAGGTCGGCATCCTTATCTTCGGGTGAGTCATATTATCCAAATAGAGTTAGGACGGTGCGGGTCGACGAACGGTCCATGAGTCCGTCCAACAGACAAGCCATAGTCATTCTTATCAAGAGAACTGACTCCCCCCTGTTTCAGATAAGGGCAAAGGACCAGCTTCATCCACGGCTGCTCCCACAGTAGACTCGAACGAGGAGTCTGCTGCTGCTTTTGCCAATATGTCAAAAGCTGAGCGAGATCGGCTCAAGCAGGAGCTGAATCCTATATAAAGGGATTGAGGGGAGCATCAGCTGGGCATGTGGGCTACATGTCACAACTTGCTGCTGAGGTATCGTTTGTTGCCGCTGTTGTTTTTGTACTTGTACAATTCTTTATACTTTATAAGTCGTTTTATGCCTTGTTTCATATTTCGTTGTTCCAGCTTCTGGCTCGCAGTATTTTAACTGAGGAGTGGGCGAGGGAGCTTAGGAAAGAAAATAAGCAACTCGTCCACCTGGCTACGACGGCCAGCGACAAGGCCATGCACGACATTGAAATGGCTAACACTCTCCACCGCCAATCAAGAGAGGCATGGGAGAAGAGATCAGCAGATCTGGAGTCCAGCGACAAGAACTATCTTGTTACTATCAACAAGCTGTACAAGGACCAAGACCAATTGAAATTGGCCTTGGACACCGTCTCAGCCGAGTTGAAAGGCGAAAGAGATACTGCCCTATTGGCCGTTGTCCAGCTGAGAAGGGAAAATATCCTTCTAAGGGCTAAGAATGCCCGTTTGCAAAAGAAAGCAGCCCAGGCCTTTGATGACGCTAAAAAAGGCTTGAATCAAGTCATTGAGACATCCAAAGGCTGGGCCGTCAAGGCGTTTGAGATGCTGGCTGAGCCTAGTGAGGTCCCTAGCTTTGTTCGGCGTCTGGAATTTCAAGAGAGCGTTCACCTTGCCATGGTGTCTACTGAAGAGCCTCCTGAATTCTTGGACTCGGATGAAGAGGTTGCGGACGAAGAAGAAACCCCTGAGGACGACCAAGAAACTCCTGCTGAATGAGATGCCTAGTTTTAGGTTTATTTTTCTAAGTTTCTTGGCTTGTTTGCCGTCGTAACTTTATCTCTTCTCTTAGTTTTATACTAAGCTGTAAGTTGTTTTGACAAGTATATAATGAAATGACCTTTTACCAATGCTTGTCCTTTCTTTTATTGCACTTAAATTTTCATCAAGTATAATTGAGACTCGTCAATCTCTTCTTGGACGTCTTTGCCACTTAATGAAACAATACATGCCTCTTGTCCTAGTCTTTAGACGGCCTTCAAACATTCCGCAAATGTAGCCAAGTACAGGTGAGACTCGTCCTACTTGTCTTTGAACTCGTCCTGACTTTTGAGTGGACTTTAAGCTTTATGAAGGAAAGGGTGAGTATCATCCTTGTCTTTGAACGATAGTCAAACTTTCCAAAATGTAGCCAAGTATAAAACGTGACTCGTCCTAACTTTTGGACGGTCTGCAGGCTTTGTTAAGGAAAGAGTATCATCCTTGTCCTTGGACGATCGTCAAACTTTCCAAGATGTAGCCAAGTATAATAGTTACTCGTCCTTCAAACTTTGCTCGTCCTGGAGATTAACTGAGTCAGACGTGGTACTTCTTCAAAGTGTCTGAGTTCCAAGTGCGCTGTATTGGTCGTCCATCCATATCTTGGAGACAAAATGTTCCGCTTCGCACAACCTAGACAATCAGATAGGGTCTTCCCAATTTGGTGTCAGTTTTCCCAGTTCCTTAGCTCGTCCAACAACCTCCATCTTCCTTAGAACCAAATCCCCTACCTTAAGTGGCCGTCTAGCGACTCTCTTGTTAAAGTCCCGAGCCATTCTCAGCTTGTACAATTGCATTCTTAGCAAAGCATTGCCCCTAACTTCTGGTATTTGATCCAAAGTCGTGCGTAATGCAGCCCAGTTGGCATCTTCCATGTACAGCATGACTCGCAGGGTGGGTTCTTCAATCTCAATGGCCAAGACGGTTTCGGTACCGTAGACTAACATGAAGGGTGTCTCTCCTCTAGAGTTTTTGGCCGTGGTTCTAATGGACCATAACACAAGCTGTAGTTCTTCGACCTATTGTCCCTTAAAATTATCCAGCTTTCTTTTGATTCCATTGGGTAGAATCTTGTTAAAGGACTCTACTTTCCCATTGGCTTGTGGGTGGGCGACTGCAGCGAAGTGGGCTTTGATTTCTCTTTCTGCCAACCAATCTTTCAGCTTAGGCGTTTCAAACTGTGCGCCATTATCAAAGACGATGGACTGCGGCAAGCCAAAACGAGTTATAATGCTCATCCAAATAAAACATTTGAAGTTATTTGTTGTTATACCCCGCATGGCTTCAGCCTCTATCCATTTAGTGAAGTAGTCCACAACTACGATTACAAACTTCTTTTGCCCATCGGCCACAGGGAACGATCCCAGGATATCCATGCCTGATTTGGCAAAAGGCAGAGGGAACAAGATAGGAGTTAAGTAATTGGACGGCTTCTGATGTAGATTTTACGTACTTAGCCTGTACAGGATCTGAAGGCAGACGTCCCGTCTTCTTGAATTCTATGATAGGATCCATCCAAACTTCCCCTCGGCTGAGAAACATGACTTGCTCTTGGTCAATAATCTTTTTTGGTTTAACTTCCCAAAACACTGTTCTTCGCGCATCACCTTCAGCCGAGCTGGCCAATTTTGAGAGAGCGTCTGCTTGATGATTTTCTGACCTTGGTACTTGGTCGAGAACAAATTGTTTTAATGGCTCAATCTCATCCTTGATTAGTCGCATATATTTGCTCATTGATGCTCCTTTACATTCAAAGTCTCCATTGACCTGACTGACGACTAAGAGAGAGTCCGATTTGGCCTCAATCTCTAGAGCCCCAGCCGCCTTACACATCTTGATCCCAGCCAGAAGTGCTTTATATTCAGCTTCGTTATTGGACGCTTGGAATTGGAACCTTAGAGCATATTCAAACTTCTCTCCCTCTAGAGATTGACAAATGATTCCTGCCCCACATCCGTTGACAGTGGATGATCCATCAACCATAAGCGTCCAATGCTTCTTTCCTTCGGCTGGATCAAGTATTGGTTCTATAGTTGGCCGAGTGAGTTCAACTATAAAATCTGCCAAATCTTGCCATTTAATGGCTTTCCTTGGTTCAAATGATATATCGAACATGTTAAGTTCAACAGCCCATTTCAGCATTCGTCCGGCGGCTTCCATCTTTTGTAAAACTTGCTTCAAGGGTTGGTCACTGTAGACTAGTATACTGTGAGCCAAGAAATAAGGCCTCAACTTTCTGCTGGCCATGATAAGTGCCAATCCAAACTTTTCGACCGGTGTATACCTACATTCTGCGTCGTTGAGCACATGGCTTACGAAGTAAATTGGGATTTGCACTGACTCTCTTTCGGCCAGTAGAACAGCACTCACGGCCTGAGGAGACACAGCCAAGTATACAAACAGCTTTTCCCCCTCGGCTGGACTGACCAACCTAGGTAATTGACGAAGGTGATCTTTGACTTGCTAAAGCTTTTGTTCGGCTTCTGCTGTCCATTCAAAATTAGATTTCTTCTTGATAGTAGCGAAAAAATGATGACACTTGTCTCCTAACTTAGACAAGAATCGTCCAAGGGCCGCTAAGCAATCTGTCAGACGCTGTACTTCCTTGATTTTGGAAGGAGACTCCATGTCAATGATGGCTTTAATTTTTTCGGGATTTGCTTATATCCCCCTTTGATCTACTAAGAAACCCAAAAACTTCCCAGACAAGACACCAAAGACACATTTTTTGGGGTTCAGTTTCAGTTTGTACTTTCTGAGAGTTTCGAATGTTTCTCTCAAATCACCCACATGGCCTTCTTCTTGCCGACTCTTCACTATCATATCATCAATATATGCTTCCACGTTCCTTCCTAACTGTGGCTGGAAGACAGTATTAATCAATCTTTGAAAGGTGGCCGACGCATTACGAAGGCCAAAAGGCATCCTCAACCAGCCATATAGCCCTTTCTCTGTAATGAAGGACGTTTTTTCCTGATCCTCTGACCACATGGGGATTTGATGAAAGCTGGAATAGGCGTCCATGAAGCTTAACAAAGCATGTCCAGCCGTGGAGTCCACCAGTCGATCCAACTTAGGCAAAGGGAAACTGTCCTTAGGACAGGTCTTGTTGAGATCAGTGTAGTCCACACACATCCTCAGGTGCCATTGGGCTTTAGCACCATGACAACATTAGCAATCCAATCTGGGTAGTACGTCTCTCTGATAAACCGTGATTTCAACAATTTTTGAACCTCTTGGTCGACCGCCTGGTTCCTGGCCGGCCCCAAGTGCCTTTTCTTTTGACGAACATGTTTTAAACTTGGATCAACATTTAGCCGATGGACGGCTATTTCTGGATCAATTCCAGACATTTCTTCAACGCAATAAGCAAACAAGTCGTGAAATTCTTTAAGCAGGTTGATTAAAATGCCCCTTAAGCCAGGAGAGAGTGAAGATCAAATCTTTAAGGTTCTTTCTGGACGAGTTTCATCAAACAGGCATCTTCTAGGGCTTCTACGGGCTCTGGACGTTCTAGTGCCACCCCCATAATGGCCATCACTTCTCCAGACGAGGGTGGCTCTTCCTTGATGGGCTTATACTTCTTGAGAGAATAACCGGCGTGTGAGGACTCTCAATTGTCATTCTTAGCGAGGCCACTTGGTCCTTTACAATTTCGGACGCCCTCCTTTCTAGGCGACCTTCGTCTTATCTTTCCTAATTTCAGATGTGCTCTTTCCACTAGCGATCTTCGTCTGGTCCTCATTGTCTGCTTTCCATGACGGTGGCTTCAGAGTAGTTAGGTAACATTCCCTAGCCGCCTGCTGATCTCCGTACAAGGAGCCAATTTGACCACCATCACACTCAAACTTCATAAGCATCAAATGATTTACTATCACAGCCTTGACTTGATTAAGAGTTGGTCGTCCAAGAATGACATTGTAGGCCGTCAAATCTCTGACGACCAAAAATTTGATGAACAAAGTTTGTGATGCGTCCTTTTCCCCAACTCGGACGGGCAAAGTAACTGTTCCCATAGGGTGAATGATTCCTCCCCCAAACCCTATGATGGGATGGTGGACGGGAACCAAGTTCTTTTCCTCAAACTTCCATCTAGACACGCAATCTGCACTAATGATGTCTGTCGAGCTTCCAGTGTCGATCAGAATTCTTCTCACTCTCAAGTTTGCTATTTTCATTTCTACAACCAAAGGGTCATCATGGGGAGTTCTCAGCTTCCCCCGATCTTGCTCACTAACTACCACCTTTGGGAAGGGCTCGGCCTTTGTCTGATCAGTTAGTAAGACTTGGTCGAGCTCCCTGAGATAGTTTTTGTGCCCTCTATTGGTTGGTCCTCCAGCAGCAAATCCTCCTGAAATGACAAGAACAACATCCTCGTCAGTGCTCTCACTTTCCTTCTTCTTGCTCTGCCGATCATCTTTCCTCTGAAACTTCCTTCCCCCTTGAGGCAAGTACGAGTTCATCTTTCCTTTTCGAGCTAAATCCTCCAAAGCCCTCATAAGGTGTTTACATTCATTGGTCTCGTGACCACAGTCCTTGTGAAAGTGACAGTATTTGCTCTTGTCTCTATTTCTGTAAGGAGTCTTCATCTCAGCTGGAGCCTTCAGCTCATATTGGTCCTTTATCTCCATAAGAATTGAGTATTGGTCCTTGCTAAATTCAATGGGAGTTGGCTGAAGGCTCATATTCTTTCCTCTTGCTTCTCCTGGATGAAGTAACGGCGGAGGTTACAGCCCAAGTCTCAGCCTTTTTGGGGTTGGTCTTCTTTGGTTGAGCAACCTCTTCAGGCTTCTTGGACTCGGGGTGCTTTGCCTCAGCACATACCTCAGTGGCGTGTATAAACGCTTCGACTTCCTTTAAAGCTTCGGTAAGAGTGGTGATTTTCTTCTTAACAAGATCGAACTTAAAACTTCCTGGCCTTAGCCCCCTAATAAAGGCGTCAAAGGCCACTCCAGCATTAAGATCTTGAATCTGCAACGCTTCTAGATTGAATCTCTTAACAAAACTTCTAAGGGCTTCTTTTGGTCCTTAGAAGACCTTGCCCAAGTGCATGCTTGTCTTTTGTTCTTGTCTATTGGCAGCAAAATGACTAGTGAAATGGTAACTTAGTTCAGTAAAATTGTTGACTGAATTAGAGGGGAGATTGTTGAACCACTTATGAGCTACTCCCTTCAGGGTAGCCTAGAAGTTCTTACACAAGTAGCATCATCTACTCCTTGGACGTACATCTGATGTTTGTAAGCGGACAGGTGATCGTCTGGGTCGGTTGTTCCATCAAAAGGCTCTATTGTTGGTAGTTTTACCTTTGGGAAGGGGGCCGCCTCCATGATCCGGGCTGAGAATGGAGTAGGCCAATTAATGCATAGGGCTCCCAGCTGTCTCTCAATGGGTATGAACTCCTTGCAATATTCTTTTAACACCGGATTAGATGAAGTGTTTGCCGGGGCTGGACGCCTATAAACCATTGGCTGAACCACCGTCTTCTCTTGTCTTGGACGAACAAGAGAAGGACCTAGACTTTTTCCTTCTGTTCTGGATGGTATCCTTAAAGGAGGGTCTCTTAAGTACGGGGTAGAGCCAGTGGCCAACTGTTGCAATGCCGCAGCCCTCTTCGCCTCTAGATAATCCCTGGCATCCGTTTCCATTCGATGTCCATTCGGACGAGCTTGATCTTGGGTCATAACCACCAGATTCCAGTCCATCTTCCTTCGCTGCTCACTACCTTTTGGCTGCTTTCCTCTGGCCGTTCTCCTAGAGGGTTCTTGACGAACAGGTCGACTTGAACCCGGACGATTCTCTTGAGAACGCCCCCTAAGAGGAGCTGAATTGTTAGCAGCTGGCTCCGGATTATGGTGGAAAAACAGCATGTTGTTCTTAATCTATTCCTGGACGACTGCTACCATCTTAGTATGAAAATCATTCAAAACATTCTCTAGATGGGAAGCGGTCACTGGACGTTCAAGGTTCTCCTGAATAACAGGTGGTTGGCTTTGTCCAGGGACATTGATGATGGACGGAAGTCTATCCCTTCCTCGAGGGGGTCTCTCGTGATCTACTGTATCTTCGATATTGACCTGAGAACTTCGGTTCCTAGCCACGTTGGACGATTGACAGTCAGTCATCGTTGCGTCTCCCCACAAATGGCACCAAATGTTTAGTATGCTTGTCCAGCAAGTAAGCTATATGTTTAGCCTCCTTGTCCGGCAAGTAAACCAGTTTCCCTTAGATGTTATTCACTTGGAGACTTGTGCAACAATGTGCGAATCCGTCTGTCCGAACCTGAGCTTCGTTCCCGAACCTGTAAAAAGGGACCCACCCTGAAGGTTTGGCTGGTGGCTCCCCCTCCGAAGCTTAAGTCAGATATCAGGAGTTTGAAGGAAAATTTAAAGATAGAGAGAGAAAGTTAGAGAGTAATTCCACAGAGTAAGTTTACACTGTTTGCATTGAATGCCTTTTCTCCTGATTTCAGGGGTATTTATAGTGTTTGTGGTATGATTGCTGCCCTTATAGGTTGCCCTAGAATAGTGGCACCTGATTGGCTAGGCAATTAAATCATGACACTTGGCATGCTAGGATTGGGAATGGATCATCAACCAATCACCTGCAGCCATTTTAAGGATTTGGGCTCTGACTAACCTTTGGGTCAAAAAGGTGAGTCTTTTCTCCTATCTGGGTATAACCCAATAGTTAAATCATTTTCCTTTATTTCTCTGAGAGGACACGTGTACGGCCCTGATGGACCCATGTGTTTCTAAAGGAGCCGTAGATATCTTAGGCTACAACAAAGCCGACGCCACAGCCGACCACCGCCACCGTGCTGCGCCGCCTCTCCCTGCCGACGTCCCTTTCCTTCCTCCTTTTCTTTGGTTATTTTCTTCCTCCTCAAGTTTTATTTTATGCAAAGTTTATATTTTTAAGTATTGTTTTAATGTGTTTATGATTAAAAGTTGTAGTTTGATGATTTAAATATAAATCTAAGATTATGTAGTTTATATAATGAAGCAATTAGAATTTCAGATTTAATAGTTATGTTTAAACTAGGGTTTTAAGTATCAAAGCATGGATTTTTAGGGTTTTATGAGTTGAAAAACCATAGTAGTATATTATAATTTATGAAATTGAGTACTCTTATGATTTTAATTATGTTTAAGTATGTTTTAAAAGGGTTTTAATACATTATAAGTTGCTGGAAATTTTATTAGTAAGATTATGATGGAGTTTTAATTGTCAAAGTATGAGTTTTTAAGGGTTTCTAATGACTAGTAGTACTATACTAGGGAGTATTAATAATTGAAGTTTTACTGATGGGAAAGGTTTTAAACACTTTCAAAGAGGGTTTAAAGTATTTTAATATTGCTGGAAATTTTAGAGAATTGATTTGTGGTTATGTTGATTATTGTTAGGCGGGGAATTCTCTCTAGGCGACTTTTAAGCTTGTTAAAGTGGCCTCGAACTTTGTCTACACAAGGTACGTACATACCTATGTGTGAGTTGGATTAGTATCATGTCCTAAGGATGGGATTTATGTAGTATCATGTATAGGGAACTATTTATAGTTCATATGTGTTTTATATGCAAATTGAATTTGCATGTTTTATGCCGTTGTATGAAGCATGTTGGTTATGATGATGATCTTATGTTTGTATGGATGATTGATGCAAGCATATGGGATTGTGAACTTTATTTTATTAATTCACATGAGGGATTAATATATATGTTGGTATTAAATCATTGATTTGGATCATATTGTTACCTTTCGATTTTTTAATTACTTTATGAGGACCGAAGGCCTTATTTGGTAAGTTGGTTATTCACCTATGAAAGGTTTGTTTGTTGTTGACTTGGTTCAACAAATAAATAAAGGTTGTGGATTTAATATTGGAATTAATCTTGGGTTGTTAAGTTGTTGATCACCTTATCTAATCCTAAGTAAAAATGGAAATTTATGTATCTGTGATGATTATATTATTTGTCCTACTTGTGAGTCATAACAAGTAAGTAAATTATTAATCATATAAAGTGGAACGTAAATAGCAATAGCTTTAGACTTGTGCACGTCTGAAGTGTTGGACTAGTATGAGTTGGAGTACATGGTGGTAGCCCATGGCTTTTCATGGGACCAGATTGATCACCGTGTCCTATTTTTATTTAAAGGTTCCTCGACATCGTAGGTCAGGGGAGTACAGAGTTGCGCCCGTACTTCGTCTTCTAAATTGAAGACTGGTTTGGTTTGGACAACACTTTCCATTGCCTATTCGATCTAAATTAATTAATTTATTAGTTGTGGAGTTTAGTTGAGTAAAGTAGTCTGCTATGTTATTATATTATTATTTATCCCTGCTTAATGTTTATTAATATCATGTTAAGTTCTATATTTATTTACTATGTAGTACTCATCTTTGCTGATTACGTGCTTTGTGTGTATGTGTTGATCATGGATATGCCTTATTGATCTTGTGATGACCCATTTGGTGAGCAGTCTCTCGGGATCAATAAAGCATCGTCGTTTACAGGTTTGAAGATGATGCATCATGGGTTCGGGAAGTTTGGAGAGCTTGTGTTGACTTTATATTTATAGTTGACTTTTACTTTTGTGATTGACTTTTACCTTTGAGGTTGACTTTTGACTTTATGTTGGTTTGACTTTGGTTTTGCTTTTGGAGTTGACTTTTGGTTGACTAAGTTTTATTTTCAAAGTTATTTCTTATTATTGTATCCGCTGTAAAATTCTGAATAAGCCGATACGCTATCACACACGCGATAATGCTTTGATGATTCTCTAACTTTTATATTGAAAAGGTATTTTGGAAAATAGAGAATTGTCGGGGTGTTACAAGACTAGTACTTTAATAATACAAACGCTATACCAACTTAAACCAGGTTTTACTTCATTGGTTTAGTTTTAAAATTTCATTTAATTAAAAAAACCATTATTCTTGTGAATTTTCTCCTCTCTCTCTCTCACTTGCTCCGTCTTCCTCCCTCAACCCGTCATTCTTCTCCTCCTCAACTCCAATATTGTTCCGACGACGACGATTGGATAAAGGGCGGATATGAGGAGGCGAGAGCTGCTTAATTCCCTCCTTCTTCCTCCTCATCTTTTTCCTCCAAAAATTTGTGGTGCATAATCATATCTATATATCTATATAAACCTAGAAAAATAAGCTTAGGTGTCAGTCATATACGTGATTTTGCCCACATGGCAATAGCACCTAACATGATGTCCACGTGTATAGAGCCTCACTCGCAGCTATACGGCATCATGAGCAATCACCTAAATAAGCTAAATTCTCCAAAAACGATACTATAGGCGTGATTTATGGCCATGATCTAGGCAATTAATGGTCTTCAAGCCTTTGTTTCCTTCGTTGCCTATAGTACTTTGTCTATCGATCTAGGCAATTAATGGTCTTCAAGCCTTTGTTTCCTTCTTTGTTATCGGCCATGTTGTTCAAGGTCTTCAAGCCTTTGTTTCCTTCTTTGCCTATCGATCTTCCTTTGCATCTAATAACTATTGTACAAAGTATTATTATCACTCAATTTCTCTATCTTCATTTTAGTATATTATTGGAATTTTATCAGATTTCAATTCCCATCCATTCTCCCATTAGATGAGAGAGAAAGAGAGAAAATGAAGGATTTGGAGGAGAGCGAAAGAGAATAAAATGGTAAATTTCTGCATTTTCAGTTCTTCTTTTTGCTCGATTGGTTGAAGAACTGACGAAGGCCACCACTGCACCACGGTCCTAGGAAAACAGCACCACTAAATAGACGTGGCACCTCTAAGAAGACCACTATGGGGCCACTACCCACTATATGGTTTTGTCTCTATGAACTATTAACGGAATTTCATTTCCAAAATTGAAATTTAGGTAAATTGATATTGATCATGAGGGATCTGATGGTTTGGCACAAATATATATAGCTTTGATTTTTCTTCTTCTCATTATTCATAACGATGGATCCGATGGTTCGGCACAACCTGCATCATAGCTAAAGAACGAAGAAAATAACAGAACCTGCCAACTTATAGAAGGTGATACTTAAGGAATCACCTTATGAAGGAACGAAGCTTCGGGTAATATAGTGTGATAAACAAACCATAATATTCAAGCTATGAGACAATGACTTACATTGCCAATTTTTACCTGAATTTTTATTTTAACAATGTAAAATTCTTATAAGTTGTTAACAAAAGAAGAAATTTTTTTTTGACGGGAAGAAAAGAAAAAAAATTTAAGATAGTTTTTGATAAAAAGTTGTTGGAAATAGGTATTTTTTGACAATAAAAAAAGAAAATATGAAAAAGAAGAAGTTATGTGATGGTCAATTGTAGAAAAAAAAAAAGTCAACTCATCGGAAATTAGCAAGTGGTAGCAGTTGACCACTAAAAAGTTCTTATAAGTTTTAATATTAAGCTCCTGAAATTGATCAAAATTATATATCCTACAAGTTCTAATGTAATAGTCCAAAACTAACGTTTTATGATGCATGAAAAATCTTAAATTCCACATTTGGTACATATTTGGTGTGATCAACTATTGTTACCATAATTACTAATTTCATAAAATAAAATATTGATTGAAAATCAAAGAACACGAAATAATGGCTAAATCACAGGTGTCAAAATAATCTATATTTTCTCCTTATTCTGATTTGCTATGCATATTTTTTCATCTAATATGCTTACAATTTCTTAAAATATGTTAATAGCACTTAGTTAGTTGTTTCTCAACGTTGGAATTTAAGCTTTATCATAACAATCGGATGCAATAAAGTGGTTTTATATAACAATATAGCCCATAATGGAAAAAAAATGAAACATTATAGAACAAGCATAATGTCAAAAGATTTTATTTTATGTATTCAGTTGTTGGCCTTATATCTCAACAATAGTAATTGAGATTATCTTAATTTTATGAACTGGCATGCTTAACTTGGGCCATGCACTTAATTTTCTTTTATCAAATTATTCAATATCATCGGGCATCATTATGTTATATATGATAAAGTACTATTTTAAAAAAGGATATTTACACGATAAAACTGATAATGTATTTTGATCTGTAATATATTGTACAAAGGTTCTATTAAAAAAATATATATATATAGTACAAAGGTAAAATGAAAGAATATACTCTGGATAACATATATCATGCTAGCAATACTAAACCCTTAAATATAAGGAATTAATAGAATGTAAATCGATTAAATACCTTTTGCTAGATACTTTGCTTTTCCTCTATATTGATATAAATATAAGTGCTCCTTATTGTGAAGGGCTTACCCCAATTTAAACCTAATCTAAATGACACTTAGACTAACTCTTTGAGATTGCATATAATATATATATATATATATATATATATATATATATATATATATATATATATATATGACTGCATAAAATGTGGAGCAATAATAAGTTCTAAATAACAGCTAAATGCCCATATTCTTAGGAAACTTTTAATGTCTAATTCATCTACAAGGTTTTGACTTTTAAGTACGAATTATCGTAATTTCTCATTTAAATTTTATTATTAATAAAGATGTTTATGATTTTTTGCTATCGTAATTGCATAAAGATGTTTATTAGTAATGATATATCAAGTATAAAATTAAAGGGGATAAAAAACGACCTTTAGAAGCTATGCTATCTTTTTTGACAAGAATGATATGTTACAAAAACTAAAAGATTTAAAAAGTAAAAAACCAAAAAAACTGTTAACTAAGGCAAATAAAAATGAGAATACTATTAAATTATATATAATCGGTGGCCAGTGGGTGGCCTAAGGCGGTGAAAAGCAATAGTGCATGACGGCAACAAGAGAGAGAGAGAGGGGGGGGAGAGAGAGAGGAGTGGGGACTGCCAGTAGCAGTGTGAAAAGCGGGTGTATGGTTGAGTACCAATGGTGGTTTGAATTGTGATTTTATCTAAGCCTTTGAGGAAAGCAGTAGGCGGGGCAAATATTTAATTAACCTTTTCTTTTAAAAATAACATTGCAAATCACATGATTGACCATGACATTAAGTACGTCAACCAGAAAACACATAGGTCATAAGCCAGTTTAAAAATATATCCAATACACGGTTATAATACTTTAAATCACAAGCTAATATTAACAACATGATTTTAGGAGAAACATTTTAAAATCTTAATTTTATAAAACAAAAATTTTTCTTGCAATTTGCACTGGTCTAAAATCTAAAATATTTTTATGTCTTTTTATCTTTACCATCCCATCTAAAGGCTTTTAAATTTTACCATATAATATAGTAGATGCCTTTGAATGATGAATCAAGAGAAGTTTGGAAAAATGAGGACAATACAAAAGGAAAAAATATAAATAATAAGATATCGTGCAACTTATAGTTACTTCAACCTTTTTTAGACGCTTGAGAAAAATGCACGGACCCATGTCAATGTAAATTAGTGGCCCTAATTTTAATTAATTTATGTGCAACAAATATTAACAAGCTTCATGATTAGCTCAATATCCCTTATTCAAATTTCATAAGCAAAATTTGTCAACGACAACAACTATGTACTTATGTAAATCGATCAAAGTGAGAGGGTTTAAGTTGCCACATGACGCCATGTAATATGTTGGGTGTTGAAAGTTAATAACGGGACAAAGAAAACAAATGAAAAAGTATATTGTATACTTTGTTGGTATAATTTTTTATTTTTAGAAGTTATATGTAGTATTTCATTCACTTTTACAAATTCACATAAAATAATTTAAGGAGAAATATCATTAAATATATGATTCAATATCTTATAGTTTATCAACTTTTGACGCAATCATGGGATATATGTAATATATTCAGTAATTTGTTGGAATATTTAAGGTCTAAAAGTTAGAGATGATGTAGTATACAATATATTTTTACACGGGTCTAAAGGCTAGACACCTGTTTATGACTTGGTTAGGAATAAAAAACAACTACTTAATAAACAAAACAATAACCGCACATTATGCACGGGTCAAAATTATATCTACTATAAAACTTCCCGTGCATTTTTGCGCGGGTAAAAAACTAGTTGTATGCTGAAATCGCCACAAAAGACACTCCAACTAGCGCCGCCATAGCCAAGTGAAGCGCATAATTGTCCATTTTGGACCACGTGCCTTGTGAGGTTGATTTTAATGGAGGTTGTTATGGAGTTGTGGTCTTGTGGTCTATAGAGGGGAAGGAAGGGAGAGAGAAAAAGTAAAAGGAAGGTGATGGTGGTGTTGAGGGTGGATAGATCAATTTTTTCTATTACTCGTCTAAGTTCTTAGCTAATTGTTCGATTACTATGGAAAACTTAGCTCACCTCAATCATTCAACTCATGTACTGTTGGTCTCGAATAAAGTATACAATAAGAACCCGAACTTTGTCTTATTATGGACCTAAACTATTAAAAGTTATTGTTAAAGACATCAAAAGTAACAATAGAAGTTACTTTCTCGAAACATTGTTAGTTTTGGTGATAGATATAATTAGAAAATAAAGGAAAATTCACATAAAGCAGTAAAATACAAATTGGTAGGAAAGAGGTCAAACCATCAAACAATCTGAAAAACCGGTCTTCTCACCTTCGTCCTCACTTTTTGCACATTTTTCCCAATATCCCCATGAAATTTGTTAAACAAGAACGTAAATTTTTTTGGTTTTAATGGTGAATTGTTTGAAGATAAGTAAGAAAATTTTTCATTCTTTAAATGTTCATTGATTTTGTTTGTTTGCTCATCTATCGGTTCAAAAATCAAGCAAGAGTTAATCCATATCTAACCATTTTGTTTCCTCTTACATAGTTACCTTCTTCCAAAAATATGCCTTCTATAATTTAGTTTCTCTCACCTTTCATTTTAAAATAGTCCTCAAATTTGGTTTGAGAAAACGATCAATTTTGAATTTATAAAATTATAACTAGATCTAATAGATGAGTTATTGACTTAAATATTTTTTTATTAATTTTGAGTTATCGATCTTTTGGTTTAATTTTTATGCTTTGGTTTGTTAGTTGATTACTCATTTGAGTTTGAGTTGTAATGCTAAAATTTTATTTAAGGAATTTTGTACTTATTTATTTGCTTTTTTGACTAATTTGATTGTTGTTTTTCGTAAATTGTTTGGTTTGGATTTATTTTTTAATTGGTTGTGAATTTGGCTTTTTTTTGTGTCAGGATAATGAAGAGTGATGTGGTTTCAAGAAATGAAGATGACTATTGTTGCAGTTGATGAACAATTATTAGATAACCAATTAGTTAAATTTTTGCAACAAGTTATGTAGTTGATTGAAGTTCTTATTTTTCAAGTGCAGTACTCCATCTGTCCCATAATAGTCAGAATACTTTCTTTTTATGTTTGTCCCACATTAGTTTGAACACTTCTATTTTTGGCATAGTCCCATTGTTACAATATTATTATTTCTTTTATACTTCGTTGGTCCACACTGTACCTTTATCAATATAAAGTTATCCAACTTTTTTTCTCCTCCAATAAAAAAAATACCCCACTAACTTCTATCACCAATCTACTTTTTTAAAAAATAACATCTGATAACTACACTACAACATATCACCTTAAACTATTTGTCCTAACAAGTGTTCAGATCTTTCGAGGATGAAGGGAGCATAAGAAATTTGTAGATTCATGTGAAGAAATATGTTCTAATCTATCATTTATGCTAGATTGCCAGTTGGTTGAGAAGTGGAGCGGGATATTTTGGCAATATCAACTTTTCCCCACATTTTCTCTACAATAGCTTCGGAGGAGAGAGATATCAAAATTCACAAATTTGTTCATTACATTTCTCTATCTTCTTCTTCAAGAACAATTTTCCAACGATGATTACGCCGACGCTGGCGAGTTCGAACTCTTTCAGCAACAATCTGGTGGCGTGCATTGAACCTTCGAACCAAATTTTTGAGATACATTCTTGAAATCGAACCAAATTTTTTCTTGAAATCGAATGAAATTGAACATGATCATGCATGTCTCTTCTTTCAATTCAATGGACGAGACAATTCGCCAAGCGGTGCGGAGAATTCCAGTGACGTTCTTGTAGGCGACGAAGAGGAGGTTGTTTTCTTCGACGGTGAATTCAACTGCAAAGGAGGTTACGCGATTCTCCATGTAGGTTACACTATCTTCGTAACGTTCGGCTTGTTCTGCGAGTTTTGCATTCTCATATGAGGTCTTCGAGTGGTAGAGTTGGAATCGCTATTCATGGAGTAGCGGAGGAGAGATACACTAGGAGGGAAAGGCACAGAGAGTGAAAGGGAGGTAGAGAAAAGGAGGAGAGAGACAAGTCTGGTGAGTTTCAAGTTTTTTTTTCTAGTGGAAGTTTCAAGTTGTTTGATTTAGAAAGAATAAGTAAGTTTTGACGAAAAATGATACATATTTGGTGAGAAATGATATAAAAGTGAACAAAAATGATATCATTTATCTTATAAATGATATCAGTACTTTTTAAGGTATATATGAAAAGGTGAAAAATAATAATAACATAGAGGAAAATGAAACAAGTTTGCTGAAAAATGTCATAAAAGTGAGTAATAATGATATCAGTTTGTGTAATAATGATAAAGAACATAAAGAGTTGATAAATGATAATGAGATAGGGAAAAATAATACAAGTTTGCTGAAACATGACATAAAAGTGAGTAATAATGATATCATTTATCTTATAAATGATAGGAGTTTGTGTATATTGTAATAATGATAACGTTGTATATAGAGTTGACAAATGATAATGAAATAGGGGGAAATTATACAAGCTTGCTGAAAAATGACATAGAAGTCAGTAATAAAGATGTGAAACATACCAATAATGACATGAAAGAGTTTTATAAATGGCCTGAAACATATTTAAGAATGCCATGAAACAACTCCAAAATGATATGAATTCCACCAACAATGACATGAACGAGTTTTATAATGACACACAGTTATATCAATTTGCACATGTGAGATGTTACGCAATAAGTTATGGTGTAACATGTTACACCTAAGACACACTCTTTCATAATTGGTTTTAGTGTCTAACACTGTAAACTAACGGTGTTGGTAAAAAAAAAAAGTAACTTATGTTGCTTTTGAGGTTCTTAACAAATTTTTTTGATAGTTTGGGTCCTCAACAATAACTTATGGCAAATTTTAGGTCCTTGTTGTATGCTTTACTCCTCTACTAACTATCTTTCTCTCCCTAGTAAAAAAAAATGATTTTTTAACACTTATGTAATATGGGCCCTCTACTAACTAAAGGAATTATATGTACTAATATATTGCTCTTCCCGTTCCTATTTATTCAGCCTATATGGAATATGAGCATAAAACAGCGTAAATACGCCTTTTGGACTCTCTCTTACTTTTTGGAAGTTTTCTCCTGCTTTTGAAACTTATACCTTACTTGATAGTACTTTTTTCTCAATTTTTGTTGTTCAATAGAAAAAGTAGAAAGAACATATTTTTTTTGTTTAAAGGGTAGAAAGAACATATTGGAACGATGGGAATATGTATATAAATTAGCATCAATTGTAATATGACAGTTAGAAGAACAAATGTTTTTTTGTCTAATAAATTATTGATCAAGATATAATTAATATTTTTCAATATCATGAAAAGAAACACAAGAGAAAAATATTTCAAGTTTTTTCTTCCCCCAAAAAGGATATAGAATGATATGATAGATAACTCTAATCCATATCTTCCTCCAACTCAACTAAACATGACCTAGATCAAAGATGTGTGATAACATGGAGGATAAATTGTTGAATGATAGTTTAGCTACTTATTTTGATAACAATATGTTTACAGATGTAAGTATTCATGCAACTCCAAAATATAAATACCCTGCAAGATCGAACAAGTGTCATTTTCTTTTTGTTAAAGTACGTCTAAGAGTATTCGTATTTTGTAACTTTCATATTTAATAGTTTATGGCATTCTCCCCGTATTCGATACTATCATAATATTAAGGATTTTTGTATCGTTGTGTTGGTGCAATTAGACGTGGCGTTGCTACTGAGAAATTGACCCTGGAATGTGGTTCTACCATTGTGGTGGAGTTAGACTTGGTGATTGTTGACTGTCGTGTGCGTGTGGTCTGCTAGAGATGAGTGTCAGTTTTTTTTCATGGTCTTTCTAATTGCTTTTTGTATTTTCAATTGTTGATTTATAGACTTATGATTTTATGAATTATGATATTATAGAGTTATAAATTGTGAATGGTGACTATGTGGATTCATAAATTGTGAGAATTTATACATTATTGAATTTCAAATTTATAAATATCTCAGTTTGTTAATTTCTGGTGGTATTGTGATTAGTAAATTCTTATTCTAGAACCTATGAATAGTAAATAAATTGTGATGTTGTGAAATTTTGACTTGTGAAGTTTCTCTTTAGTGCTCTAATGTTGAATCACAATGGAAGTAAGAAAATAGTAGTTAAATTGATAAGTGATTTTTGTGTGTAATTGAGTAAGTTTATCATTTGTAATGTGTATAAATTAATTTTGGAATCATGAAATGAACACAAGAGAAAAATATTGCAAGTTTTCTTTTCCAAAGGCATGCCTAATGAAAATGGAGACCGATTGTTGAATGATTTATATTTGCTCATCCTCGAAAGATTTTTTTAATATAAGCGTTAATTCAGTTGTGATTCGGTTTTTAAATATGAGAAGTCGACATGAATAATTCTAATTTTCTCTTAGTAAAATACTTTTGAGGTCGTATTTGGATTTTATCTAGATCAATGAATATATTGATTTTAAGATTTTAATAAATTACAAATGATCTTGTTTTAATGTGCTTTTTAAGCTTGTTTTAATATCCAAAATTAAAACTTTTCGAAGTGTATTATAAAGGTTATGATATCAATTTGGTCTACTTAAATAATTCTAGTTGTGTATTATTATCGAACTTCGTTTATTCTCTCCATCTTAATATCATCACACATATACTCTTTCCATCTTAGTATAATCATCACAACACTTTTCCTATTCAATCATCACAATTGAGTTACAACGCTTCCATTTATGACATGAACTCACTATTCTTTTTATCATTTCTCATACCACTATTCTCTTATATATTAGTTTCGTTTCTTATTAATCTATGCACTTTGTATTATGGTACTATTCACATACTTCACTGTGACTGTTATTTGTGATTTATCTTTAAGGAAAAACATAGTCATGTGAGATCCTGTTAGATTCGTCTCAGCATAAAGTTTCATATATCAACATTTTATAATTATTACTTGTTCGTAATTAAAGATATCAATTATCAAAGCTCTGACTTGGCAAGCGTAAAAGTCAAACTGTGTACATTAAAAAGAAACAGAGGTAATACTATGTAAAGTAATGATCACCCCACCTACAACTAGGGTTGGCAATTTCATCCAAACACGATCAATAACCATCCATCCAATCCAGGTATATGGAAGAAAACCCAAATTTAGGCGGGTCATAAACGGGTGATGGATGGATATGGTGACAGATCGAGTCGGATTCGGGTGGATGTCCATCTAACCCATCAGTCCATCACCCGACCCATCCATCCACCCGTTAATTAAAAATAAAAAATACAATTTTACATATAAATATATATATTTGTAAATATTAATAGCTTGATGTCTATTTGCAATGTTTGGGTTGAATTGTGGTTTTTCTGTCAGTAGAAAGTAACAAATATTAGAAGGATGTATCAAAGTTCTAAAATAATAATCACTTTATCGAAAAATCTTGATCTTAATTATAAAGTGCGACTATATATTTGTATACTTTTATTTCACCCAACTCATCACTCGATCCACCCCATTCATCCATGGATAATGGGTGGATCGGATGTGGATAAAGGGTAGATCGGGTGACGGATGGATCGGGTGGTGGATGGATTGTTGGAGGATGAAGGCGAATGGAGCCCCGTCCGACTCATTGCCACTTCTACCTACAACTCTTAATCAAGGACCCACATACTTTTGTTACACTAGTGGAAAAAAGGCTATATGTCACAACAAAACCGCTGCGGTCCTAAAGAGAACCGCAGCGGTAAATCGTCGAAAATTTGGGTGTGAAATTTGGCCTAACAAACCGCTGCGGTTATCATAAAACCGCAACGGTTAACAGTTAACCGATGCGGTTCTCTATTAACCGTTGCGGTTTTATGAACCGTAGCGGTTTATTTTTTTTTTTCGCGTCAAATTCCCTCTCATCACTATTAACTCCCTCCAATTCGTCCTTCCTTTCAAAAAAAACGACTCCCTCAGTCCCTCCAATTCACACAAGGTTCCACCTTCCCCCGACCCCACTGCCACCACTAGGTTCCACCACCACTACCACCACTGGGTTCCACCTTCCCCCAACCCCGACGACCACCAGCTGCTGCGTCCTCCTCTCCAATTCGGTGGGTTTCAACCACAAACCCCACCTGCGTCCTCCTCCGTGGCTGCACCTGCGTCCTCCTCCGTGGTTGCACCTGCGTCCTCCTCCGTGGCTGCACCACCACCGCCGCAATTCCACCGTTCCTAAACACCTACATTCCTTCTCTACCTCTTCTTAGGTACCTACATTCCTTCTCTACCTCTACCTCCACTATTCCTTCTCATATTTGAAGCTTCAAGTTTATAATTAATTGTTCTTTTATGAATAATTGTTAATTAAATTAGGTTGTATAATAGTTAAAGGGTGTAAATTTGATTTATTTGAGTTAATTATTTTATTTAAAGTAGTTAGTTTGATTTTTAGGTTAAAAAACCTAGGTTTTGTTGTGGTTGCTATTTTTGTGGTTGTTGTTGGTAGTAGCTATTGTTGTTGTTGTTGTTGATGTTGTTGTTGTTGTTGTTGTTGTTGTTGTGGTGGTGGTAATTGTAGTACTTACTAACTAGTTAGGTTTGAACTTTAAACGTTGTTGTTGATTATTGGTTTAGATATTTAGTATAGTTTAGCTTAGTTTAGTTTAGTTTTGTTTGAATTGCTAATTTATACTAATGTTAACTTTTAAACTTTGTTGTTGATTATTGAAGCTAGCTAGGGACGGATTGTTGAGCTCGATTTCCCTATTCACAACCTTGATATTGGTATGTTATCACTCATATTTAACTTTCTTTCATAGTAAATTGGTTTATATATATATATATATATATATATATATATATATATATATATATATATATATATATATATATATATATATATGTGTGTGTGTGTGTGTGTGTGTGTGCAAATGTGTATATATTTATCGTTGAATTGAGATTAGATGTAAAATGTTTTGTTGTTTTTAAAAACCTATGTTTGCATCATCATATCATATGTCTAGATACCCGTTCGAGACTTACTCATTAGGAGTAAGTCTTGAATAGTCCCCGATTTGGGACTGTTCTTAGATGTTTAATCTCACTTAGGTGGTGAATGTATGTCTTTAGTTCGATTCTAGAGGAAAATCTTGGCTCGTCGTTTCCCTACTTTTGTTCTCTGGGTACATATGTAGATATAAATAACTATATATCTACATCGTGTACTTGGAGAACTGTAGGGAAATGCTGCCGGATTTTCCGTAGATTCGAACTGAAGGCAATACATTCACTAGTGAGATTAGACATCTAAGGATGGGTTAGGTTGGAGTGATAAGGACCCTTGGAAAGCATGCCTAATTTCTTAAATATATATCGTGTATGAACTCAAATAATGTAGTGAAATTAGTCATTGACATTGGGTACTTGTTGCTTGTGTTTAATTAGAGCTAGGTTTGGTTGAAATGAATCGTGCATGGATGTATGGTAGTCGTGACACGTGTGAATTCGTGGATGGGGTCTTTGAATTTTGTGATGCTGCATTAAGTCATCAGGCTGCAAAGGGAACCGAGGGATTTTATTGTCCTTGTGTTGATTGTGGTAATGTGAGCATCGTTAGTAGCATTGAGTCGCTTAGGGAGCATATCTTTCGTCGCGGGTTTAGACAAGACTACTATGTATGGGTTAGGCACGGTGAGGAGGGTATGTATGATGGTCGAAATGCCATTGTTAACGATGTGCATGAAGAAGGTGAGTTTGATGTCATTGAGAATGACAACATCGAGGATGAATATGAGGATATTCAAGTAGAAGATGATGATGATGAAGGGGATTATATCGAGGAGATGATGGCGGGGGTAGATCATTCTGGCAAACGGCCTCGTATTTTTGAGTGCATGGACGAGGCATCTCGAAAACCGTTGTATCCCGGTTGTACGAGGTACACCAAGCTGACGGTCGTGATAACACTCTTTAATATCAAGACGAAAGCCGGTATAAGTGACTCTTGTTTCACTTCCTTGTTGCAAGCATTTGGTGATATGTTGCCGGACGACCATGAACTACCCAAGTCGAACTACTATGCTAAGAAACTGATGTGTCCCTTCGGTTTAGAGTACCAGAGGATACATGCTTGTCCAAACGATTGTGTGCTATATCGAAATGAATATGAAAATATGGATGAGTGTCCTCGATGTGGGAAGTCGCGTTACAGGCGCGCAGGGGTTGGTGATAAGAAAGGTCCTACAGCAAAGGTGATGTGGTATCTTCCGATTGTACCACTATCAACCATTGTCATAAGACCTTCGGTGCCGAGGACAGAAATTTGAGGCTTGGCCTATGCACGGATGGAATGAACCCATTTGGCAATCTTAGTTCTCAACATAGTACGTAACCGGTTCTTCTAATTATATACAACTTGCCACCTTGGTTGTGCATGAAACGCAAATACATCATGTTGTCGATTCTTATTTCGGGGCCGAAACAGCCTGGAAACGACATAGATGTCTACCTCCAGCCACTTGTTGATGATTTGTGAAAAATGTGGGATGAAGGAGTTTCTGTGTATGACGCACATGCTGATGAGGTATTCACATTGCGTGCCATGCTTTTATTCACTCTTAATGACTATCCTGCTTATGGGAACTTATCTGGGTACAAGAACAAAGGGAAGAAAGCATGCCCGATTTGCCTGGACGACACAGCATCTAAATACATTACTACTTGTCACAAAGATGTTTATATGCGCACCCGAAGGTTCCTTCGACGCGACCATCCTTATCGTAATAAGAAGAAGGCATTCGATGGAACAGTTGAGGAAGGGGTTGCTCGTAGACCATTGACTGGTATTGAGGTTTATGATCAAGTCAAGGGTATTGAAACGATATTCGGCAAAGGAGCGAGTGTTGGCGATAAGGGACTTTGGAAAAAGGAGTCTATTCTGTGGAAACTTCCATATTGGAGAGATCTAGAGGTTAGACATTGTCTCGACGTCATGCACATAGAGAAAAATGTATGTGACACCATTCTGGGGACACTTATGAATATTCCACATAAGACAAAGGATAGCAAAGGGGTGCGACTGTATCTGGAAAGTGAGGGGCTTCGACCATAACTATGGGCTCAAAAGAGGGACACTAAGAAAAGAAAGAAAGAAGAGAAAGTGTCTGGGAAAGGAAAAGGAAAGGGAAAAGAAAAAGAACAGGAAGAAGGGTCGCCTGCAGGAATTGAAAGAAAAGGAAAGAAAACGGTGAAGGATGATGATAGGAACTATTTACCTCCGGCTTGCTACACTCTATCTAGAGCTGAGAAGCGTCTCTTTTGCGAGTGTTTGTACAACATTAAGGTTCCATCAGGGTACTCATCGAACATGAAAAGATTTGTTACCTTAGACGGTGAGTTGAAATTATCGAGCATGAAGTCTCATGATTGTCATGTAATGATGCAAGTATTCTTACCGATTGCAATTCGAGGGATATTGCCGAAACATGTGAGACATACCATAACAGAGCTGTGTTCTTTTTTCAATACTATATGTAGCAAAACGTTACAACCCTTGAAGCTTGATGCTATGCAGGCTAGCGAGATACAGACTTTGTGCAAGTTTGAGATGTACTTCCCACCTGCTTTCTTCGACATTATGGTCCATTTGGTTGTACATCTAGTTCGAGAAATTAAGCTATGTGGTCCGGTGTTTTTGAGGTGGTGCTATCCCTTTGAGAGACATACGGGCTCTTTGAAAGATAAAGTAAGGAATCCAAATGACCGGAAGGAAGTATAATTCAGGGGATTGTGAGTGAAGAGGTCGGTAATTTTGTGGCTGAGTCCTTAACTAATGTTGATCCTATTGGACTTCCTACATCTCGACACGAGGGGAGACTCGCGGGTAAAGGTACACTTGGCTCCAAAATGATAGTACCTCCTGTTGAAAGGCGCATACAAGCACACTTATTTGTATTACAGCATATGGTACTGGTGCATCCGTACTTGGATGAGCATTTGGAGGAGTTGCATGACCAGAATCCAGGTAAAGGGACTAGAGCATTGATACAGTTGCATAATAAGACGTTTATTGATTGGTTCCATAACCAAATAATGCGTGAAGTAGATTCCAATGTTTATGAAACTCTGAAGTGGCTAGCATTTGCTGTGCACTCCTATGAGGGTTATGATGTTAACGGATATACGTATTGGACAGATCGTCAAGATCAAAAGTCGAGATCTCTCCAGAATAGTGGTGTTTCAGTAGAGGCATCATCTACACAGTATGCAAGTGCCAAAGACAAGTCTCCAATTGATGCTAGATTGTTATACTATGGACGAGTTCAAGATATATGGGAGCTTGACTACTCTGGTTTCACGGTCTGCTTATTTCGATGCAAGTGGGTTGAGTATAACCGGCGTTACATAAGAAAAGATGACCCTTGTGGATTTACTCTTGTAGACTTGGGTCGGTTGCGTGATAGTGAAGAGCCATTCGTGCTTGCATCACAAGCTAAGCAAGTATTCTACGTAACTGACCCTTCTGATAACAAGTGGTCCATTGTTGTTCCGGGAAAAAGAAGTATACTCGGAGTTGGTGATGTTGAGGATGAGGAGGAGTATGATGCATTTGAAGACACCCCGCCTTTCACCATTCCCAACTCCAATGTCACTGATGCGGAGTTAGCGACAAGTTACATGCGTGCAGATCATGGGGAAGGGATAATGGTTGATACTTCAAATGAAGGTGGCAAAAGTAAACAATAGGCTCGACTTATTTGGTTCCAATTCCGGCTTTCGGCTTTGCAATGTCATTTTACTTTATTTTTCACTTTTAGCCGCATGTAGTGCCATGTATAGTTCTTATAACTGTATATATATGTATTTCAATCAACTAAACTCGCTTCACATGTATTGAAACCCATTTTGGGTAAGTAAATGTCATTTCGGGCCAATTTCGGCTTTTCAACCTCAATTAACTTACTTTCTCGCTTTTAGCCGCATGTTAGGTCTTGTATAGTTCTTATTAGTATATATATATGTATTACAATCAACTAAACTCGCTTCACATGTATTGAAACCCATTTTGGGTAAGTGAATGTCATTTCGGGCCACTTTCGGCTTTTCAACCTCAATTAACTTAATTTCTCGCTTTTAGCCGCATGTTAGGTCTTGTATAGTTCTTATTAGTATTATATGTATTACAATCAACTAAACTCGCTTCACATGTATTGAAACCCATTTTGGGTAAGTGAATGTCATTTCGGGCAAATTTTGGCTTTTCAACCTCAGTTAACTTAATTTCTCGCTTTTAGCCGCATGTTAGGTCATGTATAGTTCTTATTTGTATATATATGTATTACAATTAACTAAACTCGCTTCACATGTATTGAAACCCATTTTGGGTAAGTGAATGTCATTTCGGGCCAATTTCGGCTTTTCAACCTCAATTAACTTAATTTCTCGCTTTTAGCCGCATGTTAGGTCATGTATAGTTCTTATTAGTATATATATATGTATTACAATCAACTAAACTCGCTTCACATGTATTGAAACCCACTTTGGGTAAGTGAATGTCATTTCGGGCCAATTTCGGCTTTTCAACCTCAATTAACTTATTTTCTCGCTTTTAGCCGCATGTTAGGTCATGTATAGTTCTTATTAGTATATATATATGTATTACAATTAACTAAACTCGCTTCACATGTATTGAAACCCATTTCGGGTAAGTGAATGTCATTTCGGGCCTATTAGAATCACTTAAAGTCGGGTCACATGATTTAAAAACCGAATTGGGTAGATGAATGTCGTTTAGGGTGTAATTATGGATTGTTTGGGGGGGAGGGGACTGTGCAAGGGGGCTTGTGCAAGCGGGATGGGACAGTGAAGGGGGCGGTGAAGAGGGGGGCTGTGAAGGTGGGTGGGACAGTGAAGGGGGCTGTGCGGTTCGGGGGAGTGTGCAGGGGAAGGGGGTGTGCAGGGGCGGGGAGTGTGCAGGGGGGCTGTGCGGGGGCGATCAATGGGGGAGTGAAGGGGGGCTGTGTAGGGGTGGGGGAGTGTGCAGTGAGGGTGGGGATGTGCAAGGGGGGCAGTGAAGGGGGCGTGCGGGGGTCGGTGATGGGGGTTGTGCAGGGGGCCGGTGAAGGGGGATGTGCGGGGCAGCGGTGAAGGGGGCCAGTGAAGGAGTTGGTTGTGCAGGGGGGCAGTGAAGGGGGCTGGGCAGTGAAGGGGGCCAGTGAAGGGGGGATGTGCGGGGGGCGTGCGGGGGAAGTGTGCGGTGAGGGGGGGGGCATGTGCGGGGGCAATGAAGGGGGCGTGCAGGGGGGCCAGTGAAGGGGCTGTGCGGGGGGCAGTGAAGGAGTTGGTTGTGCAGGGGGGCAGTGAAGGGGGCGTGCGTGGGGGCAGTGAAGGGGGCCTGTGCGGGGGCAATGAAGGGGGGAATGTGCGGTTCGGCGGCGGGAATGTGTGCAAGAGGGTGGGGCTGTGCAGGGGGGCAGTCAAGGGGTGGAGGCTATGCAGGGGGTTTCTAATCATATGTTTGTTTAATCTTACGCGTTTCTAATATCGTTTTTTAAAATTTCAGGAGTTTCAAAACATGGTCCGAGATGATGTGATTGTGGAGGAAGAAACCGATGATGATTATGATAAGTCATTTGATGATGATGATGAGTATGATGCAGATAAGGAGAACGATAAAGGTGACCCGGAAGACATAGCGCATGATGAGGAGACGCGCTTGCGTGAAAGGGAACTTCACTTGGGTGAAATAAATGAGGAGCTAGCCGATAAGGCTCCCCCCATTGACAACAATGCTAGGGAAGATTATCCTTGTACTTCATCCGTCATTGTGCCACACAAAAATGCGGGGAAAGAGGTTCTTAGTACCAAAACTCCAAGTAAAGTTGCAACAAAGAAGCGGAAAGGAAGGGGTGTGACCAAGGGATTGAATTATAACACCCCTATGACCTCGAGTATGATGATATGGGTCAACCTTGTGGTCAATGGCGTAAAAAGTATGGGCAGCATTTAGGGTTATGTGTGCGCAAACTAAGCATTTTGCTGGGGTGGAAAGATGTGCCCGATGCAATCAAGAAATCATTATGGGAAGACACTTGTGTAAGTTTATTTATTAACTGAATTACTTTTATTTCCGGCATTTAGGGGCATGTTAGGTCATATATAGTTCCAATAGGTACATATATAACTATAAGAGTCAATTAAACTCCACTTATATGCTTTGAAACACATTTTGGGTAAATGAAGGCCATTTCGGGCCGATTTTGGCCTTTACACTCCAATTCACTTAGTTTTTTGCATTTAGCCGCATGTTAGGTCATATATAGTCCCAATAGGTACATATATAACTATAAGAGTCAATTAAACTCCACTTATATGCTTTGAAACACATTTTGGGCAAATGAAGGTCATTTCGGGCCGATTTTGGCCTTTACACTCCAATTCACTTAGTTTTTTGCATTTAGCCGCATGTTAGGTCATATAGAGTCCCAATAGGTACATATATAACTATAAGAGTCAATTAAACTCCACTTCTATGCTTTGAAACACATTTTGGGTAAATGAAGGCCATTTCGGGCCGATTTTGGCCTTTACACTCCAATTCACTTAGATTTTTGCATTTAGCCGCATGTTAGGTCATATATAGTCCCAATAGGTACATATATAATTATAAGAGTCAATTAAACTCCACTTATATGCTTTGAAACACATTTTGGGTAAATGAAGGCCATTTCAGGCCGATTTTGGCCTTTACACTCCAATTCACTTAGTTTTTTGCATTTAGCCGCATGTTAGGTCATATATAGTCCCAATAGGTACATATATAACTATAAGAGTCCATTAAACTCCACTTATATGCTTTGAAACACATTTTGGGTAAATGAAGGCCATTTCGGGCCGATTTTGGCCTTTACACTCCAATTCACTTAGTTTTACATTTAGCCGCATGTTAGGTCATATATAGTCCCAATAGGTACATATATAACTATAAGAGTCAATTAAACTCCACTTATATGCTTTGAAACACATTTTGGGAATGAAGGCCATTTCGGGCCGATTTCGGCCTTTACACTCCAATTCACTTAGTCTTTTGCATTTAGCGGCATGTTAGGTCATATATAGGCCCAATAGGTACATATATAACTATAAGAGTCAATTAAACTCCACTTATATGCTTTGAAACACATTTTGGGTAAATGAAGGCCATTTCGGGCCGATTTTGGCCTTTACACTCCAATTCACTTAGTTTTTTGCATTTAGCCGCATGTTAGGTCATATATAGTCCCAATAGGTACATATATAACTATAAGAGTCAATTAAACTCCACTTATATGCTTTGAAACACATTTTGGGTAACTTTTTGTTTGTTTCTTGTTTTTATTGAATACGTTCCATATTACTCATAATGAGGAAAAAAAGGCGGCGTTTCTATCCGCGGTGGCCGAAAGATTTAGAGCTTTCAAAAGCAAACTAGTGAGTGGGTGGATCACGAAACAGAGAAAGAGGACTATAAAGAGGAGGAAAATTCAAAAACCAAAACAAAATGAGGGTGAGACGGGCAAGGAGGCCGAAAAAGAAACAGAAAAGGAAGGGGGAGAGCAGGAAGCTACATTTCTACCGGATTCTTTGCCTCATCAGATTTGGGGACATATAAAACCAGAAGATTAGGAGGCATTTGTTGCCCAAAATACTACGCCGGAGATGGTGGTAAGTATTGCACTTTAAACTATATATATTCGACTTTGCATGTTCACTTTCAATACAATTACATGTGTTTTCTAATTGCCCATGTGAATTTATAGGCTAAGCGTGAGAAACATTCACTCAGTGCAAGACAGAGGAAGCACTACCATCATATGGGTTCCCATACTTATGCGAGCGCGAGAAAGTTGTGGATTGACGAGAAATACCCTTCTACCGATACAACCACAACGCCGTCTTCTAGCTCTAAGGCCACGCCGTCTGTCAAAGTTGATCGTGTCGCTGATTGGTGGTGTGCTCCTTGCATAGGCGTGATATCAACAATCAAATGACCATTTCAGATCCGGGAACCTTGAAGATAGCCAATACCGTTGTAAGTACATGCACTACCAATCCCCCACCCCCATGCACACTCCCCCCACCCCCGCACACCGCCCCCACACCGCCCACACCCCTAACAATCCCCCCCACCCCCGCACACACCCCCCACACCCCGCACACTCCCCCCCACACCGACCACACCCCTAACAATACCCCCACCCACCGCACACCGCCCCCCGCACACTTCCACCCTACTACACACCGGCTCGCACACGCCCCCCACCCCCGCACACTCCACCGCACACCGCCCCCACCCTTGCACACTCCCACCCCACCGCACACTCCCCCGCACACTGCCCCCACCCCCGCACACTGCGCCCCCACCCCTGCACACTCCCACCCCACCGCACTCCCCACACTCCCCGCACACGCCCCCACTCCCGCACACTACCCCCACCCCCGCACACTCCCACCCCACCGCACACTCCCCACACTCCCCGCACACGCCCTCACCCCCGCACACCGCCCCCTACTCCCCCGCACGCCTCCCACCCCCGCACACATCCCCCTACCCGCCGCACACCGCCCCCCACCCCCGCACACCGCACACCTGCCCCCACCCTCGCTCCGCCCCGCACAAGTCTTGCCCCACCCCCGCCGCCGCCGCTTATGATGTTGAATTTTTTTTTTAACTTACCGTTGTTAATTTCTCTATAGAAGGGGCTCAAGCAAAAAAAGGTTAGCGGCGACTTCACTCCCCAAGGCAACAAAGATGCCCTTTATGAGACTTTGGGAAAGGACCATAGTGGACGTTTGAGGGGTTTAGGTGGTATTCGTCTAGGTGTGACAAAAGCGTATTCTTAAGATTACTCCGTGGGTACAAAATCACGCTCTCAACCACATGATATGGAAGCTATGACACAAGCTATTCGGGAGAAGCTTACCGATGAAATTACGGAGAAAGTCACGGAGAAACTCACGGAGAGTTTCAACGCGGTCCTCTTACAGTTTGGTTTACCGGCGATACACCAACCTAAACTGGATCGTCTTTTGGAGGACAAAGCTAGCCATCCTAACACACAAAAATCCCCACCATCTATACTTGAGTTAGAGGTAACTATTATCCTTATAATTTTTAAAACTAAGTAACATGTTATATTCTGTAATTGCATGTTCGTAACCTCAATTTCATTTACTTTTTGAAGGAAGAAACGCCTTGCCAGCTTTTACTAGATGTAAAAGATGAGGGTTTGATTGTGGTGGCCGTAGGACATGCACAACCACGAAGTGAACGAGCAATAGTCCATCATGAGCCTGTGGACAATGAGCACTTGGCGGTTAGTGTAGTCACCGTTACTCCTGGTTACGAAGACTTTGCTCTTCCGCTGCCTAAACCGTCAATTGATATAAATGTCTTGACTGACGCTCGTGGTGGTTATGTGTTGTGGCCATCGGCATGGGTGAGGTTTTCAGTCGAGGTAAATTGAAGCAACTTAAATCCATATTCATAATGATTTGTTTCATACCTACCTATTAACTAAGTTGAATGTTTTAACCATTGAATTATTAGGTTTTGGAGAGAATAAACAAGCCCAAGGAAAGCAAGACGGACTCACCTCCTGTAGAGAAGGCAAAGAAGGGTTCAGAGAAGAAGGGTTCAAGCGGGCTAAAGAAGGCCATTTCGGGCAAAGGAATGCAAGATTCAAGTCACCAAGAAAAACCAACTACATATACTTGGATCGAGAAACCAAAGATCAAGTGTCTCACTAAGGCATGCATATGGCTACATGCAAATGCGCGTGATATGTCGGATGATGCACCTCTCGAGGTGAATTTGGGTTCCACGCAATTCAACTACTTTCAGGATACATCGACATGGGTGTCTAAGGGTGATTTGAAAGAGTTCCTTTGCGGAGAGATGCCGAATGTTTCCTTGATTCAAGTCTTCATGAGGTAAAACCTTTGTACTTTTGAAGTAAATAAAATGATTTTATACAATAATATATTTATGTTACGAAGTTGGTTGTGCTTTAAATATTACTCCAAGATGACTGTGGACGCAAGAGCATACAAGAGCAATTTGGGTGGTTATGTCCAAATTTCACCCGAGCCGACAATTGTTTGCAAAACACAAATGATTTGAAGGAGTATATTTGGCTATGTATCAAAACATCTCTACGTGCACAACATAAGTTCATACTTGCCCCTTGTTTTGAAGAGTATAGTTCTTAACCTTGTATCTATTTTTACCACTTTAATTATCATTATATATACAATAGAAGTACTCACATGATTGCTTTCTAACTTTTTTGGCATTTTAGTCTTCATTGGTTGCTCGTTGTGATTTGTCCTTCAAACAACACAGTATATCATTTTGATTCTATAGCTCAAGATCCACCACGACACTTATTCCTCAAACCATGCATAAATAGGTATATTTGTTATTTAAAATGCTAATAAGCATTACACTTTTTACTAATTTCATTCTTTGGCCACTTCTCACATGAAATTAACTTAACTACAGTTCTTTGAAGAAATTTAAGAGCACGGGAAAATACCTGAATGGAAAGCAATGAAGGTAATACATATTAGTTAAGCTACGTACTTCTTTCTTTTAGCAAAAAACAACCATGTATGTTAATTACATAATTTTTTATGTAATTCTATGATTAGTGTGCTCAGCAACCAGGGGAACCGAGTGTGGCTACTATGTGTTGAGGTTCATGTTCGATATAGCCTCAAGTTGCAAGGAAGTCGGGGATATTGAGAAGGTATATATATATATATATACATATAAAACTAATATATGTAGCTTAATTTAAAGTCGATTTTGGCCTCTTAAGCTCAATTCACTTAGTTTTGTTTTCTTTCCACCTTTAGCCGCATGTTAATTCATATATAGTTCCAATAGGTACATATATAACTATAAGAGTCAATTAAAGTTCACTCATATGCTTTGAAACCCATTTTGGGTAAATGAAGGCCATTTTGGGCCGATTTTGGAATTCGAAGATCATTTCACTTAGTTTCCCGCATTTAGCCACATGTTAGGTCATATGTAGTTCCAATAGGTACATATATAACTATAAGAGTCAATTAAAGTTCACTCATATGCTATGAAACCCATTATGGGTAAATGAAGGCCGTTTCGGGCCGATTTTGGCCTTCGATGCTCATTTCACTTATTTTCCGGCATTTAGCCACATGTTAGGCCATATATAGTTCCAATAGGTACATATAAAACTATAAGAGTCAATTATAGTTCACTCATATACTTTGAAACCCATTTTGGGTAAATGAAGGCCGTTTCGGGCCGATTTTAGCCTTCGAAGCTCATTTCACTTAGTTTCCCGCATTTAGCCACATATTAGGTCATATATAGTTCCAATAGGTACATATATAACTATAAGAGTCAATTAAAGTTCACTCATATGCTTTGAAACCCATTTTGGGTAAATGAAGGCCGTTTCGGGCCGATTTTGGCTTTCGAAGCTCATTTCACTTAGTTTCCGGCATTTAGCCACATGTTAGGTCATATATAATTCCAATAGGTACATATATAACTATAAGAGTCAATTATAGTTCACTCATATGCTTTGAAACCCATTTTGGGTAAATGAAGGCCGTTTCGGGCCGATTTTGGCCTTCGAAGCTCATTTCACTTAGTTTCCCACATTTAGCCACATGTTAGCTAGGTCATATATAGTTCCAATAGGTACATATATAACTATAAGAGTCAATTAAAGTTCACTCATATGCTTTGAAACCTATTTTGGGTAAATGAAGGCCGTTTCGGGCCGATTTTGGCCTTCGAAGCTCACTTCACTTAGTTTCCAGTATTTAGCCACATCTTAGGTCATATATAGTTCCAATAGGTACATATATAACTATAAGAGTCAATTATAGTTCACTCATATGCTTTGAAACCCATTTTGGGTAAATGAAGGCCGTTTCGGGTCGATTTTGGCCTTCGAAGCTCATTTCACTTAGTTTCCCGCATTTAGCCACATGTTAGGTCATATATAGTTCCAATAGGTACATATATAACTATAAGAGTCAATTAAAGTTCACTCATATGCTTTGAAACCCATTTTGGGTAAATGAAGGCCGTTTCGGGCCGATTTTGGCCTTCGAAGCTCACTTCACTTAGTTTCCCGCATTTAGCCACATGTTAGGTCATACATAGTTCCAATAGGTACATATATAACTATAAGAGTCAATTAAAGTTCACTCATATGCTTTGAAACCCATTTTGGGTAAATGAAGGCCATTTCGGGCCGATTTTGGAATTCGAAGCTCATTTCACTTAGTTTCCCGCATTTAGCCTCATGTTAGGTCATATATGGTTCCAATAGGTATATATATAACTATAAGAGTCAATTAAAGTTCACTCATATGCTTTGAAACCCGTTTTGGGTAAATGAAGGCCATTTCGGGCCGATTTTGGAATTCGAAGCTCATTTCACTTAGTTTCCCGCATTTAGCCACATGTTAGGTCATATATAGTTCCAATAGGTACATATATAACTATAAGAGTCAATTATCTAAGGTCTTACTCAAACTAAAACTGATATTATGTGTGTTTCCTTATGTTTAAGGTATTCAACTAAAGGGAAAGTTCTTTCACCACAACCGAGATAAACGAGGTTCGGGATTTGCTAGCACACTACCTTACCGAAGTTTGCATGTGAAGATGATGCCACGACTTTGAGTTTATTTGTTCTTATTGTTCTACTTGCTAGTTATTTAGGTACAATAATATAATTGATGTATATTTTGGATTTTAGTACTTAGTACAACTTCATTTGTAGTACATTCTACAAATTTTATATTTATATATATATTAATTTGACTTGTATACGACGCGCTTATGGGATTTGTGTCAACTATAGCAGGTTAGATATAATAAAATATTATATATATATATATATATATTATATAACATTAACTGATGCGGTTTACTAAGAAAATCGCATCAGTTAATGTTCCAATGCATACAAAGAGCGTTGGCGGCAAAGAACAAACCGTTGCGGTTCCAAGGCAAAACTGCAGCGGTTTTTCCCATTACCCGCTGCGGTTTTGCCTTGGAACCGCAGCGGTTTGTGCTTTGCCGCTGCGGTTCACAACCGCAGCAGTTTTTTTATGAAAACTGCTGATGGTCCAACCGTTGCGGGCCAAAACCGCAGCGGCAAGCTCGGTTTTGACCGCAGGCGGTTGGACTTTATTCCACTAGTGAATTATGATAAAAACTAACCCACTATCTTCTATCAAATTTAACTTTTAATTACCATAAAAATAATACAACATGGCCCTACTTTATTTATCTACTAGCAATTTATGCACATGCGTGGCTCATTTTTTTAAAACATAAATTCTATCTTTTTGGGCATAAACAAAGGTAAAATTTGAACATTAGACATACTTTTTTTTTTTTGCTACCTAAATTTTGTTGGTTAAGCCTATACACTTAACCAGTTAACCATCTTTTCTAAAAAAATTTATTTATACTTTCTTTAACGTTTTTAAAATTAAAACTGATGAACAATAAAAGAATGTTACGTAGATTTATTTAGGATTTCTTATATTTTTATCAACAAAGAATTTAGTGTTAATTAAATCATTTCACTTTGTTGATTGAATGGATTTCCCTTTTTGATGTAATACTTGATTGCTGTATTGATTAATCAAATATTTGATTGATATAATTTTTTTTTTACTTTTTCAGCATGAATGTACTAAGTCTTGTGCCTAGTCCAGAAAATGTAAGTCTTGTGCTCAATTGTTTTTTTTGGGTGGCTCAATTATTACTTAATTGTTTGCCTCCAACACTTTAGTTAATTTTTTTTATGCTATATTTCAGTTTGACTTTTCAGTTTGACTTTCTTATGTCCTTTTTTTTGGTAGAATAGTTGATTTACTAATGAACTAATAGGCAATTAAGTAAATTTATAGAGGGGACACCATAGCTCCCCTTCACTTGCACGCTATGCGTGCAAGTCATATTAATATTTTTTTCTCAATTAGTTATTCATAAGTGTTACAAAATTTTTGATTCGAAAAGTCATTTATAATTATTTATAATATGTTTTGCTTAAATCAATGTTTGTTGATTTTTTAGTTATTTGTTCATCATTACTCAAATATAGTATTAAGAGAAGGAAAAATATAAAGCAGAAGAAAGCTTGTGCTCAAATAAAGTTGAAGAATTTGTGTATCAGATTCAATCGTTGAATATTAATAAAGTGGAAGAGTTTGATTTACATAATAGATATTACCGAATAATAAACAACATTTAGATTTTAAAATATTATCAGTATAATTATTAATATGAAATTCAAGTTTTTAATTTTTTTTATTCTGATTGTGTTAATTAAGTTATATTGTCAAATTAACTTTTTATAAGAGTTTTTCACACATGTGTAAAAAATAGGAAATCATTTTCCTTAATTTAATATTTAATTCAAATTTCAAATTCAATTCCATTATTAACTTGTTCAATATATATGGAAAGTAGGAAGAAGAATAGATTATTTAATATATATGGCCATTTATATTCATTAAGAGTACATTAGACTTTTCATAGGGGGACACCATCTTCCTCCCCCCTTCACTTATATAATAGAGATTAGAATTTACGGCCCGTTCGATAGTCGGGAATAAATGATGATAATGGGAATGAATTTTAAGTGTAATGTTACAAGGGAACAACTCTTCAGATCTCCATGGGGAGGCAATTTCAACTCCAAAGTTTGTGTTTCTTTCTCCATGGGGAAGCAATTTCATCCCTAAGTTTGTGTTTTTCCTCCAGAGGGAAGCAAATTTTATTACCACTCATTACCACCTACAAGGTGGTATTGGATGGGAATGAAAATTTAAAAGAAAAATCGGTTTTTTTCACCATATACCTCTGACAAATTTTTTTATTCACCAGATACCCCTACTTTTTTCAAAATTCACCATATACCTCTGACTTTCTTGAAAATACATCAGCATGCCCTTAATGACTAACGGCAGTTAACTCCGTTAGTTAGTAACCCTAATTAATCCTAAAAACCCTAGAAACCCCTAATTAACCCATAATTAACCCCAATAAACCCTAATTCTCTCTCTCTAACCACCAACACCCACCCGCCCACCAACAACCCCCCACCCCAGTCGGCCCACCCACCCACGCAAACTCCCCACCCCTCCCCACCCCCACCACCCCAGCTGCGGCCCCCCCCCCACCCATTTGAATCCCATGGCTCCCCCCCCCGCCGAATCCCGCGGCCCCTCCCCCCCCCCCTTCGAATCCCGCAACCCCCCACCCCTCCCTTTTGTTGCCGATTGTAGATCTTATTTGATCTACTCGCTCTTGGAGTTGTGACGATTGGAGATGTGCGGCCTTGCTTCAATCATATTGTTGTTGATTTCATTGCTCTGCTGTTGTGTAGAAGAAAGCAATCGGGAACTCCACAACTTCGTGCTTTAGGTAGTAATCAACAAGCATTGCAAGATCTCTAGATGCCTTGGAGGTCCAAAAAGGGAGTCCAACTAAATTGAAGACTAGGGGTGGGGGGTTGTAGGATTCGAAGAGGGTTGGGGGGGGCTGCGGGATTCGAAGAGGTGGGGGAGGGGTGGGACTGCGGGATTCGAAGGGGGGGGGGGCTGCGGGGGGTGGTGGGGGAGTTTGCGTGGGTGGAGGGTAGGGGAGGGGTGGGGGTTTGCGTGGGTGGGTGGGTGGGCCGACCTGGGTGTGGGGGGGCTGCTGGTGGGTGGGTAGGTGTTGGTGGATTGGGAGAGATAATTAGGGTTTATTGGGGTTAATTAGGGTTTTTAGAGGTTTTTTAGGATTAATGAGTAACGGAATTAACCATTGTTAGTCATTAAGGGCATTTTGATGTATTTTCAAGAAAGTCAAGGGTATATGGTGAATTTTGAAAAAAGTAGGGGTATCTGGTGAATAAAAAAAATTGTCAAGGGTATATGGTGAAAAAACCAAAGAAAAATAGACATTACCATGGGAATGAACAATGATTTTCTTCACAAATTTATATACAAATTATTTCCCATTACCACCATTTATAACCAACTACCAAACGAGCAGTTAGTGTTGTAAATTAATTCGAATAGAGAGATTATGTCAAATTGTCTATTTCAAATTCTTTGTATTTCTAGACTTAATCTATGAATGGTGATGATAGATCAACTAGATTTGTTTCAATTTTTTTAAAAGGAAAACAAAAACTAGATTTGTTTACCCTACAAAGAAGAACTAGATTTGTTGAAGAAAGAAAAAAGAGAGTAGCTTATTAACCGGACAATCTAAGTACGTGGCATGTATGACTTTTGAAAAGTAGATGATTGTTAAGCAATCTAAGAGAGTACACTATCTATCATTCTATTGGACGTATAACTTCTTAGCCCAACAATGTGTTATGCATGGAGTTGCGGATTCAGATCATATCGGGTTGGTATAATAATGCATGTATTGGGTCTGTTTTAGAACAAGTTAATATGGAGTTGGGTCGGGTCATGTTGGGTTGGCCTAATTTATTGGGTCAGGTTGGGTCATGATTGAGTCGTGTGTCCTTTAGGGTTCAAGACAAATTAGGGTTGGATAATCTTCGGGTATGAACTGCCAAGTTATTTCGGTTGCTTGGGTCAATTTTGACATCGGGTCACACTCTTGAAAAATGCTTATCATGGGTTTGGGCTAAGCTTGGATTAGGTCATCCTCGGTTCCGCAATTATTATAATTATTATTATGGGTTTGCCTACTCTATCATTATTATTATTCTCAATATTCTTCTTTTTTCTCATTATTATTCTTATTAGTCTTGTCATGTCCCTACTTTTTTTGTTTTTATTATTATCATTATCATTATCATCATTATCATCATTATTATTAGGAAAAATTCACATCAATAATTCCAACTATGGGCACTCTTCCAAAATTAATCCCAACTAAGGATTATTCCAGTATAAACCAAACTATGGGGTGCATCTTCTCAAAATGATCCCAGCTGACCGGTGACTTACTAAACAGATAAATTTTGTATTTTTCTTAGTTTATTTAATTAAGTTAATAATCCACCACCCACCACCTAACTACGGTTAACCATTACCACACACCACCGTACACCACCATCGCACACCACCATAACCTCCGTTAACCACCATCCAATGACCACAACCACCACCATTTACACAACTAACACAAATAATCCACCCCCACCGGAACCACCACACAACCACAATTACCCAAACCCACCACAAAACGCACCATAGTTATCGCCAACAACAACAACTACAACCCACCCGAACCCAAGTTCGCTCCCTTAAAAATGCAAATCTTGCTCGTCGGATCCTCGATGCCGGTGTCTCGCCCTAACTAGTGCCTTGCGCGTGGTTTGTTATCTCGCCTCTTAGCGCGTTGGTTGTGCGATGCTGGTGCCGTCGTTGCTGTTGTCGTTGTTCACCGGTGTGTTGCTGTCTTTGTTGCTGCTGTTGTCCTCGCCGATGATGTATGGGTCGTCTCTTGTTGTTGATGCAGCCTTGAAAGCCGACCTTTGCTTGCGTTTCTCTCTCTTCACGTTCACTGTTGCTGTTGTCGCCGCTGTTGGTGTTCTGTGGGACGTGGGTGCTCTACTCTCTCTCCTTGTCCTGCTGCTGGTGTTGTTGAATTACAAAGGTAATTGATGATGAGGGGTGGTGGTGGATTTGGGGAGGAGAGGGGTGGTGGTGTATTTGGGGAGGGGAGGGGGTGGTGGTGGATTTGGACGGTGTACAGGTAGTGGAAGGGGATGGTTGGTGGTAATGACAGAAAGGAAGAGATAAAGAAATTTAAAAAAAATAAAAATATGATCTAGGAACCACCTTAAGCCATGTGGATGAGGTAACCTGCTAATTATGTTATAACAGGTAATGGATCAATTTGGGAAGATAACTCATATAATTTGGATTGTACTGGAATAACATGTAGTTAAGATTAATATGGGAAGAGTGGTCATAGATGGAATTATTGTTGTGAAATTTTCATTATTATAATTGTTATTATTGTTATTATAATTCTTATTATTATAATTATTATTATTGTTATTATAATTCTTATTATTATTATTATTATTATTATTATTATTATTATTATTATTATTATTATTATTATTATTATTATTATTATTATTATTATTATTATTATTATTATTATTATTATTATTATTATTATTATTATTATTATTATTATTATTATTATTATTATTATTATCTAAACTAGGTTTGAAGCCCGTGCATCGCACGGGTTGCTGTTTATATTATTTTATTCCAATCTTTTTGTTAATATTATTGTTGATTTTGTGTTGCTGTGAAATAAGATTTTTCAACATCATTGTATTTACATACTTCCTCCGTTCTTTTTCTATTACAACAATTACCGCTTTTGGTAAAAAAAAAGTAACTACAGTTGATAATATTCCCTTTACTTTATGTTAATAAAACCATCATTAATTACCCAAATTGCTTTATAAAGTTGTGTTTAATTTATTAAGGATTTATTTATCCCCCTAATTTTTAATATTCAATTGAATACTACAGTTAAGCTATTATTAAATGGTATCTCAGTAACAGGTATGACTGCTAATACAGTTTAACATGAATAATATCCGAATGATACTTTGAGAAAGTGGAGAGTAATAGCTTAATAGATGCAGGACAGAAAGAATAGAGAAAAACATGAGTGCCAGCCACAATTTCAACTTTAATATAGCACATAAACACTAACGCATATAGAGTGGAAGATGGGAAAACCAAAATGAAGATTATAATGATAGTATCATGAAGAAAATTAATTAAATATAAAACTAACCTCTATTAATAATCGAAAATACAATTTAAGAGAAAAAAAAATATATTTTCATTAATCATGACCATATCAAGTCTTATCAAATTTTCCCCTTTTTTATGATCCGTGGCCTCAAATAGTCTAGAAATGCGAACCTTGATTTCCAAATAGTTTTAGTAGAACTAAGTTAATGGAGAAAAGAATAAGATCTGAGATATAGATATAGATATATGGAAAATAAATAAATAATTATGTATACAATAAATATTATAAGAATAAAATAATTAGTCAATTGCGTAATACCTCTGCAATCTCGATGACAAACTTTCATTTGATCTTCATGGAATGCCATCATGGAATGCTATCGTTTCAAAACTATAGATATGAATTTTTTTAGCTTCATATGACTTGATTTATAAAAGTATGATTTTAAAAGACATAATTACTATTGTCACATATTATATGCTATTTTTATAGTTATTTTTATAATTATTTAAAATAAAGAATAAATAATACGTTATTGTTCATCTAAATAAATATATATTTATAAGTTGTAAAACTATATTGTATATGGATCTTATTTCGAAACATATTTCGAGCACTCTCAGACGGTAAAAAAAATTATACTATTGCGAATTATGTAGCAAAAGTTATATTTAATTTACATAGTATAATAATTTAGGTTGTTTATTTAAAATTAGACTGTAATATTCACTCATCCAGAACACCTTATATGTACTTATATCTATGTTGAACACCATTTTCTTTCAAAAAAATAATTGTTGAACACTATTTTCTTAAAAAAAAATTTAAAAGTTAATAAGAATGACATGGCATGCTTAGGTGGAGCTCTTTATAATATTCTAAGATTGTTTTATTTAAATCAAACTCTAATTTTTACATAATCCAAAACTTTAATATATATGTAACTTTATCGCTATAGATTTTAGTTTTTGTTGTAACAACAAAGTTTCCTTAATATATTTTGTTGCAATACTATATTGTTTTGGTTTAGTTGAGTAAGGTTGAGGTTTTAAAAGATAATGTGTACAATCCTGTAAATTGGACATATAATCAAATATTATAAATACATGTAATACACTATACTTAATACTTATAGCTATTATTATATTTATCTTTAAAAAAGACTAAATAATGTCTTACAATTCATTTAATTTAATAGTTTTTCATGAGTTATAAAACTATATTGTAAATATATCATATTTTGAAGCATATTTCAAGCACTCTCCACTGATAAAAAAAAATTATAATATTTTGAATTAGGTAGCAAAAGTTAAATTCAATTTACATAATATAATAATTTAGGTTGTTTATTCAAACGCAACTCTAATTTCCCCATATCCAAAACTCTTTTATGTATTTAAATATATGTAGAATTCTAATTTTTTCAAATATTTAAAATAAAAACTAATGACATGGCAATCCTAAGTGACACTCTCTATTTCATAAATTATAGAACTATATTGTAAATGGATCTTATTTCGAAGCATATTTCGAGCACTATCTAATGGTACAAAAATTATAATATTCTGGATTAGGTAGCAAAAGTTATACACAATTTACATAATATAAAAATTTAGATTGTTCATTCAAAACGAAACTCTAAATTCTGCTTATCCAAGACTCCTTATATGTATTTAAATCTATGTAGAACTCTATTTCTAGAAAAAAAAAATTGATGACATGACAATCCTACATGTCGCTCTATATTTCATAAGTTGTAGAACTATATTGTAAATGGATCTTATTTCGAAGCATATTCTGAATGCTCTCCAATGGTACAAAAATTATAATATTCCAATTTCGTAGCAAAAGTTATACACAATTTTCATAATATAATAATTTAAGTTGTTGATTCAAATACAAACTCTAATTTTCGCTTATCCAAATCTCCTTTTATGTATTTAAAAAATGTAGAACTCTATTTTTTTTAAAATAAAAATATAAATTGATGACATGGCAATCCTACGTGGCGCGCTCTATGAGCTCGAAATCTTGAGGAGCTCTCCATGCTCCCGAAAAGTTCCTCCTTTATATATATATATATATATATATATATATATATATATATATATATATATATTGATTGATATATGGACAATGTATGGGACAATTTAAGTCGGTGCAATTAGGTTTAAAATTGTTACAAGTTAAGTCAAGGATGAGTTAGGTTGCATTTAGATTATTGGTTGTGTTAGGCCGGGCCACGAAAAGGTCATGGTTGATTCAAGTTGGGTGCCTAATTTTCGGCTCTACAATGAATGTTGGGTGTACCCTTGGTGGAGTGCAACATGGGTTTGAGTCTAAATTGCTCTAGTTAACTCTATTGTCAAATGAATTTCGAGTCAGGTTCGAGTTAGTCTTATTAGGCTGCAATCTCTCGAAGTCCAATTAGTTCGGGCCATCCTCCGGTCTAGCTCAATCTTCTGCTCGGGTCAAATTTTGATAGCTTTATTTTTCTTATTCCCACTTTAATCTCCTCTATAAAGATATGCTACCATTGATCATATCATGTTCAACCATATTAGTGCTAAAACAAGTTTAGAAAATTTCATACTCCATTATAAAGATATTGTCCATGTTATCATATTAATTTTGTCCAACTTTGTTGTCCTATTTGGTTATTACATTCACTTTTGCACAATTTATCATATTTGTACACTAGTCATTATATTGTATAAGCTTTAAAACACACGTCATGCGTCTAATACGTACAAAAAGAATATAAAAAATTTAAAAAATAGTTATTTTTTTATGAAACCACCTTTCAACAAAGAAAAAACTGTTATTCTTTTTAAAAAACACATGTACAAAACTCTTAAAATTTTTTCCCTAGATTTTGTCAAAGGGAGTTTTAATTTCCTCCATGCACCAAAGTTGAACTTAATTCACTATATACTGTCCACGTCAGCGTGGATGTAGATAAAATTTTTTTCTTCAGACGAAACCGCTACTGGAAGTCGCAATTTACCACACATTAAACTGCCAAATAAAAGCCGATAACAGTAACTGTTCAGTAGGTAGAACCGCTACTAAGAGTAGCGGTTTTGTATAAGGGACAAAAATAATTATCAAACCTCCTCTTCCTGACATCCACAACAACTAATACCCATAACATCATGATAGTACCGAAATCCACCGTATCCAGCACCACCATCACTAGCGTCAGGCGTCCACCAAGCAGCCCCCTTCACCGGCGCACCCTTAGGACATCTGCTGAACCACCAAACAACCACCAATTTTCCACCCCACTAACCAAACAACAATACATCCACCCCAACACCACTTCCACCTCTACCCAACAGCAATGAAGTTTGAATGACGTTGAGGTCGGTTTGCGTGCTCGGAAATCAGTTATGGGGGATTTATTTGTAAATTGTAAGAAGAGAGAGATGATAGATAGGATGGAATTTCAATTTTAATTGATTGGTCTAAATGTTGTGTGAAGGAATATGTCCTTAGACATCCCGACAATTACTAAATATAAAAGGAATTATTATAGAGATAATTAATTACGTTAGTTTAGTAATCACATTTACTTGCTAGAGAATAATTGTTGGTTAGTAGGACAATATTGATTGAACCTACAACTAAGTTAACCTAATCCTATGAGGTCACACATTGTAATAACTAATTGAAGTAAGGAAACCGGCCAATAGGAGAAATTAGGGTTAGGTTACGTCTCTCTCTTCTTTTATTCTCCTACTATTATAAAAGGTTATAATAGGAGAGTGGAATTGAGTGTTCAATTTGACAGTAACTTTCAAACTGAAAAAGAGAGAGAAACACCCTATTATTTCCCTTTGGAAAATCCGGCCATCCTCCCTAAAAAGTAAGAGAGTGAAATCTGTTCATCCTCTTCCATTCTAGCAAACGTGGGAATTTAACTGGTGCTCGTGGACTAAGTAGAGGGACATCAATTGCTGTTCTTTGATCTCTAGCACTTGCAATCCGGTGGAAAACACGCTACAAAGGTTGTACATTCTTTTCCTTATAATATGATTCATATATATGTTATGCATGCGATTTTGTGATATATGTTAGGAAATTTGTTTCCTGAAATTCCGCTATTTGCATCTATATATTCCTACGGTGGTATCAGTTTTGCCTCTTGCATAATATTTTATGATCATGTTCATGTGCTATTTTGATTATTTTCATTCAATTACGGGAGGGATTTATTTATGGATTAATTTGCATAATTAATATGGTGATATTAATTAATTGGAAATTGTTGAAAATTGGTTTTAAATTATAACTACGCTCAAACTTTTCGGCAACTTTACTGTTGAACAATTTTATAGTTAGATTTATGGTTAATGGAGATTAAAGCATAAAATCTAAATAAGAACATTAAAAGTCAGATTTTAATTGGTTAAATAAAATTAATTTAGATGCCATACATGAATTGAATTTTAGAAGAAACAAATCTGTTGTTTTTCCTTTTAAAATTCCAGATTTTTCATGTAAAATTTTGAATTCTTGTTAGATATTCATGTTTAATAAAGATTATTCATCAAAGATCTAAACAACCGAACTTAAAAATATGTTTTAGTTTTGTTGTTGAATTCGAAATTAATTGCCCAAATCAAAGGAACCCTAAGTTTGCACATAAAAATTCAGATTGAAATATGTAATTGTTACATAATTTGAGAGGAATTTAACCCCAATTTTGAACACAATGAGCACAATTAAAATTCAGTTTAATTCATGTAATTGCACAAATTAAACAAAGGATTTTCGACAACCATGGCTGGGTGGCGCATCTCACCGGTGCTGCCACGGTGGTCTGCGTCGGAGTTGTGCGCGGATAGAAGCTGCTGTTGCGGTGGTGTGCTGCGCTGGGCGGTTGCCTGGCTTTGAGCTTGGTGCTTTCATGCTGTCCGGCGCCGACAACGGTGGGGGTTGGTCGCAGACGGTTAGCGTGATTCGTGGCTGAGGTGAGGAAGCCAGTTCGAAACTTCAGGCGGAATTTCGGCTTATCTTCAAGCAGTTGAAGATCTTATGAAGTTTGTTGGCTGATTCTTCAACAAGCCGTGAATTTCGGCTTGCTGGTAGCTTGCGAGATTTGTGTTTTTGTTGGAGAATTTATTGCTGCAGTTTTTAATTTGTTTTAAATAAATAAATAAAAAAACGTCTTCCAATTTTTTTTTTTTTTGGTTGAGCATAATTATAATTCCAATAATGCAAATTAATAATTAATTTGATTAATTTCATATTTAAGTCCTAATTGAATGAAAATAATAGAAAGTTATTCTTTTAGATATTTTTTTAAGTTTAACTAAGTAGCATGTTTACTTTTAATTGTTAACTTGTAAATATCATGTTTTATTTGCTTATTAATTGTTAATGAGCAAACATTTTGTATTTATTTTAATTATGATATTAAATGCATGGATGCTTAATATAATATGTTTGATATTATGTTTTGCATGTTGTGACTAATATGGCCCAAAACAAGGATAGAAAATATGATATGCGCATCGTTAAATTTTATGTAAATTAAATACGATCTGCGTATCGTTTGTATTTTTGTAATGTAAATTTAAGTCATTTAAATTATAAATTAATATGTAATCAAGAATGAATTTCCATGGAGAATCAAAGATGGAGATCCATGAAAATTCAAGGATGGTTTCATGAAGATTAGTTTTCCTAGGTTAGGGGCCATACTAGGATCACTTTTAATTATGCTTATATTTATGCGTTTATCATGTTAAAATGGTTGCTTAAGTTTATATGTGTGGTTATTTATGTCATGTGTGTTCACTTTTAATTAACCAACATAGTAAACTCAGGTCCCCAACATGTAATATTGAGTTTAATTGCTTTTCCAAACAACACCTACAACGCCTTAGATAGTGAGTAATAGGTTCTGCCAAAGCAGGGTGTTGCTCATTTTATCCGGGGTTAGTAGGGTAGGTTTTTGAAACTTACATGTTAATGTTTGGTTTAACTCAACAAAATCATCAAAAGACAAAGTTTTGGGTTTTGAAGCTAAGAGATAGGAGTAAACAAGGAGTTGTTAACCTGTCTAATAAGAATAATAATTAGTTATAATTAGTAAAGTGTTTACTTACCTCAACTACTATAAATTGAAGGCAGGGCCAAAGTCCGTTTGATTGTAGTGGGAGGGGATCTTGGTTGTTTCTTTATTCAATAGGGGACTTTTATTTTAAATAAAGGGTAGTAGTTAATTAAAATTTGTTTAATTGCCGCTTTCTTGATAAACATTGATTGAATCTTGCTTTATTATTCTTTTGTTGTAGTTATCATGTCTGGTTCAAACAACAACAACCACCCCGGTTTTAATTTGCGCTATTTACTCGAAAAGGACAAACTAAATGCACATAACTTCCTAGAATGGAAAATGGATGTGAGAATCGTTCTCAGAGCCGAAGGAAGGGAAAGTGTTCTTAGCTTGATAATCCTCTCCTTGAACCCCTGCCAGAAAATGCAACTGCAACTGAACGGAGAACAAAGCAAACCCTAGAGGCTAATTTTGTGCAAGTAACATGTTTGATGCTTGCTTGCATGGAACCAGACTTTCAAAAGCGTTTTAATGGTCTGGATGCCTACTCCATCCTCCAACAGCTGAAAACTATGTTTCAGAAAAATGTTAGGTTGGAGAGGTTTGAAGCTCACTATAAGCTGCTGGAGTGCAAGTTGGGCAAAGGAAAACCCGTTGGTCCGCATGTGTTCAATATGATTGAACATTTTGAGATCAAGGAAAAATTGGGCTTCCCTTATCCCCCAGAACTGGCAACTGATATTGTGATCAAATCCTTGCCTGAAAATTTTCAGAACTTTCAGTTGAATTTTTACATGCAAGGAGGGGAGGCTACCTTGCAAGAGCTGCATGGTATGCTTACTCAGGCTGAAAGGAGCTTGCCGGCTGAACCTGAACACAGGGATGTTCTTATGGTTAGGAAGGGCAAGCAATTCAAGAAAAAGGGGCCACATATGAAGAAGAACAAGGGCAAGGCTGTTGCCACTGATGATACTTCTAAGCTAAAGGCCACTCCTAAGGCAAAAGTGGCAGCACTACATGAGTGCTTCCACTGCCATAAGATTGGCCACTGGAAGAGGAACTGCCCCAAGTATCTGGAGGATAAGAAGAGTGGTGCTTCAACTTCAGGTATTTATGTTATAGAGATTAACTTATCTTCTTCTACTTCATGGGTATTTGATACTGCGTGTGGATCTCACATTATTTGTAATGTGCAGGCACTAAAAAGAAGTAGAACGTTGAGCAAAGGAGAAGTGGACCTCCGCGTGGGCAATGGAGCACGAGTTGCTGCTTTGGCTGTGGGAGATTGTAGTCTACTTTTACCTTATGGTTTAGTATTAGAACTTCATAATTGTTATTATGTTCCAACTAATACCAAGAATATTGTTTCGATTCCGATTTTGGATTCGGAAGGTTTTTCATTTCAAATTAAGAATAATTGTTGTTCTGCTTATTTGAATGATTTATTCTATGTCTCAGCTAAGTTATCAAATGGTTTATATGTGCTAGACTTAGAAACTCACATCTATAACATAGACAGCAAGAAACCTAAAACACATGATTCAAACCCGACATACCTATGGCATTGTCGATTAGGCCACTTAAGTTCAAAGCGTATTGAGAAGCTTCATAAAGATGGAATTCTCAAATCATTTGATTTCGAATCATTTGATACTTGTGAGTTTTGCTTAATGGGGAAAATGACAAAGTCTCCTTTCATAGGTTCAAGTGAAATGGCCAACGACCTTTTAGCCCTCATACATACGAATGTGTGCAGACCCATGAGTACGTTGGCTAGGGGAGGGTACAGTTACTTCATTACGTTTACCGATGATGTGAGCAGATTTGGATTTGTTTATCTCATGCGATATAAGTCGAAATCCTTTGAAAAATTGAAGGAATTCCAGAATGAAGTACAAAACCAACCTGGGAAGAAAATTAAGGCATTGCAATCCGATCGTGGTGGTGAATATTTATCTCAAGAATTTGGTGATCATTTGAAGGATTGTGGAATACTTTCACAATGGACTCCACCAGGAACACCACAGTTAAATGGCGTTTCTGAAAGAAGGAATCGAACTCTACTTGATATGGTTCGATCCATGATGAGTCTTGCTGATCTTCCTATTTCATTCTGGGGATTTGCGCTTGAAACAACGACATTCACACTTAACAGAGCACCATCCAAAGCAGTGGAAAAGACACCATATGAAATGTGGACTGGAAACGTTCCAAAATTGTCTTTTCTAAGGATATGGGGTTGTGAAGCCTATGTAAAACGTTTACTATCTGATAAGCTTTCACCCAAATCCGATAAATGTCTCTTTGTGGGTTACCTAAAAGAGACTAAGGGATACTACTTCGACAACCAAAGTGAAAATAAAGTTGTTGTTGCTCGTAATGGTGTCTTTCTGGAAAAGGAGTTTATTTCTAGAAAAACAAGTGGGAGAAATGTATATCTCGAAGAAATTCGAGATGAGCAACAAATGGATGAGGTTAACACCTCATCAGAGGCGGCCCGACATGAAAATGCTCAGGAGGCGGTGCATTCAATTCACATACCTCCTACCGTCCCACTTGGAGATACTCCATGCGAAGTCACTCAACCTAGTGAGGTAGAAACTTATTCTGTTGTTCCCCAACGTAGGTCTAGTAGGACCATCATTCCGTCAAAGAGATATATTGATTTCCTTTTGACGGAAAGTTCTGAAAGAACGATTTCAGAATCAGAAGAACCTATAAGCTTCAAAGATGCTTTGGAGAGTCAAGACTCTAACAGATGGCTTGAGGCCATGAAATCTGAAATGGATTCCATGTCTAAAAATCAAGTATGGGACTTGGTTGATTTGCCTGATGGGGTAAAACCCATTGGATGCAAATGGATTTTCAAGTTGAAAACGGACAAGGATGGAAACATTAGTGTTTTCAAAGCAACCAGTAGCCATGCTGAAGTCCATTAGGATAATCCTTGCGATTGCTGCCTTTCATGACTATGAAATATGGCAGATGGATGTCAAAACCGCTTTCTTGAATGGGTTCTTGAAAGAGGATGTGTACATGACACAAGCTCGAGGTTTTGAAGATCCAGAAAATCCAGGGAGGGTATGCAAGCTTAAGAAGTCTATTTATGGACTAGAGCAACCATCAAGAAGTTGGAACCTTAGATTTGATGAGGCAGCCAAGAAATTTGGCTTTCTCATAAATGAAGAGGAATCTTGTTTATACAAGAAGTTAAGTAGGAGTAGTATTACTTTTCTGGTCTTGTATGTGGATGACATACTTCTCATAGAAAATGATAAAACCATGCTTGAGTTAGTCAAGGAATGGCTTAAAAATTATTTCTCTATGAAAGACCTAGGAGAGACAGAGTACATATTGGGAATAAAGATCTATGGAGATAGATCGAAAAGGCTAATTAGACTCAGTCAGAAAACTTATATTGATAAGGTTCTTGCAAGGTTCAAGCTGAAAAACTCCAAAAGAGGTTTCAGTCCCATGCAACATGGCATTGCACTTGGCAAAACTCCAAGCGTATGAGTAATGTTCCTTATGCTTCTATAGTAGGATCCATTATGTATGCCATGATATGCATTCGACCGGATGTTGCATATACTTTGAGTATATGCAGCAGATACCAGTCAAATCCAGGAGATGCACACTGGATTGCAGCGAAAAAACATCCTTAAGTACTTGCGAAGGACTAAGGATAATTTTTTGGTTTATGGTGGAGACGATGAGTTGGTTGTTACTGGATACACTGATGCAAGCTTCCAAAGTGACAAAGATGATTTCCGATCTCAATCTGGTTTCATATTTTGTCTCAATGGAGGAGATGTGAGTTGGAAGAGCTCTAAGCAGAGTACCATCGTGGATTCTATAACAGAGGCTGAGTATATTGCAGCAGCAGATGCAGCAAAGGAAGCTGTTTGGATCAAAAAGTTCATTAGTGAGCTTGGTGTAGTTCCCAGCATTGAGAATGGCATTGAGTTGTATTGTGACAACAATGGTGCCATTGCTCAGTCTAAGGAACCTAGATCGCATTAAAGGTCTAAACATGTGCTCAGGACCATCTCATTCGAGAAATCGTTGCTAGAGAGGATGTGAAAGTAAGCAAGGTTCATACTGAGGATAACGTAGCAGATTCTCTGACTAAACCGCTTGCTCAACCTAAGCATGAGTGTCATACTAGGTCCATGGGGCTTAAGCATATGGGAGAATGGATTTAGGTTGTTTACTTCATGTTTACAATTGTAAAGACATTTATTATGCCTTGAAATGTTTATCAATAAAAATTCGTTCTTGTTTAATTGTTTGGTTTAGTATTAAATAAAATGTCCAAATAATTTGTGTTTTCAAATAGGATTATAGAAAACGTTTTGATAATGGAACCCTATAAAGTGAACTGAAATCACAATTTATTTAAAATCGCTAAATTAGACATAAGTGATTTATTTAAAAGACTAGTGTATTATTAATTGATAGCGCAGTTCCATGGGCTATGGAGACATAGAGATGTCTAATTGATTATATGGATGTATATTTGATACATTGAGACTTGACCTAATTAGATTCTAAAAGTAGAATCAAACAACTATATTTTGTGGATTCCTCAGACATGAGTATGTCTTAATAACCACAATATGATTAGTTTAACCTTGACGCTGTTAAACGCCGCGCCGTAAAAGGAGGTTATAAAGGCAGTGATCAGGTGGGCTAAGAATTCAGTGGGAGTTATGGTATACAAGAGTGGATAAGTCCTATTAAATAGGAATGGTGTCTGGTCCTCTTGATGAGCGAGAACTGGAAAAATGCATGGCCATGCTGAATAGGATTAAAGAGTTAATCCTTATTTGAACAGTTCGAACTCAGCGATCAAGGAACATAAATTTGAGAATAACATTGTGTTATCAAATTTGGCATATAAGTGACTTAAGGAATTTGACATTGCGCTCTTGTCTTTGGACAAGTGGGAGATTGAAGGAATATGTCCTTAGACACCCCGACAATTACTAAATATAAAAGGAACTATTATAGAGATAATTAATTACGTTAGTTTAGTAATCACATTTACTTGCTAGAGAATAAATGTTGGTTAGTAGGACAATATTGATTGAACCTACAACTAAGTTAACCTAATCCTATGAGGTCACACATTGTTGTAACTAATTGAAGTAAGGAAACCGACCAATAGGAAAAATTAGGGTTAGGTTAGGTTTCTCTCTTCTTTTATTCTCCTACTATTATAAAAGGTTATAATAGGAGAGTAGAATTGAGCGTTCAATTTAATAGTAACTTTCAAACTGAAAAAGAGAGAGAAAAACCCTATTATTTCCCTTTGGAAAATCCGGCCATCCTCCCTAAAAAGTAAGAGAGTGAAATCTGTTCATCCTCTTCCGTTCTAGCAAACGTGGGAATTCAATTGGTGCTCGTGGACTAAGTAGAGGGACATCAATTACTGTTCTTTGATCTCAAGCACTTGCAATCCGGTGCAAAACACGCTACAAAGGTTGTACATTCTTTTCCTTATAATATGATTTATATCTATGTTATGCATGCGATCTTGATTGTGATAGATGTTAGGAAATTTGTTTCCTGAAATTCCGCTATTTGCATCTATATATTCCTACATTGTGTGTGTGTGTGTGTATATATAATATATATATTGTAAATGTACTAATGAAGATGTTGAATAGAATGTGGAATGCCATAGCGAAAGAATGAATTGGGGAAAATATTAAAGATTTTGTGAATGGAAAAAAAAGCAGGATATTTTCAATTAGAGGGAGAAAGGAATCCAGGTTTAAAACAAAAGAGAAGGTGGAGCTGGTGGGGGTGGAGGATAGAGGGATCACGCGAAGATCGAACTGGCTATAGAGAGGGGAGAAAGAGAGCAGAGAGTGAGAAATAGGTATATAGAGTTTGTGAATTTCATGAAAGTTGCTATTCATAACTAGCGGTTATCCTTATGGATATTAGTGGTTTAGTTAAGGACAAGTCGCTATTTAGGTTAGCGGATTATTTTAGATAACCGCTAATTCAAGTAGTGGTTTTACTTGAGCTAAATAAAAACTATAATTTTTTGCTTCTATTCTACGTGGACGGTACGAAGGGAATTAAGTTCAACTTTGGCGCATAAAGGGAATTAAAACTTTTTTTGACAATAGCTAGGGAAAAAATTCCAAACTCTTATATGTGGCTAGCCAGACCTATAGCTAATGGTGTAACATGTTCACACTACAATCCTTATCTTCCTTATTTTACCCTTTTTTTTATTTTTATTACTTTAATATGATTTCCTCTTCTTTCTCCTGTTCAAAAGAAAACCCATTTTTACTACTTTTCTCCTTTGTCCTTCTCTCTCCTGTCCAAAAATAAACCCATCTCCAGTTATATTTTTCTAATCAATTGTTTCCTCCTTCAATGAAAAGAAACACATGAAAATTAAGGAGAGAAAAACTCACCCATTGTTGCTATAAACTGGAGATGAAGTAGTTGCCACCATAGCTGCTGAGATTTTTGAGCTTTGAAGTAGGTGTAATAAATTTTGTTATCGAATCGTAAGATGGATTGGTGTGATTTGGGTGAGGACAGAGAAAGGATGAAGTAGAGGAGAGAGAAAGAACCGAAGAGTGAGGGCAAGAAGGGGTTAAGTGTGAAAGAACATAATAGAAAAGCTTTGGTGATTAAGTAATCAAATGGGGGACAATTGGATATATTGTCATATGAAGAAAGATAAAAAGTGGTACTTAACGATTTCTAATGATGTGGTTAGAGGAGAGATGGTGGTGGTGTTATTCAAACAATAGTGTTTGTGATGTAGAGAGATAAATGAAGCATATCCAAAGAGAATTTTTGCATAACCTTAAGTTTATTATATGAGTAACCTCGTTGATTTTTTGGAGTGACATCGTTTAATTATACGAGTGACCTCGTTTAGTCATATAAGTGACCCCGTTTAGTCATAAAGGAACGTCATTTATTCATACAAGTAACCTCATTTAGTCATACGACGACCCCATATACTCATAAGAGTAACCCAATTTCTTCATAAAAGTAACTACATTTATTCATACGAGTAACCCCATCCGCTCATAAGAGTAAGCTGATTATAATCCCTTTTATTATAAAAGTAACCCCATTTGTTTATAAGAGTGATCCTCTTGTTTGTGAGGAAGAGGGAGAAGTGAAGCATATACAAAGAGAATTTTTGCCTAACCTTAAGAATATTATATGAGTAACCCCATTTGTATAATCTCGTTTAATCATACCTCGTATAATCATAAAAGAAATATCATTTGTTCATACGAGTAACCTCATTTAATTATAAAACAACCTCATTTAATCATATGAGTAATCCCATTGTTTACAATAGTAAGAGCATTTAATCATGCGAGCAACCCCATATGTTCATAAGAGAAAACTCATGAGTATCCCCTTTTGTTATACAAATAACCCCATGTGTTTATAAGAGTGACCCTCTTTCATTGTTAAGAGTAACCTCATCTGTCAAAATAACCCATATGAGTAACTTCATTCGTTCATAAGAGTAAACCCATTAGTATCTCCTTATGTTTATAAAAGTAACCTCATTTATTTGTAAGAGTATCCTCCTTTAATTGTTAAGGGTAACGTCATCTATTCATAATATGATGTATGTCTAGTAACCCTTATTAATAGAATTAGTAAAATACTAGTTGATATTTAAAGTAGCTTGAAAAAGGAGGAAATGCATCTCTAAAAAAGAAGAAAAAAGGAAAAAAAAGAAGGATACATTTTTTTTGAAAAGGGCAAAATGAAGCTACACTGATTTGAACCCCTGACTTGAAGAGCACAAAGCTATATCAAAAGTATATACCTGTAGGTAGTGATTATCATTTTTTAACCCACACATTATAGAGTTTTGTTTTAGTTCGAAGAGAATCATTAATTAATTTTCAGGAAAAAATCAATAAAACCAAAAGAAGAGATTTTGATTTCGGGGTGAATATCCTTACTTATCAATGAAATATTTAATTGCATGCACATAATTTAGTTAATTGCATAAATAGATAAATATGTTAAAGGTTAGTTTTGTGAACACATAAGATCTAATTTTGGTAATCACTTGATTAAATCACAAGATTAATAGGTACCCAGATCGGTTGTCCAATTTATCTTATTAGGCAAGATTTAACTAATTTGCATGTCTGATTTTGCAAACAATAATATAATGGTGATCAGGCAATCGTAATAAAAAAGGCATAAAAATATATTCGAGGCATGAAAATAATTATGAGAAGGGAGATTGGAGAGAATATCAAAATAAGCAAAGGTTTGTGCCTTTAATTTTAATTCCTACATCATGAAAATGAAATAGTTAGTATAATAAGAATTAAAATGGAATTGACCATCAGGAATTATACCTTTGTCGCCCAGGTGTGACTGTAAGGACGTTGGAAGAATCAATCTTTAGCTTTGAAAAAAAGAGTTCTTGAATGAAGATTCAAAGAAGGAAGAATAAAAATTCTTGTTTGAATGTGTTTGAATATGTTTGAGAGAGTTTTTTAATAGTGAATAATGAATATTCTTGAGACATTTTTTATGTTTATTTTTGAATTGTATTATATGAAAAGTCCATTAGAAATACTAGTGATAACGGGGTATTTATAGTGCAAAATACGACTAGGGTACGGAAAACGATCGCCGCGAAAAAAAAGGAAGTGCGCTAGACGCACATGACCTGCGCATCACGCAAGGTCAATGTGCCCATCACAATTGTTTGCCACGTCACTTGCGTCCTACGCGAGGTACTGCACACAACACACCACGGCAACGTGCAATGCACGCCCATGGCTTGCTGGATTTTGATGTTTATCATGAAATAACCATTTTGAATTATCTTTTATCGAAGGTTATCAAGAATAAAGAATTTAAATCACACAATCTGATTTTATAAAAATAATTCAATAAAAATTTATTTGATGATTCAATAAATTATTATGAGTACTTAATTGGGCTTGAAATTGGATTTTTCTTTAAAATGGCCTTTAAAACATATTTTGGACTCAAGAATGTTTTGGATAAGGCTTTTTTTATTGGTCATCTTTACTCCTGACCAAGAAAGACTGTATGTTTCATGATTAGGTGCTAAAAGGGGAGACAAATTTATGTGTCTACAATACCCACATGGGTTTATGAAGTATAAACCCATACGGCTTTATGGAATATAAACCCGTGTGAGTCTATATAGGCATTTTCGGTATTCCGCGTGAATGCGCCACTCAAATTGCTTTTTCTGTGTGGTGTGCCTCACATAAAACACATTGTCTAAGATAACTACTTTCAAAAGAAAAAATAGAATAGGTAAAAGTAAAAGTTATTAAAAGCATTTTTAGAATGTGAACTTTATCCTACCAAAAAAGCATTTTGGCTTTATATACTTTATAACCTAGATAATATATATTTTTTACAAGTTAATTACAATTTCATTGGCACCAACCCTAGATACAAGTACAATATGTTCCTAGATATAATATCAATCAGCTGCAAAATAATGAAATCTCCAATTGAGCGAAGAGATGCACTGAATAGGTTAGAGTTAGGTCTTCTTTATAATAAATACAAATATGATCTTTTGATCTAACTCGATGCTCTTTGTGTGCATATTGAGTATGGTGCTAGCGTGTGCACTGTGCACCTTCTGATTCACCTGTAGAAAAAGGGGAGGTCATCAGAGTAGAGGGGTGGAATGGAGGATGAGCGTGTATTCTTCTTGGGAGGGGTAGTAGAAAGATGGTGGCAAGATGGTAACAACAAAATCGTAGGTAGTAGGGAGGAAATGCAAAGTTTTTTGGTGTCATTAAAAGGAATTCTAAAGGATTATGTTTAGTTATAGTGGAAACCTAATTCATTAGGGTTAAAATTTAGTTCACTGAAACATCATATTTTCACTTTTAAAGATCTTAATCGATAGAAAGTTGAATATTTAATAATACAAAATCTAATACTTCTTTTATGTAGTGCTCCCAATGGTCCACAAAAAATGCTTAAGGGTCTCTCTCTCTCTGTGTGCGTGCGTGCATGTGTGTGTGTGACATTTCACCAATTTTCCAAGTTGCTTTAGAGGACTAGTTATATAGTTTAACTAAAAGAACTATAAGGTTTGAATGGACCAACAAATCAATTATATAACCTGATTATGACACTTGTTTAAAATATCACTAGAGGAAAAAAGCCCAAGGGCTGCGGTCAAAAGGGGCCCAAGGGCTGCGTTTTTTGACCGCAGCCATTGGACTAGCAGCCCTTAGCATTTAGGAAGGGCTGCGGTTAAAAACCGCAGCCCTTAACGCATTAAGGGCTGCGGTCAGGGCAAAAACCGCAGCCCTTACTGGGTTAAGGGCTGCGGATTTTGCCCGAACCGCAGCCCTTGTGACCCAAAAAAAAATAAAAAAAATTTTTTTTTTTTTTTGCATTTTTTCGTCCTAAATGTTCCCAAACAATTATACATATATAAAAGTTTTATTTTTCATTACAAATTATGTTTTTTACACAAATATAGAGAAAATAATAACTGAATTACATTAGTTCGAGGTTGCCCTCGATTGTTCGAATTGCAATATATGAGCAGGATCACAAATATCTAAAAATAAACCAACCAAAGAACAGCCATGAAGGCAATACAACAACTCCACCAAGACTAGCATCCGAATCCCTCAAAACCTGACAAATAAAACCAAAATGGAAAAAGCAATTGATTCCATGAGAATGTGTTACAACATGAACATGAAGTGAGCAGGTTTATTTTCTGGCAGGAATAGGATGAGCAACCTCAAATTGAGAGTGAAGTTCATCCCTTGTCATATTATTAATACTCATAAATGGAAAAAGCTAGTGACTAGTGGCATAGATATATCATATATCCATCCAGATTTATCTAAGTAAACATAATAAAGGAAAACGAAAAGAATACCCAGGGGCAGCAACATTAGAAAGCATCATGATCAAATCGCCATCGCAAACGCAGCTCATCCACATACGCAGCTCATCCATCTCCTGCAACGAATAGGTAATGTAGCAAGACCAGCTTGATTTACAAACCTTGGTCTATCCACTACTGAACATAAAAGAACACTTATGAAAGATCATAAAAGTTCCAGAGGGTCAATGTAATTGCTACAAGTATCCATCCACTGAAAACGAATCTGCAGTCCAGATCAATCAACGAAATCAATGTCTCCACAACAATTGCAAAACAAACCAATTCAGAAAGTAAAATAAAGGAATCGGGATAGTCTAACCTGTACTTTTCCACTAGTAGGCTTGAACCCATCATCTGGGTCCTCACTTGTCACACGTACGGCAATACAGTGACCTTTTGGTTTCACAGACTGTGCCTTATCAAAATCAAAAGGAGTAGCCACAACTGATGTTTTTCTCCAAGCATCATATCCCCCACCATGTTCCTTACCATAAAATCGCCTAATTTCTATTTTGAAATTGCACAAACAAGTCATCTCACAAACGGGAACAAGATGGAGTACAAAAATATATAGTCAGAAAGGGAGCCAGTCATTTACCATGAATTTTCCAAAGAGGGATACCCATGCCAACTGCAACCTGAGCAGCTGGAATATTTATTTCAGCAATCCACTCAGTAACAGGGTGCTCCACCTGCATTTGGCATATGCAAGAAATTTAGAATGTGGCACATTATATCCAACATTTTCTTCAAATAACAATGAATAGGAAAAAAAAAAAGTGAAAGATGCATAATTTAGTTAAAAAGAATGAGATTTTGAATGTGCAGGTGCAAGTGTGCAGCTGAATATAACTTCACAAGGCATGGTTGATTTTACTTGAAAGATGGGAATAAACATATATCATGATCTGTCGGGAAAAAAAAAAACAAAACATTTCAACAAAGCAAGGCGTGCAATCGGGACATTCTTTGGGAGATTGTTCAAGTCTAGAGGAAATTAGGTCGAAATACTGAAGTATGCATCATCCCTACATTTTCTTTCCAGATTCATTATCTCACGTTCATAAAATGTGCAAGTGAGTACATCCTGGCTGCTAATGAGAAGGTCAGGGTGCTCTGTACCTGTAGCCGAGGGTTCAGCTCAAGGAAATAATACTCGCCAGTTTCCATGCTGTACAAATATTCAACGATTCTTTGCTCCAACATAATTTACACAATTGGCCAACCTTCTAGCCGCCTGTTTGAGCTTCTTAACTGTTTTTCGCTGAAGCTACAATTATTGGCCCCTCTTCAATAATCTGATCAATTGAGATAGAATCATTCAGTATCATGTTTGCCTAACAATCCATAAGATATATGTAGCTTACAAAAATCATAAAATAAGTCCCTTTGAAAAGCATATGTTAAGACCCAGGACATACTAAACTAAAGAAAATAAAACAAAACTTTCAACAAGGTACCCACCTTCTGGTGCCGCCTTTGAACACTACAATCATGGCTATGCAATGCTGCGACATTGCCATATTGATCGCACAGTAACTGTACTTCTAAGTGTCGACTCTGCATAACATAAATTATACCTTTTTAGGAAAAGAAACTTTAAGTCATCTTCATACAAGTTTATTCTATTATTGCATCAATGTTGTAGAAAGTCTAACCTGTGAAGCCACCTTCATAATAAATATGGGTGATCCAGGAACTTCACCCTGCACTTGCTTGAATAACGCCCTTACTTCATCATTGTGAACCTGAAAAGCGCAAAACCCATAAATCATAATGAAAATTTGGTGGAAGGATGGTGGTTTTATATGCTTTAGGGGGATCTAACTTATACTACTTCCAAGCATTCGTCCATAATCTATGGCCAGATAGAAATCCTTTTCAGAAAGTTGGAAGAGCAAAAGTTCAATAATGGATAACAGACATCATCCCCAAGAACTAACTCACCTTTCTTATTCCTTTCCCTCCACCACCGCAAGAAGCCTTAATCATAGCTGGATAACCGACAACTTGACAGCTAGCAATTGCTTCTCTGTGGTAAAAACACAGGCTGCCTTGTATACATCATCAGGAATTGTATCAAGGCAACTCTCAGCAGGAACTTTTACCTAAAGGATAGAGATATATGCAAATGATTAGAAAACTCCAACCAATCGGAAAACTTTGTAACAACTCCAAGAAATTGATGCATACATGTGAACCACTCCATGGAAGAGTTGGAACATCTGCAGCTTGAGCGATCAATGACGAACCAATTTTATCTCCAAGAGCAGCCATAGATATAGCAGGGGGCCTAAAATACAATTCCCTTTGCATTTAGAGCATCTGGTAACTCAGGGATCTCCGACGCATGTCCCCAACCAGGCCAAACTGCATCAACATGTGTGATTTCCGCCATCTAAAAGAAAAACAAAAAATAGAAAAATTAATCCCTATCCACAAAGCTCCGGCACCAACACACTCAGCAACAACAAACACAGTACATTCTAGACTGTCGGTTCATCCATTTAGCAACATAATGTGACAAGTCTACCCAGTAGAGTAACAAGCTAATAAGCACCCAATGTACTTTCTAAGCAAACCTCACCAAGCATAAATTTCCTCAGCATTTAACAACCAAATAAGCCTTTCAAAGTCTTAAGCATTGGTCAATTGACATTCATGAATTCAACTTTTTGGTTCCCGTGGACAAGTCTAAGTGACTAACCAGTGGATTACTAGTGCAGCTCAACTTAAAATCTCAAAAACTTCAATAAATCAAGTAAACAGCCTCAGTTTATTCAATCTATAACATTACTAAGATATGATATTCATATCTTAATGCTAGCATACATAGATACCTTCTTAGAATACTTGGAAACAGATGAACATATTGCACAGGCAGTTGATTAGATAGTACAAAAAACAAAGAAGTATAATAAAAGTTTCTAAATTAACCCTAGAATTCCAAACTTAATTACATTCGAAGATAACCCATAAAATTCATGCTAAACAACACACCCTCAAATAAATACTCATTCACAAAAATTCATCAAGACAATAATCAAATATTTCGTTCACTTCCATCAATTTAAACATAAAGAAAGTGATTAAATTCCAATAGTTAATAAAAAGTTTAGAACTTTTAAGGTTTCAGCCCCATTAAAAATTCACCACTAACATAAAAACAAGAAAACCCATAAATTCTAAAATAAAGGAAAGAACAGCAAGAGTACCCAGAAGTGTGTTGGTGAGGATAAGAAAAAAGGGATGGACGAGAGGTGGAAACATGAGTGAAAGTGGGAAGTGTTAGTTTGTGTTCGCGCGACAAAAACGAAAGAAGGAGGAGGAGATTGCGGGTGAGGGAAATAGACGGCGCCTAGCAGAGAGAAGAGTGAGGGAAGGAGGAAAACGAAAATGCAGCACCGGTGGTCGAAAAACAAGAGTAAGCAAAGGCGGCGACCACGGCCCGAGGCTCGGAGAGAGAGGGGGGACGTGAGTGTGTGAGAGGGAGAGAGAGAGAGGCGGGGATTCATGAGCAACTAGGGTGTGGTGTGAGTGCGGGAATTGCTAAGTGAGGGAAACTTTTAGGGGGGAAATGAAAGGTGAAGGGCTGCGCTTGTTCAATAACCGCAGCCCTTCATAATGAAGGGCTGCGGTTTTTGGACTAACCGCAACCCTTTGTAATTAAGGGCTGCGTTTTTCAAATAACCGCAGCCCTTGTACTGCAGCCCTTGGTCTTTTTTCCTCTAGTGTATGTTTATCACCCGCATATAAAAGTACTAGCTTTATATGCACGCGATGCGTGCGAAATCGTTATTGGAATTAAATTAGTCGCGTAATTACATATAGATAGTTTCAAAGGGAAAGCTCATTATTAGCTACCTATGAGAACATCAAAACAACATCAAATAATAAAAAAGCTCATTATTAGCCTTATATGCACGGAATGCGTGCGAAACAATTATAAAAAAATCATTATCTTTTTTGACAATTTTGTATTTTTAAAATACGTATTTGTTTTTTCTTATTTAATAGGGATATTGTCTCAGATAACCCTGACATATAGGCCTTTTTCTAAAATAACCTCGACATTTTCACCCCTATATCGGATAACCCTAAACTTGTATTTTGTCATTAAACCTGACGAAATAGCTAACGACGTTAACTTTTCTTAAAACAAAAATAATTAGTTTGTTTTGTTTTTTAAAAAAAAGGCCCTAAATCATCTAGCTAATCTTTTTTTTTAATCTTTCTCTTTGAAACCCACCTTGTTCAAAAGCCCACCTAGCTGTGAAAGCACCCCCTCCCATCGGAAACCACAACCTGACCCACCGAAACCCGAGTCTAGACTCGGAAACCACCACAACAGCGCATTCAACAATGGCAGTTTCCACTCTCTTTCTCTCATCTCATCTTCTCGATCTTTCATCCTCTCATCTTTAATTTTCTTCTTCCCAACCGAAACACCTCTCTCATCCTCTCACACTCCATTTTCTCCTCGAAAATCCTCGAATATTTTACCCCCATTCTTCTCATCTCATGAAGAACTACCCTCGCCGTCGAAATTTTCACTCCCATTCTTCTTGTCTGATGACAGAAACTTGAAGAACTCTAGCAAAATTTAATTAATTGCGAAAACTAAATTGAATAAAGTTATGTATAATATAAATAGAAAACAAAGCTCAAGAAAATGGGTGCTCGAAATCAAATTATTACTAGAAAACCTAAGATGTTACCAAAAACCCTAGATTGGAAAAATGGGCAAAGCTGATATGAAGAATCAACAAAATGGAGAAAAAAAATCATTTCAATTATTGTTAAAACGTGTTTTCGCTCTCAACTTCGTCAGGTAGTTGAGTTCTTGCATGAGCCTGAGTGTAAACTGTAAACCTTAGATTTGTCTTCTTTAATTCGAATTATTGATATATTTTTTAGGTAGCCAATTTCGAATTGTACAACACATTGAAGGAGATGATTCAATTGGGTCGATAAGATTGCTCATTTTTAGGTTGTCGTGGGATTTTAGGAGCAATTGTGTGATTTGTTTGGTTGTTTATGCAAGGGAAAATGGTGAAATATTGAGTAGAAATTGGAATGGGTAAAGAATTGCAGGTAGAGGAAAAATCAGGTGATGGTGGATGAGGTGGAGGAGAGAGAGCAAATAGGGGGTGGTGGAGGGGGTGGATGAGAGAGAGAGGAAATTACTTGACAGTTGACTCCATTGATGAGTGCTTGAGAAGGGTGAGAATTGAATAACAAGAGAGAAAGAGATGAGTTTGTTTTCTTTTTAATTAGTTAACGCCATTAGCTATTCCATCAGGTTTAATGACAAAATACAAGTTTAGGGTATCCGAGATAGAGGTGAAAATGTCGGGGTTATTTGGGGAAAATGCCTATATGTCAGGGTTATCTGAGATAATATCCCTATTTAATACATTATTATCATATTACAACTATTCAAAACAATACTTATATGTACCTATAAAAGTAAAAGTGAATCTCTTTGAATACTATGAGTAATATGAATGATATTAGAAGTCAACAAATTAGAAACACCAAAGTACAATTGTTTGTAAGTGGATTTCCAAGGCTTTTGTGTGTGTTTTTTTAAGGAAAAATTGTAAAGAATAAGCCAACCTTTAAGCCATTTTCTAAAAATAAGTCATTCTTTAGATTATTTTTTAATAAAGTCTAACTTTTATACCTATCTATTTTAAACAAGTTATGGCCGGTTGTTCACCTCTTTAACAGGTTATGTATCACATGTGTCGCTATTTAATAGGTCTATTCTTGTTTAGTTTTAAATTTTAATGTTGATGTTAATGTTAATTTTATTTTTATTCATTAAAACTTAAATATTTCTTTTTGTGAAAAAAACCTATCTCTTCTTCCTCCTCCCCCGCCTCTCCTCCCTGGCTCCCTCCCCCAAAGAATCAATTCCTATCGATAATCACCGAGTCACCGCCACACGACTCACTGCTGGAACTTAGATCGGAAATTAAAGGGAGGGTGAGATGGTGGTCTGCTAGTGCTGACTGCTGGTGGAGTGAAAGGGGGGTGCAGGAGGGAGAAAAAGAAAATTGCAAAAATTGTAAAATAGCAAAAACACAAACAAATCTACTCAAAACAATGCAAAAATACAAAAAATATATACATATGAACATAAATACAAAAAAAAAAAAAGAGTTAGGCCTTTACCCGTAGGATCGTTCACCGGTCTTTTGACTTGTTTAAAATTGAGGGGTATGAAAGTTAGACTTATTAAAAAATAATCAAAAGGCTAACTTATTTTGAGAAGACGACCAAAAGGTTGGCTTATTTTTGACAATTTTTCCTTTTTTAATTAGTGATTGTCTAAAGCCGGATGCTTGTGTGTTGACTCAACTGAAGCTCATATTTCTGATATAAAGACATTATGCAATTTCATGTGAAGTATTTAATACTTCCTCCGTCCCAAAATATATTTCCCATTTCCCTTTTTTTACGGTAATTTATGCAAGTAGAATCTAAGAGGGATAATAAAGATTTTTTGTTTATTTAAATTAATGTTGTATGGGAAATGATGATTTTAGGAGAGAGAATGGAGAATAATTGGTGAAAGAGCATTAATTGTAACACTTGGGTTGAATAAACAAAGCAAAAAACAAAAGGAAAATGTTTGGCTTACCCTTAGGGTCACCTACCTTATTGACATGGCTGCTTACATGGCATATATTTTTAGATTCTTAGTTCTCTTATAATATTGGGGTATTAATGCCTATCACTTCCATCTCAAGTTCCCAACTTGTACAATGTATCCATTAAATGTCCATCTCTATCATGTCCGTAATTAAGGCTCATCCCTTTCGCCCTTAGATCATGCAACTTTGTAATTCACTTTCTTCAACTAGGACAAATCAAACTTTTTTTTAATTGAGGCATGATTAAAAAATGTGTTCTACAGGGATTCTTTTGACAACTTTTTAGAGTTGGATTCTTTGTTTGACAACTTTTTTTTAATGAAAGATGTACTTTTAAAAATAATTGGTTTCATATTTGTCAAAGAGCCCCAAAGTTCTCTTCCATTCTTTTCCAAGTTGTGCATTGCATCTGGAGCATTGCTGCCAAGATCAAAATCTAAATGCAAGCCACTTGTTTGTTCCCACATACCCAAAAATCATCGCAGTCCATGAAATAATATTCTTTTCGTCCATCTCATCGAAAATATATCTAGCGCTTTACAACATAACATGACATATTAAATATAGATATTTATATATTATAGAATTATATGGATACTAATGCATCCAATTACATAACGAAAATTTCCAAAGTTATCACCATGAAAAGGAAAATCGGGCTGGGGAAAATCACACTTATTCACCATAGCCTATAGATAGACAGTTTTTAATTAAGAAACCTTAAAAAAGCACCCACTCCAACATAATTAGTACTCAAGGAAGTATTAGTCGGAAGTATTAGTCGGAAAGAGCAATCGTCGTCGGGGGACTTGTGACCTCTTTGGTGGTTTCCTTCTTCTTCTTTGCAGATTTTGGAATTGTAGACAGTACAATTCTCTTATGAGGAGTAGTGAAATTCATCATCTGACCAGAAAGTTCTTCATACATCATTGTTAAGCCAACCATTGGTTCATCTTTGGGTGTCATCAATGAATAGAGGAGAGGACCGTTTCCAGATTCAATGAAGCGCATCATGAGATGTTTAACATCTCCTTTCAATGCCAAGTATTGTTCTTGAACCCCATCATACAATTTGTCCTTAACCATTGGTGATGAAGAAGCAACTAAGCAAGAATTGAATGGGGTTTTCAAACTCTCTTGCAGTGCCATTGTTTATGATCTCTTGATTTTTTAAATTATCTAAAGATGGTGGATGCAAATAACGAACAAGTGATGGGTTATATTTATAGCAGATTTTGGAGAATATGAATTGGTTTTACTTTGTTTCAAAGTATTGGAACTAACGAAAAAGTATTGGAACTAACGAAAAATTTATGTTCATTTTGGTAATTGAAACAGATAAGTTCCAAGATAATTGACTGGGTTTAATGGAATGGTTGTGTTGTTATATACATGGGGGAGAAGAAAAAAATCTCAACGTTTATTAATAAAAGTGATAGGTCATACTTTGTTTTCCTTGTTTTTGTCTTCTTTCCCTTCCTTTTTCTTTTCTTTTTGGAATAGTTTTGTTCTTTTAAATAAACAAAGGAAGCTCCTATCTTCTACACTCATATATTATAGGGTATATATTGTCAAAACAATTTTTTTTTTTTTTTAAAAGTAGATCTTTCTTTAGCATAATAAAAAGGCTTGTTCAAATCAATTATTTGTGATTATTTACATAATCTTTTAATGTGTTATAATATCTAATAATAATATAGTACGATATTATACAATAATCAATACTATGGGCCTGCACACGAACTGTATTACAAATAGGTTAAAGAAAAATATTAATACGAAATAATTTTGACCAAGTACATCTTGTACATGATCTCTATTATATAAGGGAAGGGAGGAGCGATGGTGTCCCCATTTGAAGAGACTGTTTTACCCCCTTCCCTTTCTAAATTACAAAACCAATATCAACCAAGGCGAGGCTTCAAGAAAACTGTCGGAAATATAATTTTAACAATCAATCACAAGTCAACTGAAATCAATAGAATTGCATAATTCACGTTATACAAATCACTTAAATGAGGAAACTTTACAAAAACAAGAAAATTTAATTACAAACTATAACCCATTAGCAATTACATACTCCGTTCTCAAGAACCATTTACAATTACATACTTAGAAAAATTACCAATACACTACAACGTCAATACAAATTACAAACTAAGAAAAACATACGATTTCGACGGGGAGATCACACATTTGTCCATTGGCGATTTGCGAACTTCTAGAAAAGGTACATAATTCTTTTTAATCTTGCAAGTTATTTCAAATTAGTTGAAAAAAAACTAGCAACTCTCATATTCGAATTACATGAATTATTTAAGTTTGTATTATAAGGTATAAATTTCGAAATAATTATTAAAAAATCAGTTCATGTTTGTAACAAAAAGAAAAGGCATTATAAAATATAAATCAATTTCGAATACAATAACAATGACACAAAAGTCAAACTAAAAATGAAATTACATTAATTTGCCAAAACAAATAGTGAAATTGAAAACCGATGAAAACTATTGATTTTACTGAAATTTCTTATGAATAATTAAAAACCATAAAAATGAGTGGAAGAAGTATGAATAATTAAAAACCCAGAAAAAGGAGTAGAAGAAGTCTTGAAACAAAACAAAGGGGAAGAAAAAGGAAAAGTGGATGATTCAAGAACTTCAGCCACAAATTTCTTAAAAAAACCATCTTCACAAATAAAATTTCAAACAAAATGTAACAAAATCTTTGAGAATTTTAGTTGACAATTACATTTTTGGGACTAAATCAGGAACATAAAACGTAAAGAATTACCTTTAAATTTGAGGCCCCCCATTTAATTCGTCAACCAAATAAACTCCAATTTCAATGCCATTCCGACGAACGTTCTTCAACGTTACCACCCGATCGAAATGAAAACCCAAAAAGACCCACAAAAACAGAGACAAAAATTACCCTAAAAATTAATGGAGCGTTGATGTGGTTAATTTTGACACCATAATTGGCTTATTAATGTGGTGTTTGCTGTGAATATGAATATGAAATCTCAATATTTTTTAGTGAGGTATAAAAGATAGTGAGGATAAGGAGATGAGTCGTTCTAATTTTTTGAGGTAAGGGAAGATGTAAGGTTGTAGGTGGGAAGATGAAAATGTGGAGGATTAGATGAAAAAAAAGTGAGATACATCATTCATATGGGTATATGGGGTGGATAGTTATATGGGTAGGTGGGAAAAATTATGTGGGTTTGTTACTTGCATACAGGTGGCTTTGTGGTTTTTGGCTACAAATTTTTTTTAACTATTAACAAACAACTAACGTTAATCATACTCAGTTAGCTATAAGGAAACAATAATATAACATAAAATCATGAAAACAAATTATATTTATCTTGGCTCCTCTTTACATGATTTGGCATGAACCTCAATCCATGTCAATCTTGATTAGCAATATTTATCTCCTCTTTACATGGTTTGTTTCACTACTGAGTAACAGTTACGCCCAAAAATATTGTCGCACGCATCGCGTGCATAAAAAGCTAGTAAATACATAAGTTAGTAATAATGAATACCTAATTATAGCATTGTGTCCCATGAGGCAGAGGAACATCGGGTACATTAGAAGCATTTGTTGACTATTTTGCTCTTTTACCAAGACGTTCATGATCATTATCGTATCCTTTCCGCTTAGTTGGTGGTCTACCCCTCTTATCGCTAGGATCAACCACTGGTTCTAGATTGTTGTTGTTCCCATTTTCTACCAACGGAACAGTTTCTTAAGCATTTAAAGTTGTTCTCCTACCATAGACTTTACCAATCTTGTTCAAATTTTGTGACATGAGCCCATGACCATCCTCAGTAGTGTCCTTTAAACTCAAGTGAGAAAGGGCGCTCATCACCTCATCATAAAATGCGTCGTTGGACATTGCTTTTGTCGAAAGGGGTTCAAAAGTACTACGCATCTTTACATACCTCTTCATCTCCTTCGATAATTTTTAAGCAAAGAATAATAAGGAACCGCGACTTTGAGATGTTCCCTAGGCAAGTCCTTTCTCCACCAGCGTATAATGTACCTATCAGGAACATACTTCAACTCCTCTTCATGAAATACACATAATGAGTGGCTACACATGATTCCTTTGAATTCAAAATTCTTGCACTCGTAGTTTATAACCAAACTTTATCTATCCATAGTGACACGGAAAACTTTGTGTTTCGTTTGGCCATGCCATTGGCTCCTCACAATAATGTCATATTCACATTGATTTCCAGCATCACAAACCTTTGTTGCATTGTTGTAAGTCATGTTCTTCACTTGTTTTTTAAATTCCCGAAATTTTCTAGATTTGTATAGCTTTTGAAACACGTGCTCAAAGGTATGGTAAGTCGCACATTGAAGTGGTGAGTTATTGGACCTATATGTCTTCTTATCTTCTTCATTCACTCTTTTAGCTATTGCTCCAAGAATGATTTAAGAGTTGTGTTGACATTGATAAATCCTTTGAAAAAGAAGTTCATACCCTCACTCCTTTAGGTGGAAGACATTCCAGCCCAAAACTCTTTTTTGAAATACACAGGCACCCATCGTTCCCTTTTACCATACCTCTCTTGATACCATTTTTAGTTCTCTAGGCTATACACACTGATCCACTCATGCCAAGAATCTTCAAATTCTGCAATGGTAAGCGAATCATGGAGAGTATTCTTCAATCCTTTCATAACATCTTCATATTTGGCTGCTTATTTAGATTCTTCTTTGCATTTCTCATTATATGCCAAATGCACCATCTATGTCGAGTATTTGGAAATACCTCTGCCGCAGCTTTGCCTATACATAAAAAAAAGTGAATAGACAATAATTTTTTCGATTTTAAAAAAACCAACAAACGTGATGTCCACAAAAATTTAACTAAAAATAAGCCCAAAATTACTAACCAATTGTTTGACATTGATCGGTTAGGATAGCCTTTGGAGCCTTCCCAAACATGCATGTCATTGTCATCCATGCTTTGAACAACCACAAAAAGTTTGAAACTTCTTCTCTGACTAACAGTGCACAACCCAACATAATAGATTTACCATGGTTATTGACTCCAATAAAAGACGCAAATGGCATCCTATACCTGTTTGATACATAAGTTGTATCAAATGTGATAACATCTCCGAAGTCTTTGCATGCAGCTCTACTCCTTCCATCAGCCCAAAAGACATTCCTCAATTTACCATTTTCGTCAGTGTCATACATGTAAAAGAAGTCTGAATTGCTTTCAATCATCTCACAAAAATGCCTCCTCATCGCAACATAGTCTCCTTCTTGCAAGCTTAGTCTTCTAAATTTGCTGATCAAGTTACGACAATCCCTCTCATCAAAAGGAACTTTATCATAGCCACAATATTTTACTACAAACGAATTAAAGTTCTTTGCAATCGGAACACCAGCGGTGTCATTTTCCGAAATTCTCCTCCTATCTTCCTCACTAATGAGCTTATAGTTCCGCATGAATTTGGAATTTTCCGGATCACAAGGGTGGTTATGTTCTAATAAAACGTTTGTTAATTTCCATGATCCATCATCTTGACACCGTGATGCATTTACTTTGAACTCACATCCCGTAATAGCAGTGGTAGCCGGTCGCTGAGGATTATTTTACTTTGAAGTAAATTTCCCTCCTTTTGAACAAACCAACCGTAACCTCACACAATCACTATAATCTACGATATTACGATTTATTTCAATGCCATTCTCATTTCTCGTGTTTTCCTTTCCTTTTGTTCTCTTAGAGCTTCTGATTTTTATTTTAAATCCACTTTGATGTTCATATTCACGACAATATCAACAGATTCAAATACAATACCCACATATGGAGAGACAATATTTTCAGTATCATCAGGTTCAACATCTTGAAGCACTTCACTAACCAATTCATCACCCACTCTATTATCATCTCCGTTAGCAAAATCACCATCTCCCTCATCATCTAAGGGGTTTTCATCAAGATCAAGATTTATATGAAATAAGTCATCATTACAATCGTCGGAGTCATATCCTAGGTTAATCACTTCATCTTCTTCATTCAATCCAACGTCTAGATCAATCATCTAGTATAAACACATATATGAGAAAACATGTATTATTAAGAGAGAGAGAAATTCTCACACCCAAGTATGCATAACCAGCCATATCCTAGTGTTTTATTTCATTGATTAAGGCCGGTAACCAGCCATATTTCAGGAGGAATATTAATGAATTCCTCCACTTACGTTCTGAAACATATCAATAGTGAGGAAAACATGAAAAAAAGTATGAAACGCTACAGCAAAAGACTGCAGCCCAGCAAATTGATATAGTTGATGTAGTCCATGAACCTTATTCAGCCAACACTAAACTTGAAAATTTTATATAATTCTTTAATTTCATACAATTATAAAAAAAATCTTTAATTTCATACCTTTTACTCGTAAATTATAACCAGAATCAAAGAGGATAACAACTTGAAGAAATAATTGAAAATTGTTGCTTATATCTCTTCTTCTTCTTCTCCCCCCTCTCTTCTTCTCTCTCTGTATTTTGAAAATAATTTTCATAATTGGGCGTCTCCATACTATATTTAGAACCTCCATTAATGAGAAGTGCCAAGATTAAGGGGATGTTGGTGTTTCAAAACTTTGGAAAGAGTAGGAGAGAGAGAAAAAATAAATGCTGCTTGTGTCTTTGAACCAGAGAAGAAACTTCACAAGCCACGTCATTTATTAGAAACTTCACAAGCATATCTGTCATTGCCACAACAGAGGGTATGCAATGCCACGTCATAGGGTATGCTAACCTCAGGGTAAGCCTATCACTCCCCCACAAAATTCAAGAAGCAAATAAATGATGGGACACGATTTTTCTAGACAAATTACGGAAAAATGTGGAACTAAATATGAAAATGAGAACTATATTCTGGGACACTCAAAATGGAAATGGGAACTATATTTAAGGACGGAGGGAGTAACTATTTTATCGGCTCATCTATCTCTAAAATCATACCTATTTCCTCTTTCTCTTTCGCATACCTATTTCATCACTCTGAAATTACACTCATCAATTTTTGTCCTTCCTTCCATCACTGAACGACCACCTTCTACCACCTCTATAATTTTCGCTCCAATTCCCCAACTATATTCAATCAACTTCCTGCCCTCAAGAATTAAGATCTCCAAAATTAATTTCCACCTCAGGCCACTCCTCTGGTTCTATCTTCTGTCCTCGACCATCACTTCCAGCCACCACAACAAACACCTTCCTCCATCGATGTGGGTTTTCATCTCTGCAATATCAGAAACCCCAAATCGTAGTACTTTACCAACCCCTCAATTAACCCGCCCACCACGAAAAACCCACTTCCCATATGAAGAATCAATCGAGGTTGTCAAGCTTGGAGGCTTTTGTAAATTGCAGATCCATCTTCGCCTATAATTTTCGGGTACAAAAGCCTTTACCCTTCATTTTATATTTTGGTTGTTCAAGATTTGTCCTGGGGAAAAGTATATTGCACTTCCAAAAGACAAAACAACCTAATCCCTTAATAAAGGGAAACAAACAGCATGGTCAACAACTGTCCATATTTACAAATTTTCAATCCACTCTTCATCTCTACTACTCCATTTAGAAGAGTTGCCTAGTTTACTTCTATATTTCACTATATAATGTATTTCTTTTGCTATATAGTCAATCTTGTTTATTTTAAGATTCCAAAAAGCTTCATTTATTTCCCTCCAAATCTGATAAATCACTACAGCTACAGCCAGTACAGTGTATAGAATTTGCTTCCTCAGCAATTTGTATGATCTTCTAACCCAGCTCAGCCATTGCTACAGAGTCCTTCTTCTATACTGGACACCAATCCAATTGAGAGTGCTAGCCAGTAGTTGTTTGCTAAACTCACAATCAAAGAATAAATGATTGTGTATTTTAGGGGCATTACCACATAAACAACAAAGGTCATCAGTACTAATGTTATACTGATAAAGTTTGTCTTTTGTTCTTAGTCTGCTCTGGATGCTAAGCCAGAAATAAATCTATGCTTAGGCAGTGAAAGCCTGTTCCAGACACTAGAAGCCCAGTTTACCTGAATCCTATCCCCAAGAAGCTGCTCATAAGCTTTCTTTATTGAATAATGACTGTTAACACTCCAATTGTTCATTCCTAGCTGCTGTAAATCATTTTTCACTTTGCAAATATATTTGATGACCCAGCTAGCACCTGCTGGAGCCTGGTAACTCCACCAATCAGCATATTTGATGTAGATTGCATGAACCCACTTAAGCCAAAGGTCATCCTTTCCACTGCCAATGTGCCAGAGCAACTTACCCACAGCTGCTATGTCCCACAAGTGGACATCCCTAAAACCAAGTCCACCATATTTTTTGTTGTGGGGAATTGGTGATTCAATGTTTGTGTAGTTGCTACTGTAGCTAGGGGTAATTTTTTGCATCTTGAATTTTAATTCAAAAAAAAATGATTTTGATTCGTTTTTAAAATGAATTTTGATTCCTTTTAAGAATGAATTTTTATCCATTAAAAACTAATTTTGAATTATTTTGAAAATCTCTATCTGACTTCAGTCGAGATATGATGGCTCTGTTTGGCAATACTACCTGAAATGTAGCTGAAACTGATAAGATAGCTAAAATTGATAAGGTATAGCTGAAACTGATAAGGTGCTGAAACTGATAAGGTGCCTGATTAGTTTAATTGTTTTGGCAGAGCTAGTTGCATAAGTTGATTAATTATTTAAATTTTGTAATTTTTTTATTATATATATTTCAACACTAATTTATTTCAATGTACTTAAATAATAAAATAACAATATAAATATTTGAAATTATAGTTCACTCGAACAAAAATATTTCACTATTTCTGCATAAGCAATTATGAAACGAATTTCTCTAAATTGATTCTGAGTTGCTAAATGCTGCCCTATTTTTTCCTACTAACGCTCTAAATACACTAAAATACATACATATGCCACCTCTTATGTATTTATACAACCAACCAAGAAATTTTAGCCCAAAGCTTAAAAGAAAAGAAGAAAAGGAAAAATAAATTATGCTCCAACACTAAATTCTTTTTTGATGTACCAGTACTATAATCAACGGAATACCAATATATAGACTTTTTATGTTTGCTTCTACCATACCGTCAAAAAAGAAGGACCTGCAGCAAAACAAAATATGGCTAAAGTTATAAATGGTGGACCAAAAATTCTATTTAATGAAGTCCATAAAAAATCCAATCAAAAAGAACAGTGCAGCCATTCGCTATTAATACACTTGCTGGAAATCATCATCATCACAATCTTCTTAATTGAAAAGACTTTGATTTCCATCATCATCTTCTTGGTTATAATCCTGATAATAGACTGACATATTAAGTTCAGTGTTGGATAAATTTAGGGGAGGTATTCATATTTGATAAATTATTTATGTCAAATTTTAAAACCTTGGAGTCCTCCATTGCTGCAGTGAGGAGTTTTGTTTTTCCTGAGAGAGATAACGTGAGGTGAGAGAAAAAATAGGGGAGTATATAGAAATTTCAGGCGACTGATTGTTAAACGTTAAAAAAATTGCCTTATCATTTCAGTCATTTAAAACACCTGAAATATTATTTAAGCAACTTCCCAAACACTCCTAATCATTTAAGTACCTGAAATATTTCAGCACCTTATCACTTTAGGTGCCTAAAATCCTTCCCCAAACAGAACCGATGTATTCGCTTCCCCAATAAAATTGAATTCTTTGACAGGATTTGATTCCCCAATTGAAATAGATGATATTTCAAAAATTCACAATTTTCATTATATAATTGCATGATTTATACAATTTTTACAACATAATTTACTCCATCGAATTATGGAGTTGTTGGTTACTAAAATCAATTTTGTTCTGCTTTGGGTTTGAAATTATAATGTTTTTGGTATTAACAGTAATTTTTGGGAGAATTTGGCCTTGCTTCCTTATTGTTCATATAAACGGTTTGTATTTCAAGTTTAGTAAATAATACCTTTTCTTCGTTTTCCTGAATGAACCTGCAACTGCTTTTCTTGTTGCTCTTGATGGTCTGTGGTGCTTCAATTATCTTTGCGTCCAAAATTAAAATCACAAAAAATGGCATACTTTAAATTTGTACAGAGATTATGACAAAATCAATTTTATTTATGCTTTGTAATACCTAATCTGAGTTTTTAATTATGTAGGGACTTGGAAGAGGAAGAACATAGAATTTGCAGGTAATTGAAGGTTAGAGAAGAAATTGTTTTGTAGTATTGTTTTTTTCTTATTTTTTGTCACTTTATGGTACAATGAAGCGACTTCTTGGTAGGTTGTTAAGTTTCTTTTTCTGTTTCTTTTTTTCCTTAGAAAATATTTGTTTGTAATTTGCTTAATTTAGTGAGGGTAAAATAGGGGTTTTCATACTTTGGTGTCCTACCCCTCTTCACATATAGAATAGAGATAAAACTTATACTTGCTACCAGAGAATTAAAAACAAACTCGTGCATCGCACAAACTTCAAAACTAGTATTTAAGTATAAGTTGATGAGGTACCAGTACATCACAATTCTAGATATATTTATTTTTTTGAAAATTAAAGATAGTGAATCTCCAAACTAAAAAGATACAGGCTATGTCTGTAATTTGTAAAGTATTAATAAGCTGACTGTAGTCCAGTTTATTTGATTTTCTAGGGCTGTCACTACCTAATAAATAGTTGAGAAATTCTAAAAGCGTTCGATCATAGTTGAGATTGCTAATCTTTCCTATTACTTATCTTAGTTATATCTTATATTGGTTAGGAAGAACCATTTTGTGCTGATTTGGGTTCATCGACCTTCTTTTACAATGTCATTAGGGTTTTTTTAAATTGATATTGATGCTAGCATTCGAAAGTAACACCAAAATTGGGTTTTGGATAGTGGTTAGGGATAATGAAGGCAATTGGATAACTTGACATTGCGGTGACTATATTGGAGAACCGTTTGACAAACTTATCGATTCGAAACCAAAACAAAATTGTCGAGGGTGAACTTAAATCTATCTAGGTTGCACGTTGACTAGCAAAGGTAAGTGGTTGCAGAGACTCCAAAAATTCCGTTGATTTGATTAATCATGGTTGTAGAAAATACAAATGTCTTTCGTTAGACACCGAAACTATCCTTATGACTTTAGAATGTAGAAAGTTAGAAAGCACACTAAACTGCTGTACTTTTCAACATCAAAGGGGGAAGGTTGAGTCTCTCGTATCCTAGAAGATAAACATTTGGTGCTCCAAGCTCGAACCTTGGGTGCTTACAAGGTTGGTCGGGCAAGCCTAATGATCCAAATGGATGGTTCACGGCTAAAAACAAACAACACAACTGGTATAGCTTGGATTCTAATTAGGACCACATCATGAGATTGGAGGCGGTTCATTTTGTCGTGCTAATTCAGCTTTAATGCATAAAGTATGGCATGTCTAGGAGTAGTGGTGTCAATTCTGTTAACCAGTTCATTTCTGGTTCAAATCGAATAGTTCATTTGACTTCAGTTCAGTTGACTCAGTTCGTTTTTTTCCAACTAAATTGATTCAGTTTAAATTTTTTCGATTTCAGTTTCAATCCATATAGTTAATTCAATTTTTAGTTCAGTTCAGTTTACATTTTTCTTTTGGTTTGACCCATACAATTTCAGTTTAAACAATTGACTATTTTCCTATTACTATCAATTAAACAATTAGTTTCAGTTCGGATTCAGTTAATTTCTGTTTCTTAAGGAAACCCACATCAACTCGGGTGAAACTTTATATCGGTTATGCCATGTACACTTTTCCCTTCGGGTCGCACTTGGGGTCAAAGCATTATTCATTGCAGAGAATTTCAACTCGGTTGGACTTTTGTCATATCGGTTAAACTTGTCGAAAACAACGATGCCATCAAGAGACGTGTCTATTTTTATCTACACAAAAGCACATTTTGAAGTTGCTATCTTTTGTGTGAAATTATTTAATTAAGGGTTCAACATTTGGTTGACACTAAAAAATTCAATTTCAAATTCATAATTATTCTATAGTTTTCCATTGTGTAACTATCAATGATGAATGATGATTGATTGTGGCAAAGATTAAGATAATGATTTATAATGATGAGTTAGTTTATAGATCAGTTAATATAAGTGGTTAATCATTAGGTTAATTGTCTTCCAGTGTATAATGCATTTTGAAACAAAAAAAGTCTACTTAAATAATTCCATGTACTTATTATTGAACTAAATGAATGTGCCAATGGTAGTCGCTAGGCTAATTCAAGATAACAATGCAATATTTGAGTTATTCTTCTTTATGTAAAATGCATTTTGAAACATAAAACATATGACTGAACTAATATGTAGTTATTGGGTTAGATGAATGTAACAATGTAAGTCATTAAGCTGATTCAACATAACTATATAATATTTAACTTAATCATATTTAATTTTGATCAACTAATTTTGAAACTAAAAATATCAAATTGAATTGGAATAAGTTGTTGTCGGATGAGATTAATGAATATACCAATGTAAGTCGATAAGCTAATTCAAGATAACAATACTCTATTTAAGTTTAATAGTCTTTAAGTTAAATTCATTTCATAAATAAAACATCTAATTCAATTGATGCAAGTTGTTATGGGGTGAGATAAATGAATATATCATAACATCCCCAGATTCCTCCTACTAAAATAAATATTATACTAAGTAAATTGGAGGAATCTGAAGATGTTACCGCCACGGTGAAACGCATACGGCTGAATAGTAATTTTAGAAATCAAACTTGCTATCTTTTGAATATAACACAGCGGAAGAGTTAGACTGAAATAATTAAACTACAAGTTGGAAACCATTTAAGGCCCCTTATTAAAAATCTCATAAATCCAAAATCCCAAACTTAAGAAAGAAAGAAATAACACACAATGTCTGATAGAAGTAAAATGAAATCCAACTCCAACAGCTAACTCCCATACATAAATCTGGATAACCTGTTACTAACCTGCTCCCCGTAATTTATAAGAAATTATGGATCATTACAGAACATGCAACCAAACACACAAAGAACAAGTCAGCTAATGTTGAGTACGTACATAACCAAATTAATAGAATATAAATACCAAACATGATACTAGAAAACTGTAAACAACAAATCGTGCTTAACTTATAAATTAATATACACATGACTCCGTAACTTTTATTAATATTTCTGGCATGGAATAGGCACCGTCCTCACTTTGGAGTCATACGGGCTACTAAACCTTGAATAGCTAAAGCGTCCTTGACTGCCTTTAGTAGATAAACCTTGAAAATTAGTATGGTCATACCCCTGAGAAGTGTCCTTGACTAACTTTATTCAGGAAGCTTAGATAACTTATCTAACTCGATTATAATAAAATAATTAATTGTATCGCCATACAAGTTAATATGTGTAGGAGAAGGTAGTTCAAAAACTACTTCTCCCCCCTTGTTCAATACTCAATAGGGGATCCATCCGATGAGTTTTCATGCCGTTCTCTTTCTCTTTAAGTGTTTAATAATTTTTATTAGATCGGACAAGTATGAAGAAAAATAATAACAAATCTAAACACTTATAATTTATTTTTATTTCATTAATAAAGAGTGATTATACAATAATAACCTCACCTTTATCAAACCTTTAAACCTTGAATTGGGGACTTAGAAAGTCTCCCTAAATAATTGAACCTTGTTCAATACTAAAAATAACTTGAAATAGTCACCAAAGACTCTTAAATATTGCAAACTTATCCATCATATCGAGAAGAGGGTTTTCTCTCCATGAAGCAAAAGGCGATTGCTTAGGTTCCAAGCTAGCCGTCACCTGAGCTCCGATGGGATGTCGGAAAAAGACACAAACTCCACCACAACAATCTTTGCCTCTGGGTAATGAGAATGCAAAAGGTGTAGAAAAATCTCTTGTGAGCAATGAAACAGTAACCAATAATGCATGGGTTTCACCTGCGATTCAAGCAGCAATTGATGCTATGAATGAAGCATTTCGTAAACACAAAGTCACTCCGATTCAAAATACTGAGAAGGAGAAACCTCAACCAGCTTCTAATGGTGACAAGGTGCAAACAGCTATTCTGCTACCACAAGGGAATAGTCAGAACAAGGAACCAGAGCAGGCTATTTCAGAGCCCAAAGATGGAGAATTGGCCAGTGGAAGGAATGGAGAACTGGGAGCTGGAGGAGTTGTTCGACGACTTGAGCTTACTCCTGGGGTTAAATGGTCCTCAATAGCAGCTGGGAAATCCTTGACAGCAAAAGGTGTGGCGCTCAAATTTGTCCCTCCTATGGTGAAAGAAGGTAAAAAATTTGCTCAATTGGATAAAGATGAGGTTAGCAAATTGCCTGAAGTCTGGTCCACTGCTATCAATCTGTATGTTGTTGGTCAGACACTGTCTATTGGCACTCTCACTAGGTATGTTGAGCATTCTTGGAATCATGTTGCTAAGCCTAAGATCTTTTTGCATGATAAAGGCTATTTTATTCTGAAATTTGCAAATATTGATGATAGGAATGAAATTTTGTATACTGGTCCTCGCATGATTAATAGTCATCCAATGATTGTTAAGGCTTGGACCCCTGATTTTGACTTTCAAGCTGAAATTTTGCGGGTTATCCCATTGTGGGTGAGATTGTATAATCTACCATTGAACTATTGGGGGGCTGAATCTTTGAGTAGGATTGAGAGTATGCTTGGAGTGCCCTTGTATGCTGATGAGTGCACTACTCACCAGCAAAGGGTCATTTTTGCCCGTATGCTCATTGAGGTGGATGTGACCAAAGAGCTTCTGAAAACAGTAAGCATTGAAGACTCTAATGGGGTAGTGGTTGAGCAAAGAATTCATTATGAGTGGGCTCCTCCTTACTGTCATAAATGCTCTATAGGCCATGATTGTGCTAAGAGGAAGGCTAATGTAGCTCCTAAGCAAGGGGGAATGAAAGCTACTCAAGTGTGGGTGCCTAAGGGTACAACATTAGAGAGTAAGGACAAAGGTGATGGTAAACAGGTTGGGGAAGTAGTGATCATTTCTAAGCCAAGGGCAGGTGATGCCATTTCTGAGCCAGGCCCTGCCATTGGCAATGTTGGTACCACCACTACTGTTGCTGCAAAAGATACTGGCCAACATAGGGACCCTTCCCACCCTCCAACATGGAATATTGTTACCAGGGGCAGAAAGGGAAGGATGTGGAGGTTGTAGGACCTGGGGTTGTTACTCACTTGGTGGATGATGCTGGTTCCAGTACTTTCACTATCTCTCCTGGATAATGATACTATGCACATGGAATGTTAGAGGGCTTAATAGTCCTACTAAAATAGGGGAAGTGAAGAAGTTTTTAGGTTGTTAAAATCTCTTGTGTTGCTTTGCTTGAAACAAGAGTTAGAAGTAGTAATAAAGATAAGGTTATGAAAATGTTTGGTGTTCAGTGGAAGTGGGAGACTACCTTTGATTACTCTCCTAGGGGAAGGATTTGGCTTGGATGGCATCCTGCTAGTGTTACTGTGAAAATTCTTCATAAATCTGAACAAATTCTTCATTGTTATCTGGAAGATAAGATTACAGGGGAGAGTTTCTATTTTTCAGCTTTTTATGCTCTTCATACTGTTAATGCTAGGAAAGCTCTTTGGCATGGTTTGGCTCAGATTGATTCAAGTATTCAGGGGCCTTGGTGTGCTATGGGTGATTTTAATGCTGTGGTTTCAGTTGAAGATAGGATTAATGGAGCTCCTGTTGCTAATTATGAAACTCAAGATTTTGTCAATCAAATGAAATAAAGCAGCTCGATAAGAACCCATACCTAGAGCTAACATCATATAACCCAACTGAGACATTGTAGAATAAGCTAAACTTCTCTTAATGTCTTTTTGAGCAAGAGCTAAGGTCGCTCCCAGCTTCTTGATAATTCTGATCTCTGTGAATATAAGTCTACTAGGCACTTTTTCTCTTGGTCTAGCAAGGGTCAATGTGATTCTAGAGTGTGCAGCAGAATTGACAGGTGCTTGGTTAACTCTCTTTGGCTTGCTAAGTATCCTAATCTTGCTGTGGACTACATGAACCTAGGTTTATCTGACCATTCTCCTCTTGTATTGCAATGTTCTACTAGAATGCAGGGCAAAGGAAAACCTTTTAAGTTCTTTAATTACATGGTTGACCATAGTAATTTTATGAGCATTGTTGAAAATTCTTGGCATTCTGATCATGATAGAGGTAGTTTGCAGGACATTTGGAGTAAACTTAAAACTGTTAAGCAGCACATAAAGCATCTTCATAGGAGAGATTTTGCTAATATGGCTGACAGGATTAGTCAGTTGAGAGATAACTTGTTTAATTCAATCTCAATTACAAAGGCGGCCAAATTCTGTTGATCTCATTAATGATAAAAAGCTTGCAATTTGTGCTCTGAACAAAATGTTAGCTTTTGAAGAATCAGCTGTAAGGCAAAAATCTAGAATTCTTTGGCTTAAGAATGGTGATGGTAATACACATTTTTTCTTCCATGCTATGAAAGAGAGATTTTTGCAGAATATCATTGATATTCTTTACAATGCCAGAGGGGAAAAGCTGACTCAGGTTAAGGATATTCATTCTTGAAATTACTAGCTTTTATCAGCAATGATTGGGGTCTGCTGCTACTAGCGTGCCTACAGTGGATGTGGCTGTTCTTAGAGCTGGTAGTCAGGTGTCTACCAATAATGCTCTTATGCTTATTAGTGATGTTTCAAATCAGGAAATTGATGCTGCTTTTTGGGCAATAGAGGACTCCAAAGCTCTAGGGATAGATGGGTTTAATAGCTACTTTTTCAAGAAGGTTTGGCACCTTATCAAGTTTCAAGTTTATTATGCTGTCAAGAATTTCTTCTATACTGGAGTGCTTTTCCATGCTGTTAACTGTACTCTTGTTACTTTAGTGCCTAAAATTCATAATCCTTCTCTTGTTAAGGATTTTAGGCCCATAGCCTGCTGCACAGTCCTTTATAAAATTATAGCAAAAATTCTCACCAATAGGATGCAGCATATGATTAGTACAGTTGTGGACCTTGCTTAAGCTGGTTTCATGCCTGGTAGAAATATTTCTGATAATATTCTACTGGCTACTGAACTTATAAAAGGTTATTCCACTAAAAACATCTCCCCTAGACGCATGCTCAAAGTTGACTTGAAGAAGGCTTATGACTCCCTTGAATGGCCTTATTTACAAGCTGTAATGGAAGAATTGGGTTTTCCTAGCAAGTTTGTCAGCTGGGTTATGGCTTGTGTGACTAGTGTTTCCTTCTCTGTTCTCATTAATGGGGAGCCTTGCAAGCCTTTTAAGGCTAAGAAAGGTCCGAGATAAGGGGACCCAATGTCCCCTTTTCTTTTTGCTTTGGGAAAGGAGTACTTATCAAGGTACTTAGGGCAGCTTAAGCATAATCCTGCTTTCAAGTATCATCCTAGATGTGCTAAAATGAATATCACCCATTTAATGTTTGCAGATGATCTGTTGCTCTTTGCTAGAGCAAATCATCAATCTTTTCAGCTGTTGTTTGATGTTTTCTCTAAGTTCTCTTCAGCTTCTGGCCTTGAAGCTAACTTAGATAAGAGTAATATTTATGTTGATGGAGTTAATGATAACACCAGACAGGCTTTGCACCAGATTGTGAGTATTCCTACAAGGAGCTTCTCGTTTAAGTATCTTGGTGTTCCCCTCACCACTAGAAAACTCTTATATCATGAATGTAAACCTCTGATTGAGAAAACCACTGCCAGGGTAAGGAAATGGTCAGTTAAGAAACTCTCTTATGCTGCAAGGTTGCAATTGGTGAATTATGTTTTGGATGGGTTTCAGCTGTAATGGTGCCAGATTTTCCTCTTGCCTAAAAAGGTTCTTAGGGAAGTTTAGAGAATCTGTAGGGTGTTCCTTTGGACTGGGCAAGATGAGTACTCCAATAAGGCTCTTGTTTCATGGGATACTCTTTGTATGCCTAAGGTGTGTGGTGGATGGAACATTAAGGATTTGATTAATTGGAATCAAGCTGCTATTGCCAAGCATTTTTGGGATGTGTCTCAGAAGCAAGATAAACTTTGGATCAAATGGATCCATGTTTATTATATTAAGCATCATCAGTTAGAGACCATGGTAAACCCTAACAGGTTATCTTGGGCTATGAAGAAGGTTTTGGGTAGCAGGAAATTGTTCATTGATCATCAGGTCACTTAAATGTTAACTGAGGACAAATTTTCCATCAAAAAGCTTTATAGTCATATGCAAGGCCAGCAGCCTAGAGTTAGATGGAAAAGAATTATTTACAATAACAAAGCTTCTCGTAAGACTTTGTTTATTACCTGATTGGCTATTCATGATAGATTAGCTACTAAGGATAGGCTATGCCATTGGGGTGTGACTACTGATAGCAGATGTATTTTTGGTGGCCATGCTGCTGAAACTATTCAACATCTTTTCTTTGACTGTCCAGACAGCAGAATTCTCTGGACTAAGTGTTTACAACAGATAGGGATGAGCTATATCAGTAGGTCTTTTGATGATGAAGTCAGCCTTGTTGCTAGAAGGTGCAGGAGTAAAAGCCTCAGTTCGTGTTGTATGCCATGATGTTTGCTGAAGTTATTTATCAAATATGGCTGAATAGAAATAGGATTGTTCATGGGGGCCAAGCTTATGATGTCTGTGCTAGTTGTAAAATTATTTTGTTTAAGCTGGCCTGTAGGAATCCTGATCACTTTAGAAATTTGTTGATGACGTAATGTTGGTGCTTGCTGTGTTTAGCCTGAGTCTGTTCAGGTCTGGTTGCTTCTCCTTGGAGTGGGGTTTTCCTTCAAACCCTTCCTAGAAGGTGGGGAAGGCATTCCTTTATTCCTTGTTTGTTGAAGTTTAGGTTGTACTCTATTTTTTTTGGTTATCAATAATAACTTTGAATTGCCAAAAATAAAAAAATATTGCAAACTTGCACTTTCAACATGAATTGCCTATAGAATAAACTCACAAACCACCCTAATCGTGATACTAACTCAAATGGTCATGCTACATAAAATACCATGTCCACTACATAAAAACTAATACTTTACAGACAATAATAAAGTCTATTCTTTCATATAAATAAAAATCATATAATCATCGGTATTATATATACTACCACATTATAACACACAATTTTTGTTCCTTAATCATGATTCTAAGTTTCATCATGCTCCGAAATAGATAACTAAATATACTAACAGTAACTACTAATACTACTAGTAATACCTAGTACTAGTACGTACCTCTGAAGTGCGAATTCCACACACTAAAATTTCCATTCTACAGATTGGGAACCTAAAACACATATTGAGTAATAATTAATACTCAATTCACATCAAATTACTACTTAGATACCTAAAAATCAGATTTAAAAGTCATAGCCTAATCTGATTTTTACCTTCTTTGAACACTAAAATTCATTCAACAATTATTTCAAACTTTAGTAATAAAATCTTTAACCAAAATCCCTTTCTGTATAACTCTTTACTATTGTCTATAAATATGAAATTTATTAACAAAACTCAAAACATCACCTTTCCTTGTTTCCTTAATTACACGCACAAAACAATCATAGGTTGTAGGCGTGTTTTTATTTCGCCTACGCGGTGTGAGCGCGTATTAGATTTGACTACCCCACTGTTAAGGTTTTATTGAAAATTGTATTGTATTGAAAGAAGCCGCCAACAATTCTTTTTAGGAAGAATCATAAACCTAATTGGATATGGGAAAACCATAGGGAGAAATTATCCAATGTAGATTTCCCCGTCCTGACTCCATAGATGGTCAAAATGAACCAAAAATTGAGTTCGGGGGTGAGGGTACGAATATAGTCATAATGAACCACATTCGCCCAAAGTTGGGCTCTACTAAATATCGATTCATTGCAGATTTTATGCCAAAGAATAATCAAATAACGTTTTAAGCACCCTAAAAATAATTAGTCTAAATTGGTTCAGAAAACACATAAAAGACTAATTTTTAGTGACATGTTATTAGGCAATCAATATTACAGGGAACCTATCAAGTTGTCCAAATTAATCTGATTAATGTTAGAACAGTTCTTTAAGTCTTTGATTAGCAAAAATAACATGTGGGATGATAAAAGCAATAAAGCAAGATAATCATATAATATGCATAGAACAATCAGGCATGCATATAATATACAAAGGCATGAATAATAATAAGAAATATAAAATAAAGTATAGAAAAAGGGTAAGAATACACAGTATAGCGATTTTACATTAAAGATCTACATCAGGAAAGAAAACTGTTAGTAACTTCAAAATAAAAATAATTTATTTAAGGACCCTCAAGATTATACTGTGGCTTGGGTCTGCGAGATTGACAACCTTCGGGACGAGCAATCGTGAAGCCTGAAAATCTGAATGTCTGAAAGTATGTAGATTGAATGTATTTGTGTTTTGAAAGTATGAGTTTTTGTAGGGAAGTTTTGTAGTTTGTAGAGTTTCGTAAAGTATTAGTCGAGTGTTATGTGAAAAATCCGTTCTGAAATCTATTCGGAAATCAGGCCTATTTATAGGGAAAACGGTACTATGCCTCACGCGTTGGCTGCGTCTGGCGCAGCTGACGTGGCAAACGTATAACGCGACATGACCAGTAAAAAGCATATACGTGGTACGCGCTTTTGAAAAAGATAAGGAAGAAAATCCGCGTCTCAAGCAGAGAGCCGCGCTTGACGCAGGACTCTACATGAAACAGAAGTCTACGTGGCAGTTCTGGTGCGCTTAGCACAGCCTGTGCGCTTGGCTCAGCCTACGTGGAGGCCCACGTGGCAGGACACGTGCGCTCAGCATAGTCAAACGCGCTCAGCGCACTGCCTTGTTTCTGATAGTTTTTTGATATAAACGCGTTTTAAAGATTTTCTTTTATCTTTTAACTCCGGAAATCTGATTTTACGGATAAAATCTTATTTTGACTTAAAAAAATATCTTTTAAAAATATTTATTTATTAAAGTAAATCAATTTATTATTAATTAATTGGGCTTTTCAAAGAATTGGGCTCAAACACAATTAATTATCATGAATAATTAATTGGGTTTTAAAATAGGACTTTAACACTTTTCGAAATGGTTTTGAATGGCTCATAAGACTGCTCAGCCCTTGGATCGGACCAATTAAGACCACGGTATGTTTCATCATCGGATCCTTAAATGGGGAGACACGATTGTGTGTCTACAGAAGCCCCCACTTTGACTGAGGTTCAGCAAAAATGATAGTCAAAGTATACGGTGTCGGGACGGAGAACGATTCTAAACGCTCTGCAGTTTAGAACTGATCTGTAACCGTCGGTCTCTGCAAAACAAAGTTAGTATGCAGGACAATAACTACAAGTAATCTGATTACCTGCAGGGAAAGATGTTAGCAGATAGATGCGAACAACTCACATAAGCACATAGTGATGCAATAATGCAAACTTAGACTCTTTAAGGAGGCATGAGACGTTATGCAAGGATTTAGGTTATGCAAAGCTAAGGGATGACACGTCATGCAAGGTGAGGGTTATGCAAGACTAGAATGTATGAAATGCAATTCAAGGTTAGGGCTTTGCAAGGGTGTAATGCAAGGTCAGGATTTTGCCAGGCTAGAAGATGTGGATATGTAGAATGATAGAATGATCAGAAATATATAGAATGATTTTCGAAAATCGTTTTTAGTAAATAATCGGGTTTCGCAAACGAGGTCCGCGGATTACAACTCTTCGGGAGTTTGATTTGAATTGGAGGAACCACCACACGTAGGAAACCCCCACTTTGGGTGAGCTTGCCTCGAATTAGGCATGAGCCTTAATCGAAATGATCTTGATCTGATGTTGAAACGTAGTTGATCTGCCTTGAATGTTGAAAGTTGTCACTGGGGATTGTACTGGGGATTCTTCTTTGGGAAGTTGATATAGGCAAAGTCAAATATTACCAGAAACCATGGAATTGTCGGAGAGTCCTTCAGGGAAAAGGAGAGCTTGGATTGAAAAAACAAAAAGGTTGAAATTTGTGACTTAAAATGAATGTAGGTGGGAAAATGCTTTAAGGAGGCTAGGTGCAGACTCGAGTCTATGTCGGGATCTAAAAAGAGATTATGCTCCTAAATTCTAGCAAATCAAAAATTATTAGACCATGACTAATTTTTATTTTATTGAAGCGGTCGGACCTTGAGATGAGGATTCCTACGTATCCTTGCGGAATCAGACCATTCGTAGTTCCCGATCTGATTTTTTTATTTTATTATCATTTTTTTTGTGCCCTAACTTTTGCCTAGGCCGCCTTTTCGGGTTTTCAACCTAGCGGGCTTGGACATACCTTGAAAAAGGAGTTAAGGAAGGGTTGATGGAAGGTTGAAAGGCTTAAGGATTGAAGCTTTGATGACTGCTTAATTGGTTTGGCAAATGTAAGGATTATGGATTTGGATTATATAGGCTAAGCTTTTGACGGGTTGAAGGATTTGACTAAAGGGGTATAACTTGTGTGTAAGCCCCCTAGCTTGACGTTTTAATTATTTTGCCTTTGGCTTTTTCTTTTTGAATGTTTTGTGCGTTTTCTTTTGCTCTTGCTTTTTTCACTTTTCGCACTTTGAATTTTTTCACTATTTTATTTTTTCACACTAATTTTTTTTATGTAGTAAGGCTTTGCACACAAGTTTTTGGTTTAGAGTATTGGAAGGCTTGAAGGATGTTTATGGAGCTTTAACGTTGAAGGGATTTTTTGGTTTATGATGGTTTATGGATGATGGGGGGAAGAGGGAAATAACTCCTGATCCAAAGTATGTCCTTTTTTTCATTTTTCTCTTTTTTTATTATTTCAGATCTCTTATTATTATTGTTAGTCAGGTTCATTAGGTGATTTAAGTTTCATCATTGAATTAGAAGCATAAATGATGGTGAAAGGCCAATGAAAATAAAAACGAAAATAAAATGAAATGAAAATGGAAAGGCTATAATATACGAAGTCCTATAGTGACATAGACTCGATGGGAAAGGACAAAAATGGCTCAGGGTAAGGACTCTCTGACTCATCCCAGGAAACCAGAAACAAAAGACTAAGCCTGTTGAATTGTTGATGCACTACCTGAGGGGTTGTTGGTAATGTTGATTCTCGTTGTAGCAAGTTTTAGAAGTATATTGTCATCGACCATGTATCATAGCGCATTGATGGTATTCGACACTAGATGTCAGGTGGAATTATTCTGTTGGAATTCGCGGTAGAAATGTAGGTTGCACATTCTGAATTTTCTTTGAGGTGCAGGGTCCGGAGTAGACCTTATGGAAGTGATCGCGCCTCTAATGTGAAGGCGGTAGATCATATGGAAGTGATCGCGCCTCTATGGTGAAGGCAGTCAAAAGTAATCTTCATGACTCTATATGAAGTCAGGGTGGTGATAGTGCGATTGATGAGCTTTAGAGTAGGCTCAACTGTTTGTTTCTCCATTAGGCGCTCCTAAATTGTATTCTCTCGACCGGTCATGAACATAATCGAGTGGACCTCGCTTTTAAGATTTTAGAAATGCATTTCGAAATGAGAAATGGGGATGAGAAATGAAAGTGGAAATGGGAATGAAAAAATGGAAGGTGAAATGGAAACGGGAACTGATTAGAGATGAGTATGATTATGGTTATGATGGTGACATGGGACTAACTATATGCAGATGCAAATGACTGGACTGGACTGGACTAGACTATGCAAGCAGACTGGACTAGACTTGGTAAATTGACTACGCTCAAAAGGATTGTCTATGCTAGCTTCACTAGGCTTAGGAAGGAATTGGCTTCGCCAGACTTGATGATTTTGGAGTTGCTGTAGATGTAAGGTAGGAGTAGCTTCGCTAAACTCGGAGGGTGCTTTTATGGTCTTAGGGAGAACTAGCATCACTAGATCAATGGGTGTCGTTAGGGTCTTAAATGGATGACTAGCTTCGCTAAATCAAGGGGTGCCATTATGGTCTTAAGGGGTGACTAGCTTAGCTAAATCAAAGAGTGCCGTTATGGTCTCACAGGGATGACTAGCTTAGCTAAGTCAAAGGGGTGCCGTTATGGTCTCATAGGGATGACTAGCTTAGCTAGGTCAAAGGGGTGCCGTTATGGTCTTACAGGGATGATAGCTTAGCTAGGTCAAAGGGGTGCCGTTATGGTCTTACAGGAATGACTAGCTTAGCTAGGTCAAAGGGTTGCCGTTATGGTCTTAGAGGGATGACTAGCTTAGCTAAGTCAGAGGGGTGCCGTTATGGTCTTACAGGGATGCTAGCTTCGCTAGACTTAATGGTTTGGACTTCGTCCTATATGGATTTGGAATTGAACTGGATTGACTTTGGAAATGAGTTGGGCCTTATGTGGACCTAATTTTGGACTTAGTCCTATATTGATTTGAAGTTAGACTTGAAAATGCACCTGGGCTTGATATGGATTGGAATAGAGTTTGATTAGACTTGGACTGTGATTGACATAGACTAGGGTTCACATAAAGATGCAAATGGGCCTAGGTTTTAACAGGAGCTAGACTTATATGGGCCTAAGATGGACTCTAATGCTAGCGGGCCTAATATGAATGCATGGACTCAAATTAGATGGACCCTATATGAATGCAAAATGGACTTTAATGCATATGGGCCTAGAATGAATGCAAGTGAAATAGGTCGATTGGATTGATCTGGATTGAAGGTGTTTGGAATGGACTTAGAATTTTCGAAATTTGTTTTTGAAAGGAACCCCTTGTTTTATCTTTTATTAGGAAAAGATGATGGATTAATCTTGAAAAATAATTTTTTTTTTGAATTGTCGTGGCATGATGATGATTAGTAAATGTTTTTGAAAAAGAGTAGAATAGAATATGTTTTAGGATTGATTTTGAAAAATATAAGTTTTTGAAATTGATGAATATGGTAAGGTAGAATTGACAGGGATAGCAGGGATGAAATGGGAAGAGGTAGATATGCATGACAACTCTAACTCTACCATGACCACTTTAGATGCACTTTTTAGGACAAACTTGACCTTGCATGAAAAGACTGATCCTCTCTCTTTTTTTTTGAACAAAGGTCAAAAGACTAATAAGCATGTGACGAATAGGCTGCGTGCCACGCACCTGGTGCGCACGGCGCACAACCTATGTGCCTGACGCAGGTTCATTGCGCCAGGTACAACCTAATGCGTTTGGCGCAATGCTCTGCGGCACGCGTATTGATAAATTGACGAAGGTTCGGGCGAAAACGACGATGTGTTTTAGACGGGAATTGCAATAATTTCGGGCGTAAAGCATATTGGCAGGCAAAAATTGCAATCACACATAAATGTCAGGTAACATGGATGCAAAAGTTCTCAACCTAAAGTCCAGTTCTACATTCAACTATTGGTCATGTTTAGGTTAAGGCTGAAAATGGTACATGACTAAGAGATTGATCCCACGCTTCATACCCCTGCTTAAAGAGGTGGCCACGTGTAAGACGCACTCTAGTCTAAAGTCAGGAACAAGAGAACAATGCCATGGTTGGGTAGGTTTGCTTATGAATAAGATCCAACACTACCGCTCAGGAAGTTTTTTGGAAGGACAAAGCAGAAACCCCCCGGGGGTGACCTCGCACATAGAACATGTGCTTATGAGGCAAGGTAGATTGTCCTTATGGTGGCTGAACAATAGCCATGCATCTGCAAAACTGTATATTATTCAACGGCATAAAAATAAGAATGAATCGTATTTTTCAAGTTTCACCCACTCATTTAAAAAAATTACTTTTTTTAAAATCGTCCCCAGTGGAGTCGCCAAATTGTAGGCGTGTTTTTATTTCGCCTACGCGGTGTGAGCGCGTATTAGATTTGACTACTCCACTGTTAAGGTTTTATTGAAAATTGTTTTGTATTAAAAGAAGCCGCCAACAATTCTTTATAGGAAGAATCATAAACCAAATTGGATATGGGAAAACCATAGGGACAAATTATCCAATGTAGATTTCCCCGTCCTGACTCCATAGATGGTCAAAATGAACCAAAAGATAGAGTTCGGGGGTGAGGGTACGAATATAGTCATAATGAACCACATTCGCCCAAAGTTGGCCTCTACTAAATATCGATTCATTGCAGATTTTATGCCAATGAATAATCAAATAACGTTTTAAGCACCTTAAAAATAATTAGTCTAAATTGGTTCAGGAAACACATAAAAGACTAATTTTTAGTGACATGTTATTAGCCAATCAATATTACAGGGAATCTAGCAAGTTGTCCAAATTATTCTGATTAATGTTAGAACAGTTCATTAGGTCTTTATTAGCAAAAATAACATGTGGGATGATAAAAGTAATAAAGCAAGACAATCATATAATATGCATAGAACAATCAGGCAGGCATATAATATACAAAGGCATGAATAATAGAATACACAGTATAGCGATTTTACATTAAAGATCTACATCATGAAAGAAAACTGTTAGTAACTTCAATATAAAAAGAATTTATTTAAGGACCCTCAGGATTCTACCGTGGCTTGGATCTGCGAGATTGACAACCTTCAGGACGAGCATTCGTGAAGCCTGAAAATCTGAATGTCTGAAAGTATATAGATTGAATGTAATTGTGTTTGAAAGTATGAGTTTTTGTAGGGAAGTTTTGTAGCTTGTAGAGTTTCGTAAAGTATTAGTCGAGCGTTATGTGAAAAATCTGTTCTGAAATCTGTTCGGAAATCAGGCCTATTTATAGGGAAAACGGCATTGCGCCTCACGCGTTGGCTGCGTCTGGCGCAGCTGACGTGGCAAGTGTATGACGCGACATGACCAGTAAAAATCTTACACGTAGTACGCGCTTTTGAAAAAGATAAGAAAGAAAATCCGCGTCTCAAGCAGAGACCCGCGCTTCACGCATGACTCTAAATGAAACAGAAGTCTACGTGGCAGTTCTGGTGCGCTTAGCACAGCCTGTGTGCTTGCCGCAGCCTATGTGGAAGTCCACGTGGCAAGACACGTGCGCTCAGCACAGTCAGCTACGCTCAGCACAATCAACTGCGCTCGGCGCACTACCTTGTTTTTGATTGTTTTTTTATATAAACGCGTTTTAAAGATTTTCTTTTATCTTTTAACTCCGAAAATCTGATTTTATGGGATAAAATCTAAATTTGACTTAAAAAAATATCTTTTGAAAATATTTATTTATTAAAATAAATCAATTAATTGGGCTTTTCAAAGAATTGGGCTCAAATACAATTAATTATCATGAATAATTAATTGGGCTTTTAAATAGGACTTTAACACTTTTCGAAATGGTTTTGAATGGCTCTTCAGACTGCTCTGCCCTTGGATCGGACCAATTAAGACCATGGTATGATTCATCATCGGACCCTTAAATGGGGAGACACGATTATGTGTCTACATAGGTACTCATGTTTCTCGGCGCAAATCGCAACATAAAACAGAACACCATATTTTCTTTTCCTTTTTTTTAATGCAAGTCAAAAGTCATCAACTTAACTAAATATTTGATATTCAGATGCTGCTACAGCCTTCATATAGGCGTGAAGAAAAAAACTACTATTGTCGGATTTTTTTTCCTTTTCTTAAGAAGGAATTGTGAACAAAACAACAATAATAACAACTTGTTTTTTTTTTGGTGTCGAAATTTCAATAGAAAATCGTCATGAATATCAAACAGAACTAAATTGAATGAAGTAACAAAGTAGACTAGTAGAGGATACCTGCAATTAGATGAGATGAACTATCCAACTGATGAAGATGCGAAACAGAGAAGTAACAATTTTGGGAGGAAGAAAAGGAACCTAGTTCGTGTTTGTTTTTTTTTTCCCTCTCTAGCTTTTCCTTTGTAACGTGAGACTAAGAGAGAAAAATTAAGATAGTTTTGTTTATAAACCTAATTTAATGTAGGTTTTGTAACACCCCGCGTTTTTATACCTGATTAGTAATCAGTTATATTATTTTAGTTTATAAATTTTTTTTTTAAAATACTCTTTTATTAAATATATTTTATTTTCCTCATGTTGACTTTACCTTAAAAGTGGTCAAAGAACTAACTCCTAAATATTCTAGGTTTTTTTTTTTTGAGGGGACCTAAATATTCTAGGTTAAATACCCTAATATAGTTGTCTAACTATTATAAAGAGAGAAAAAAAAAGAGAGAAGGAAACTAAAGAAAAGAAAAGAAAAGGAGTGTGTGTACTGCTTCCTAATTTCCAAAACCACGGCCATTACCTCCTTCCTTTGTCAACTTTTGCCTACATCACCATTAAAGCTACTAACTTCCTTATCAACCATCATCACTTCAATTATTGTTCATCTTTCTTCAATATATTCTCAGTTTTTGTGGGTATTTCGAAGAGAGAGAATTGGTTTTATACTTGTGATTATTCGGGTTGAAAGTCGAATCGAATCAAGAAGCTTCTCGGGTCCTCTTTAGAGTAATTTCACCTACATTAATTCACCTTCATCAAATTGCGGGTTCGTATAGGAACCTTTTTTACTTGAGATTGAGATTTATTGACTGTGGTTGCTGATAAGGTAAGATTTCTTACTGTGCTTGTACAGATGAGTTCAAAAATTATTTTACATTGTTTGGAATTTTTTTTTAACAATGAGATTATTTTATGAAGTTTATACGTTGAGATTTAAATATCAGAATTTCAGGGATGTTATAATTAGTATTCAGAGCTTTAGGTTACTAAGACTTCTTTAAGATGACCGTAAACAAGAATAGGTAAATGAATTTTATTAAAAATTGAAAAGTTGTTGTGAGGAAGAGAGATGGGAAAACAAGGAAATATTATGTGCTGATGATATATACTTTTCTTTTCATTTTCGTGCTTGATTAGTGGAGTTTAGAAAGTAATAAGATTGTGAACTATTTGAGTGCTCATATTTTTTTTCTCTCCTTTTTTCTTTAAGAATTACTATATGGTAAGGGTGAATCATTTTTGGTTTACCTTTGTTTCTATGGTGCTTTTAAGATGATGCGTAGACACGCGCGTGCTAAAAACTCAAGTTCGAATCGTATGATGCGCGAGATAGCTCAATCCACTCGAGCCTTAACCGATGCCATGGAGAAACTTGCCGAGGCTCAAGCTGCTGCCCTTAATACTCTTGTTACTCCTGTTGCTGGCAATGTTAGTTCCAAAATTGTTGTGATTTCTAAAGCAATTGATCAGAAGAAACCTTCTTCTTTTGATGGTAAGGGTGACCCTACCAAGATGGAGAACTGGATTAGATGAGGGTTGATGCTGCTGCCTATTATCTGGTTGAGGATGCTGATATTTGGTGGACTTACAACAAGTTTGATCTGACTACTAAGGTGACTGTGGATGAGGAAGGAGAAGAGCTCATGGAGGAGAGAGAGTTTGGTTGGATGACTTCAAGAAGGCGATCCGTGACGAGTTCTTTCCAGCCCATATGAGGAAGAGGAAGAGGACGGAGTTTAATGACCTCGTGTAGGGAGATATGACTGTTCATGAATTCTATGTGAAATTTCAGGAGTTGGATCGTTTTTCTAAGGGGTTAGTTCTCGATGAGCAGGAGAGAGCGGTGAAATTCGAGGAGAAGTTAGACCTTGATCTTCATTCTAGGATTGGAGCTGGTGAGTATACTACAATGAAGGAGGTGTACACTCGTGCTTGTAATGGTGAGAGGATTGAGGAAAAGAGGCAAGCTGCAAAGAAGTTGAAATCCACTCCAGCAGGGTCTACTCAGGTGGCAGAAAAGGGTGATGCATCTGGTTCCACTAGTAGAATAATTGCTTATTGCTGCGGTGATATTGCTGCGGTTTTACCCATACGCAGCAATATATCACGTACAAAGAAAAGGAAAAATATAAAATAACCATATTGCTGCGGTTTTGGCCGAAAACCGCAGCAATATGGTTTCAACGGAAAATTTTTGAATTTTTTTTGACTATTTGACCAAACATATTGCTGCGGTTTCTGACAATAACCGCAGCAATATATTAAAATTAAATTAAAAAAATATTATATTAATCTATTGCTGCGGTTCCTTCTAAAAACCGCAGCAATAGGGTCATTAGGGTTTAATAAAATGTATGGGCGTGGTTTCCTCCCTCCTCATTCCTCACTTTCACTTTCATAGTAACACTCCTCACCCTCTCTAGATCTCCTTCCTCCTCTATCTCTCCTCACCAACCGGCGTTTCCTCTCTCCTCACCCACCGTCACTTCCTCCCTCCCTCACGCCATCATCCTTCCTTGTCTGGGTCGCAACAGTCGCTCGACGCAACACCGGCGAAGCTTCCTCGTCCTCGACGCAACACCGACGATTCGTTCGTTCAGATCTCGTTCGTTCTTCGTCACCATCAACAATCGTTCGTTCACCATCCGGATTTTCGTTCGTTCGAATCGTCCTTGTTCGCTCACCATCCGGATTTTCACTTCGAATCGTCCTTGTTCTTTAGTTCAGATCTCGTTCGTTCAGATCCGGATTTTCACTTCGAATCGTCCTTGTTCGTTCACCATCTGTTTTTCGTTTTCTTTATTTTTCGTTTTCTTTTTTTTCGATTTTTAGATATGTTTGTAGATTTTTGTTTTAGGATTTTTGTTTTATTTTCAGTTTCTTATTTTTTGTAATATATATTTTGTTTTTTATACATTGGGTTTGCTTTAGTTGTGTTCATCTTCTTGAATGATTGAGTGATATTTGCATTTTTTTACATAAGAAAATTGTATTTGAAACTAGTATCTCAATTATTTGAGAATGTTATGTTTATCATTACTTTGAATTTGTTGTGTTTTATTTTTTTTCAGCATTTTTATTTTTGAAATTTGATAACAAAATGCAAAAAAAAAAAAAAAAAAATTTTACTTGTACTAGTACCTATTGCTGCGTTTTTCGCTAGTAACCGCAGCAATATGCCTATTTTTTATTATTAACTACAGCATATTGCTGCGGTTTTTCCTAGAAACCGCAGCAATATACTTTATTTTTATAATAAAAAATATGTATATTGCTGCGGTTTTTCCCAGAAACCGCAGCAATATGTTGTAATATTGCTGCGGTTTAAAACCGCAGCAACAGTTTAATTACCTATTGCTGCGCCGTTAATTGCTGCGCGGTCAAAACCGCCGCAATAGGCCACTTAATAACCGCAGCAATAAGCATTTATTCTACTAGTGTTCCACTAGTCACAACAAAGATAGAGGGGGTTTCAATAAAAATCGAAACATTAGGAACCGTGATTCCGGTGGTAATTACAACAAGGGAGGTTCCAATCAGCAGTATTCTAAGGACAATCAGAATTCCACTCATTCCCGTAGCCAACCCCAAGGTCAGAGTCAGAGGACTGATCGAATTTTCCATTGCAAGCGTTGTAGTGAGAACCACCCTGGCAAGGATTGTGATGGTAATTTGGTGGAGTGTAATCACTATGGGAGGAAGGGGCATCGTGCTTATGAATGCTTTACTAACCCAAGATCGAGGAACTTTAGGCCTGAGATGAGTTCGAGGAATGGGGCACAATCAGATAAGAGACCACAGAATGGAAACAATACTCGTCCTGCTCCTTCTACTCCAGGAAATGTTGCACCTAATCGTAATGGAGGGACTGCTAATGCTACTCAGGCACACAGAGGTGATGTGAGGAGGAACACTGGGCAGGTTCATGTGATGAACCAGACTGAGGCAAACACCAAGGGCGACGTGGTCACCGGTACTTTTTCTATTCATTCGATGTCTGTTTATGTGTTATTTGATTATGGTGCTTCTCATTCTTTTGTGTCTGAACCTCTTGTGAAAAAGTTTGGGTTAGAGAACTCTAGAACTTGTGATGTAGACATCTCTACTCCTGTTGGTGTGATTATAACTTGTAATAATTTGTATCCAGATGTCCCTGTTATGTGTGGTAGTACCACCCTAGTAGCTGATTTGATAGTTTTTCCTTTGCATGATTTTGATGTAATTATAGGGATGGATTGGCTTAGTAAGCATAAAGCCAAGATAGATTGTGGGAAACATAAGGTGTCTGTAGTTGGTCCTAGTGGAGTCCATGAGTTTTATAAAGGGTATTGTTTGAAAATCATTTCTGCTTTGACTCTGAAATCCTATTTGAGGAAGGGTTGTCCTATGTACTTGTGCCATGTTCACGACACTAGTAAGGAAGAGCCATGTGTTGAAGATGTTTGAATTGCTAATGAGTTTGTAGATGTCTTTCCTGATGATATTCCCGGCATGCCTCCGAGACGTGATGTTGTGTTCAGTGTTGACTTGATGTCTGGAACTGGACCAATTTTTAAGCCTCCTTACATAATGGCGCCTGCTGAAATGAAAGAGCTTAAGGCTCAGTTAGAAGAGTTGCTTGATTAGGGGTATATTCGACCTAGTGTATCTCCATGGGGTGCTCCTGTTTTGTTTGTGATGAAGAAGGATGGGAGTCTTCGCCTGTATATTGATTACAGAGAGCTCAACAATGTTACAATGATAAACAAGTACCCCTTGCCAAGAATAGATGATTTGTTCGATCAGTTGGTGGGAGCTAGAGTTTTCTCTAAGATTGATCTGAGATATGGATACCATCAACTCCGTATTGCAGAGAATGATATTCCTAAGACGGCTTTCAGAACTCGAAATGGGCACTATGAGTTTACTGTTGTGCCCTTTGGGTTAACCAATGCTCCAGCAGTGTTCATGGACTTGATGAATCGAGTCTTCAGGCCGTACCTGGAAAAGTTTGTGGTGGTGTTCATAGATGATATATTGATTTATTCAAAGGATGCCAGTGAGCATGAAGAGCATCTTTGCACTGTTCTGCAGGTCCTGAGGGAGAATAAGTTGTATGCTAAGTTCTCCAAGTGTGAATTCTGGCTGGAGAAAGTTGCTTTTCTTGGTCATATCATTTCTAGAGAGGGCGTCTCAGTTGACCCAACAAAGATCCAAGTTGTTTTTGAATGGCCTACTCCAAAGAGTGTGACTGAGATTCGCAGTTTCCTTAGCTTGGCGGGTTATTCTAGGAGGTTTGTGAAGGACTTCTCAAAAATAGCTCGGTCGTTGACTGCATTGATGAGGAAGGATACTAAGTATCGTTAGGATGATGATTGCGAGAAGGCATTCCAGATTTTGAAGGAGCGTCTCACCATAGCTCCTGTGTTGACCTTACCTGATGAAAACCTTGAGTACGAAGTGTTCACGGATGCTTCGAAGAATGGTCTTGGTTGTGTGCTTATGTAGGATAAAAAGGTTGTTGCTTACGCTTCTAGGCAACTGAAGAACCATGAGTTGAATTATCCGACGCATGATCTAGAGTTGGCAGCTGTTGCTTTTGCACTTAAGATTTGGCGTCATTATCTGTTTGGCACATCATTCAAGATATTTTCGGACCATAAGAGTCTGAAATACATCTTCACTCAGAGAGAGCTGAACATGAGGCAAAGGAGGTGGTTAGAACTGATCAAGGATTATGATATGGAGATTCAGTACCATGAGGGTAAGGCCAATGTTGTTGCAGATGCACTTAGCAGGAAATCCTCTCACTGTTTGCAGACCATGCGTTCGAGGAATCGTCTTCGAGAGGAGTTTCAAAATCTTTATGTGGAGATAGTGAAGTCGGGAACTCATCTTAATTCTCTTATGATCCAGTCCACTTTGTATGATGAGATCAAAAAAGCGCAAGTACAGGATAAGTTCTTAAAGGACAAGCAAGCTAATGAGCCTGTCAATTTCACAGTGGCTGAGGATGGTAGTGTGAGATTTAAGGGGAGATGGTGTGTTCCTAATGTTCTTGAGTTGAAGGAAAAGATCTTAGAAGAAGCTCATTCAGCGTAGTATTCAGTTCATCCTGGAGGGGATAAAATGTACAAGGATCTCAAGCAGACTTTTTGGTGGCCTCATATGAAGACGGATGTTGCTAAGTATGTCTCGAGATGCTTGACTTGTCAGAAGGTCAAGAGTGAGCACAAGAGACCTCAGGGGATGATTCAGCCTTTAGAGATTCCTGCATGGAAATGGGACTCGATCTCAATGGATTTCGTTTGTGGACTTCCGAGAACACCAAAGGGGAATAATATGATTTGGGTTATCATGGATCGTCTTACCAAGTCTGCTCATTTAGTTCCCATGAAGGATACTTGGAAGCATGAACGATTGGCTACTGCATATAGAGAGCATGTGATTAGACTTCATGGTGTTACGAGTGATATCGTTTCAGATAGGGATCACAGATTCTTGTCTAACTTTTCGCGGAAGCTTCAGGAAGAGTTGGGGACTAAGTTGAAGATGAGTACAACTTTTCATCCTGCTACAGATGGCCAGACGGAGCGTACTATTCAAACACTGGAGGACATGTTGAGGGCTTGTGCCTTAGAGTTCCAGGGCTCTTGGGAGGATAAGCTAGATTTGATAGAGTTCTCATATAATAACAACTATCATTCTACCATTCAGATGGCACCATTTGAAGCTTTGTATGGTCGGCACTGTCGTACTCCTTTGTGTTGGAGTGGTATTGGTGAGTCTGTTGTGATTGGTCCAGAGATGATTCAGGAGACTGTTGAGTAGGTAAAGCTCATCCAGCAGAAAATGAAGGCGGCACAGGATAGACAGAAGAGCTATGGTGACAAGCATCGTCGCCATGAAGAGTTTCAGGTGGGAGAGAAGGTGTTACTTAGAGTTTCTCCTATGAAAGGAGTGATGAGATTTGGCAAGAAGGGCAAGTTGAGCCCTAAGTTCATTGGCCCATACGAGATTCTGGAGAGGATAGGAGAGGTGGCTTACAGATTGGCGTTGCCGCCAGGCTTTGATCGTGCGCATAACATGTTCCATGTTTCTCAATTAGTGACCCTTCGCATGTGCTACAGCCATAGTCTCTCCAGTTAGATGATAACATGACTTATGAGGAGTTTCCAGTTCATATTCTAGATCACAAAGTTCGGAAGACTCGCAAGGGTGAGACAAAGATTGCGAAGGTGTTGTGGTCAAACCACAATTCGGAGGAGTCTACTTGGGAAGCTGAGGATGCTATGCATCTTAAGTATCCCCATCTCTTCACCCAGGTAAATTCTTAGTTACGAGGACCTAACTCTGTTTTTAAGGGGGGTAGAATTCATACTAATTACGTGCATTAGTGTTGAAAGTTATTATAGTAGCAAATGTGATTGAATGTTTTATGATAAAGCTTTGATGTGTTTCACGCCCTACTTGTCATAGCATGAATATTCCTACATCCTTACGATAGTATAGAGTTTGTGATTTTGATTCATTAAATTTATCTATGAGAAATGTGAAATGCAAGTTGAGGTTTATAACCTCAAGTGTTAGTAGTTGGCTGACCTATAGTTAATTAGCTATTTTCTTAAACAAGAGTATGAGTTTGGTCATTTGAGTAATACCTTAAGTTTCGGGACGAAACTTATTTTAAGGGGGGTAGCTAGATTGTTACACCCCGTATTTTTATACTTGTTTAGTAATCAGTTATATTATTTAAGTTTATAAAAAAAATATTTTAAAATACTCTTTTATTAAATATATTTTATTTTCCTCATGTTGACTTTACCTTAAAAGTGGTCAAAGATTTAACTCCTAAATTTTCTAGGTTAAACACCTTAATATAGTTGTCTAATTATTAAAAAGAGAGAAAAAAAAGACAGGAGGAACCTAAAGAAAAGAAAAGAAAAGGAGTTTGTGTACTGCTTCCGAATTTCCAAAACCACGACAATTACCTCCTTCCTTTGTCAACTTTTGCCTCCATCACCATTAAACCTACTAACTTCCTTATCAACCATCATCACTTCAATTGTTGTTCATCTTTCTTCAATATTTTCTCAGTTTTTGTGGGTATTTCGAAGAGAGAGAATTGGTTTTATACTTGTGATTTTTCGGGTTGGAAGTCGGATCGAATCAAGAAGCTTCTCGGGTCCTCTTTAGAGTAATTTCACCTTCATTAATTCACCTTAATCAAATTGCGGGTTCGTAGAGGAACCTTTTTTTACTTGAGATTGAGATTTATTGATTGTGGTTGCTGATAAGGTAAGATTTCTTACTGTGCTTGTACAGATTAGTTCAAAAATTATTTTACATTGTTTGGAAATTTTTTTTAACAATGAGATCATTTTATGAAGTTTATACGTTGAGATTTAAATGATTCTCGATATTTATATTGAAAGAGTTTATAAGATTATTTATGAGGTTTATATTAAAAGGAGGAAGTTCCTCAATATTACCAAGTTGAATGAAAATGTGGGGTTGCTGGTAAGCGGTATTCCTCGAGTATGAAAGTATGTTGAGTTAACAGTGTCTCAACCGTTTATTTAGTAGTTGGGAGTATATTGATCAATACTCTTGGCATTTGTCTTCCTTCTTGGTACGTTATCAAGTTAGGGGTATGCATACTATGGACTTTGGTGTTTACCTTATCTAGTTAGCCTAGCTATCTCATTGGATTTTTATTACTTCCTACTCACAAATTACAAAAGAGTTATATTTGGACGTTTTACAGAAAAGTTCAGAAAGAAAGAAAGATTGGATTTGAGGTTGTTAGAAAGTTAATACTGTACAACTTTTAAATGAATTTGTAAGATATTCCTATATATCTTACTCGCACATTGAATAGTTTTGTTTATTATAGAATGAAATCTTGCTCAGCCTTTGGCTGATACTACAGTGTTTAATGTGCAGGTACCTGAAGATAGTTAGCTTTTGGTTGGGTTGAAGAGTGCGTTGGATCTCCTTTAGCTTAATAGAATTTAAAAAGACTTCTGCTGTTATTTATTTGACTTTAGAATTTACATTCTGATTTGAAATAATTAATTACTTTCTATCTAGTTGGTCTGTAATAATTATTTAAAACTTATTGTCTATTATTTTAGTTAGAACCATTAGCCTTGCGATTATTATTATTAATTATCGCGGCGTAGCACCTTTGGATTTCCGAGGTTATTTATTATAATTGTTTTTAGAAGTATTGGAATTTCAGGGATGTTACAGGTTTAGTCAAACCCTAACTAGAAAGGGATAACTAAGTCCTACTAGGTAAAAACTCTTTCATCTTATTTTTTTCCATCTTTATAAATTCTCTTTTAGTAAAATATTAAAACACTATTTTATTTCAACCTTTAAAATACATAATTCACCTATAAACATTATTAAATAGTTGCAAAAAATACGGAGTATTATAGGCTACCCTCCTTAAAAGAAGTTTCGTCCTCGAAACTAAGGGTAACACGTGAAAACTACCACTAAAATCACATAGTTTGATAGGTTAGGATGGAATAATTAATTGACAACAAAATCTTATGAAGCAGAGAAAGGCATAAAAGCATAATCGCGTGAAATTATATCGCCTATTTACCCCTTTAAAAGAGTGACGTCCCCGACACTCAACGTACCTGGTTAAACAACTCGGGATACTTCTTTTTCATTTCATCTTCAGCCTCCCATGTTGCTTCCTCAGAAACTTGGTTGGACCACAACACCTTAATAATTCTAACATCTTTATTTCTCGTACTTCGCACCTTTTGATCCAAAATCTTGACTGGTCTTTCCTCATAAGAAAGAGTTTCATCTAACTCAATTGTTTCGGGTTGAAGCATATGCGAAACATCTAGAACATATCTCTTGAGTTGTAACACTTGAAAAACATCGTGCACACGCTCTAACTCATTTGGTAGAGCTAGTTGGTAGGCTACTTTCCTAATTCTTTTCACAATTTCATAAGGGCCAATAAACTTCGGGCTCAATTTCCCTTTCTTCCCAAATCTCATCACCCCTTTCATCGGTGGCACTCTCAAAAGAACTTTTTCACCAACTTCATACTCTTCTTCCCTCCTTTACAAATCTGCATATGGTTTCTGACGATCCTGGGCCGCACGAATCTTCTCTTGAATGAGCTTTACTTGATTTGTTGTGTCTTCTATCAATTGTGGTCCCAACACCACAGTCTCACTTATATCACTCCAACACACTGGACTCCGACACTTCCTACCATAAAGTGCTTCAAAAGGTGCCATACCAATGCTTGCATGATGACTGTTATTGTATGAGAACTCAATGAGATCCAAATGATCATCCCACGAATCATGGAACTCCATAACACAAGCTCTCAACATATATTCTAATGTTTGAATGGTTCTCTCGGTTTGACCATATGTTGCAGGGTGAAAAGCAGAGCTCTTGAGAAATTTAGTATAAAAAGCTTTCTGAAACGCCTCCCAGAAGCTGGATAGGAATCTTGAATCCCTATCGGAAACTATGTCCGAAGGTACTTCATGAAGTCTGAATATACATTCTTAATGTAGGTTGTTACTAGTTGCTCCATCTTCCAATTCTCCTTCATAGGTATGAATACAACAGATTTGGTCAAGCGATCAACTCCTACCCAAATTGTATCCAATCCTCCTCTCGTCTTTGGCAACGCAGTGACAAAGTCCATAGCTATCGAGTCCCACTTCCAAACTGGAACATCTAGGGGTTGAATCTTTCCCTTAGGTCTCTTATGTTCACTCTTGACCTTTTGACATGTCAAACATCGTGAAACAAACTCTGCTACTTCTTTTTCATCCAAGGCCACCAAACATTTTCTTCAAGTCTTTATAAAGCTTGTCTCCTCCAGGATGCACTGAATAAGGTGTACTATGAGCTTCCTCGATGATCTTCTTTTTCAACTCCGCGCATTTTTGAGGTACACACCATCTCCCCTTATAGCGTATGCTCCCATCTTCTTGAATCGTGAACCCTTCAGCTTTCCCTTCTTTAAATTTTTCCTTCACCCTTTCTAGCTTCACATCACCAGGCTGGCTATCAATGATTTCTTGGAAGAAAGATGGTTGTATGGTCAAGGCATTCAAGCTAGCTTCTAATTTTCCCGAGTGAACCACCTTAATGATTAACCTCTGAAATTCCTTAATAAGTTTATTATCCACAACCAAAGCATTCACTCCATGACTTGCCTTTCTACTCAATGCATCAGCCACCACATTAGCCTTCCCTTCATGATGCTGAATATCAAGGTCATAATCTTTAATCAACTCTAACCACCTTCTCTTTCTCATGTTAAGATCCTTCTGAGTGCAGATGTATTTTAAACTTTTATGGCCTGTGAAGATCTTACAGGTTACTCCATAAAGGTAGTGTCTCCAAATTTTAAGTGCAAAGACTATGGCAGCTAATTCAAGATCATGAGTTGGGTAATTAACTTCATAGGGTTTAAGCTATCTCGAGGCATAAGCTATCACTTTTTTGTTCTGCATAAGCACACATCCTAACCCATTCTTTGATGCATCACTGTAGACCTCAAAAACCTCGGTCCCATCTGGCAAAGTCAAGACAGGTGCTGAAGTCAAGCTACTCCTCAAAGTCTAATATGCTTTCTCATAGTCTTCAGTCCATACATACTTCGTCTCCTTTCTCATGAGGTTAGTCATAGCCCGGGCTATACGAGAAAAATCTTGCACGAATCATCTATAATACCCAGCTAACCCTAAGAAACTCCTCACTTCAGTAACATTTCTTGGCACAGGCCATTCACTGACAGCTTTAATCTTTGCAGGATCAACAAACACTACCTCCTTGGAAATAAAATGACCTAAGAATGACACTTTCTCAAGCCAAAACTCACACTTGGAGAACTTAGCATACAACTGGTTTTCTCTAAGAGTAAGTAAGATGGTTCTGAGATGATTTTCATGCTCTTCATGGGTCTTGGAATAAATCAAGATGTCATCTATGAACACTACAACAAACTTGTCCAAATAAGGTCTGAAAACCCGGTTCATAAGGTCCATAAACACAGATGGGGCATTAGTCAAACCAAAGGGCATCACAGTGAACTCATAATGACCCTAACGAGTCCTGAAAGCATTTTAAGGTATATCCTGATCCGCTATCTTCAATTGGTGATACCCCGAACGTAAGTCTATCTTTGAAAAGATTCCAGCTCCTTTTAGCTGATCAAACAAATCATCAATCCTAAGTAAGGGATGTTTGTTCTTTATGGTGACATTGTCAAGCTCGCGGTAATCAATACACAATCTTAAATTACCATCCTTCTTCTTTACAAACAAAACAGGCGCACCCCAAGGAGAGATACTACACCTTATATAACCCTTCTCTATTAAATCTTCCAACTGAACCTTTAACTCATGCAATTCTGTAGGAGTCATCCTATAAAAAGCTTTCAAAATTGGTCCTATCCCAGGTACTAAGTCTATAGTGAACTCAACATCCCTCTTAGGCGGCATACCTGGAATCTCATCTGGAAATACATCTTGAAATTCATTCACAATAGGGACATCTTCCACTGGAATCTCCTCCTTTTCCACCCTCCTAGCACAACAAAATTATAAGGGAAATCCTTTTTGGACATATGTTTTCAACCTTAAAGCACTAATAATTCTCACCTCTGGTTTTTCACACCATCTCTGATAAGATATACAATTTCCTGAAGGGCTTTTAAGATTTACTTTCTGAGCTCGACAATCTATTTTAGCCTTATATTTTCCCAACCAATCCATCCCAAGAATGACATCTAAACCACCCAACTCAACCTCTATGAGGTCTGAAGGAAAACTTGATCCCACAATACATATGTCTACACCCTCATGACATTTCATACAATTTACTACTTCCTTAGAAGGAACAGCTATGGGTATAAAAATAGATTTAGGAGATTTAAGACTAAGTTTCTCAACAATTGAGGTAGAGATGAAAGAATAAGAGGCTCCTGAATCAAACAAAGCGCTAACAGGTATCGAGTTTATGATATGAGACGCATGAGCTTCACCACTGTTCATAACATGGAGCTTCCCTGGAGCATTGCCATTTCCATTCTTGTTGTTCCCATTTCCATTTCCACCTGATTTTCCACCCTGAGTTTGTTGAGAGTTATGCCCTCCTTGGAATCTGTTTTGAGCATTACCATTCTTGCCCCGACTGTTGTCAAAACGGTTCTGATTGTTGTATATGATGCTTTTGTTGAGCTTTATGCATTTTACAACACGTCTTCCACATCCGATTCTACTTCGTGTTTTGCTTCATCTACCCATTGTGCTTCATCTTCTTCATCGACTCAGTTTTCATTGTTGGAAATGTTTGAGGTGTTATTTTTACTTGTCTTTATTATAGTTTAGGAAAAATTGACAACAAAGGTCTCAACTTTGGGTGATAATTTTTAAAAGGTCTGAACTATTGATTAACTTGCGTAGGTCCCAACTTTAGGGGGTCTTAACTTTTAGCGGGCCTCGGTGACTTAAAACTGACGATTTTTTAAAAAATCTCACCTAGTTTCTACATCCCTCCCTCAATTAAGCCTTCTGGTGTTACCCAAGTTTTACAAATGATGACCTGTTAAGCCAGTTTCAAGTCACTAAGGCCCGCTAAAAGTTAAGACCCCCTAAAGTTGGGACCTACACAGGTTAATTAATAGTTCAGACCTTTTATAAATTATCACCCAAAGTTGAGACCTCTGTTGTCAATTTTTCCAAATTTATTTATAATTAAATACTTTTGTGTTATTAATTAGGACTTTGTTTTGATTCTTATCATAGCAATTTGAGGCCAGTAATTCATCTGTTGGGGGAGCACAATCTGATGTTGATGCTTATCTTAATTCTCCCCTTATTCTGCGTAGTTCTGATTTTGATGTGCTAAAATATTAGTAGCCTCAATGTTCTGCATATCTTGATATTTCTAGAATGGCCAAGGATATTTTGGCTATTCCAATCGCATGTGTTGCTTCTGAATCTTCATTCAGCATGGGAGGGAGAGTTTTGACCAAATATAGGTTATCTTTACTTCCTAAGAATGTTGAGGCTCTTGTCACTACTCAAAACTGGTTGTTTGGTTATCTTAAAGAAGAAGAATTAGAGAACTGTCTAAATGCAATGGATGAGACAAATTGTGTGGATGATGATATTGATGTTCTTTCGCTTCCTTCGGCATGTTATGTTTTGTGTGTTAGTGTGAACCTTTTTTATTTGTTTTAAATTCAAAATTATTATTGAGTATTTTTTTAGGTGGAATAACCACCTTGTGCTACCGCCGTACCCCGTTGTCGCTGGACATAGGGTTTTTGTTGTTGTTCAGTAAGATTTCCAGTTTTGAGCTGGTTTTGCAACCATTGGTTGTTGTATTTATTTTCTATCAGGTGGCAAGTTTGATACTTTAAGTTTGGAATTTTTCTATTGGGCTTTAAACTGTTGATTTTGGCTTTCATTTGTTGGATATGGTCTCCTCTTGCGAGATTAGTGGATGTTTGTGATGCTTGATTAGGATCCGTTGAGCTTGGTATGGTGTTGTTTTGTTGGGTGTTGGGTTTTTTGAGCTTGGTATGGTGCTGTTTTGTTGGTGGTTGGATCTGTTGGGCTTGGTATGCGCCTTTTTAGGTGCTGGTTGGATCTGTTGAGCTTCGTTTGTGCCTTTTTAGGTGCTGGTTGGAACCTGTTGAGCTTGTTTTATTGCTGGTTGGATTCTGTTCAGCTTGATAATTTCCCCTTTTAGGAATAAGGCTTCAAAACATTTATCCGAGTTTGTTGAATATAATGATTGAAACCCAAGTAACTATGTTCGGAACTCTCACTATAGTCTACGTTTTGGAATAGTTTGTCCCTTTTTGGAATTAAGTTGTATAATTGTTGGATGATTTTGGTAAACTATAGTAAAGTGATGCCCATAGTTTCTTGTTGGATTCAAGTCATTGTATTTAGCAATTTTGTTAAACGTTTTGGGGCCAAGTGCTTGATGACGAAACTACTCCGACAGCCCATCTTCACATATCTTATCTTTTTCGAAACATAACATTCGTTATGTTGGATTATGTTGAGCTTGTTTTGTTGTTGGTTGGGTTATGTTGAGCTTGATAATTGCCCCTTTTTGGAATAAGGTTTCATAATATTTATCCCATTTTGCTAATTATAATGATTGAAACCCAAGTTACTATGTTGGGAACTCTTACTATAGTACACATTTTGGAATAGTTTGTCTCTTTTTGGAATAAAGTTGTACAATTGTTGGATGATTTTGGTAAACTATAGTGAGATTATGTGCATAGTTTCTTGATAGATTCAAGTCATTGTGTTTGGCAATTTGGGTAAACGTTTTGGGGCCATGTGCTCGATGATGAAAATACTCAGAGAGCCCATTTTTTAAAGGATTTTTTAACTACAATAATACAAACTTTGGCCCGTTCTCTCGCAATAATACAAACTTCTGATTATTTTTTAATAATACAAACTTTAGGCCAAAATTCCTCCAGTAGGTCAAAATTCCTCCAGTAGTCCAAAATCAGCCAATAAAAAAGCGACACGTGTTCAACTTGACCTACTGGAGGAATTTTGGCCAAAAGTTTGTATTATTAAAAAATAATCAGAAGTTTGTATTATTGCGAGAGAATGGGCCAAAGTTTGTATTATTCCAGTTAAAAAATCCTTTTTTAAATTCTTATCTTTTTCAAAATATAACATTTGCTATGGTTGATAAGTTATTTTTTACATAAATTGTTTCAATCTTTTTTTCTTTTCATTTGTTATTATGTTAACTTTGTTTTTTGTCTTGTAGGTTGGAAATAGTGGCAGATGATTTTGATATGAGATTTAGGACTTTAAGAGTATAATATATTCTAATTTGAATTGAATTATTTAGTAGAGTTTTTTGGTCTTTTATTTGTAGTTCAGTTTTAATTTGTAAATTACATTGTGATATTAAGTAAACTTTGCATTTTGTATTTTACATTTAATCCATGATATTTAAGTACAATTTTTTTATTTGGCTCTATAATGTTTATTATAAGTTTAGTTCCTTAAGCATTCCTAAAAAATTAAAATGCTTTTGCAAATAATCAAAATAGTGTAGCAGCACCGAGTAGAAGTAATTGAGAATAAAATAACAAGCAACCAAAGTGGGGCGTGTTGAGGTAGAAATATTAACAAGAATGAATTCTTTGAATTATTTTTGGAGAATTATAACATTTCTTGTGATTGCCTTACACGACAAACGTTGTCTTATATCATAAAATTAGTTAGATAAATTTATGAATTATCATAAACTTCATATAAGTATACAAGTATTTTTCTTTATTAAAATACTCAAAGGTTTTGCTCATTGAAGGTTGACTATTGAGTATTCGACTTTTTAAATTAGAAATATAATGTAATATTAATTTAACCAGTTAGTAAACACAAATAGTAGTTGAAATCGTGTGATTTTATCTTTGTCTATTTATTAAGGTGTCATGTCATTGTACGCCAATAATTTAGGTAAATTAAAAAAATTAAGAAATTAGTTGTTACATTTTGAAACAATTCAGTTTGAGACAGTTTTATTATGTATATATACTCTCTCCGTCCCATAATACCCTTAACACTTATCAAGGCACATAGTTTTAGATGATAAGTTGTTGTTTGGTTATCAATTGTTATTTTATTAAAAAGGTAGATGTGATGGGAGTTAGTAGGTAGTAAAAGTAGTATTATGTTATTTGGTGGAGAGAGAGAATGTGGGCCAATGGTTAAAGTTGGTAGGTAGTAGGAGTGATATTATTTTATATTTGGAGGAGAGAGAGTGTGAGCCAATGGTTATAGGAAAGAAGGATTAAAATAATAGTGGGTCATATCTAAAAATAGAAGTGTAAAGAGTATTATGGGACAGATGAAAAAGGAAAGTGTAAAGAGTATTTTGGGACGAAGGGAGTACATATTAGTACAGTTTGATTCAGTTTACTTTAAAACAGTTTTATTCAGTTCAGTTTAAAACAGTTTGATTCAGTTCAGTTTAAAACAATATTATTCAGTTTGATTCAGTTCAATTTAAAACAGTTTGAACAGTTTTCAGTTGAATTCAGTTCATTTTCAGTTCAGTTCAAACCGGTTTTCCATGCAGTTAATTTCAGTTTAGTTTGTTTTCAGTTGAGTTTTAATTCAATTTCAGTTCAGTTAATTGCACTTTACATTAATCCGATTGAATTTTTTTCACTTTTCAGTTATGGGTCAATTCAGTTTAGTTTATTCAGTTAAGTTGTTAATCTGCAGTTTAACCATCTGGTTTTAACCAAGCTGACAGCACTACTTAGGAGCTATCAAGTGGGTTGTATCCAATCATATAAGACATGTACCACTCCATACAGATTCATGCAGTCTACCCCAACACTTACAACAACAGCCATTCAAGGATGTTAATATGCATTAGACAATCTAAGCAATAAAAAAAAAAAGCTCAAGATTTTGAATGGTGTATGATCTTAAAAGTTAATCGTTGCATGGTAGCTCGTGCTCATGAATTGGTGAAGAAATGTCGTATATCTCTGATCTCTTTTAATTTTGTTATTATAACTTAATTTTCTTTTCAAGTTCGGCGAATGTCAAGAAATGAAAGGAAGGTAATTTTTGTGCTGATAAATTAGTTGTGCTGATAAATTAGTTGTGCTTGGTGCTGATAGTAATGAATCCGTGTAATGTTTTGAGCATCATCCACATCAAATTGTTTCTTACTAAAAGGGATTTTCACGAGGTCTAAAGTTGGAAGATCTCGACATGTTAAAAATTTGTGATTGAAACCATTTAAGTAAGACATCGCTTTTTGAGACTTACTAGACTTTTCATTAAGTCGCTTTTATGTATGTTTAATTAGAAATGAAAAAGCTAGAGCTGAAACTTCACGTGAACATCAGTAATTAATGGTCAATACTTAAGCTCCCAACTAACATGCTTAAGCAATAAGCATAAAATTGAAGTGCATCGTGCTTTACGGAAACAAGCACGCAAACAATCAATCAGGACAAGCGTGGGGAAATATCCAATCACGAAAAATAGTATTGTACTACACCATGGCCTTTAGTCTCCAACAAATATACTTGTGCTAAGTGCAAAGCATCTTTTTCCTTCAGATATAAAAGCCATAGGAACATCTTGATTTCCCTTGTTATATTAATTGATCATTGCTAAAGACTTAGCCAGCATCATTTACTTTTGGTGGGGCTGCTACAATTAGTTCCCCCGGGCCAATCATTTATAGTTTTGGGGGGGAATGGCTTACGTATATGAAATATTGTATTGTGTAGAAAACCAAAAATGCAATTTCTTATATAGAATTTGGAACACTTTGAGGAATTTCTACACTACTGAGATGAAATGCTTTTAAGTTCTATTAGTTCTACTCTTCTTTCACCAATTTTTTTTGTGAAATTGGTCAAAATTGACTTGAGTGAACTAGGAAATTAATATGATTCATTATGGGGCACTTAAGTTGCTTCAAGTGCTGCTTAATTCGTAACAATTACCCCATAAATAATACTAACTCAAACTTGAAGCAAATGAACATTGTAATCCTAGATCTTCATCTCATATAGTCATATGTAATTGTGCTAGATAGTATAGAGTCATGTAAAATTAAATAAGTCTATGTAGGAGTTGAACCTACATCTTTATGATGCCAAATGCTACACAATACTCTCCCATGTTGAGCTAATAGGCGAACCACAATGCTACTTACTGAAGTACTTCTAAGTTACTGTTAATGGAAAAGAAAGACATAGACTATAATAGTACGAGGAGGGTATTATAGATGTAAGTAATGGACAAAAAACCTATATAAAACCATGCTTAGGTTGAGAACATATGTAATACCCCTCATGATTGCTTTGAAGAAATTTAACAGACTACTCATTCCATAAGATGCATCTTTCTTTTAGAGAGCTCATTTTCTTCTACAATTAAGCGTGCTTGGCTGAAAGTAGTCAAAAGCATGAGTGAAGACAAAATGCGTCGGAAGAACTTGTGTTGGTTATTGTAGGAGTTTTTTTATTTCGCCCATGCTGTGTGAGCGCGTATTTGACTACCCCATTGTTAAGGTTTATTAAATACGTTTTGAAGTCACCAACAAGTCTTTAAAGGACACTAGTACAAAAAACCTCAAATGCTTCGGTTTTTTAGGCCCCAAATGCTCCGTATTTGACCCGTAGCAGACGTCATACGAGCATTTGGGGCTCTAACAAATGCTTCGGTTGCAACCGAAGCATTACATAACACAAATGCTCCGGTTGATGGTAAAAACTGGAGCATTAGATAGCACAAATGCTCCGTTTTATTGTAAAAACCGAAGCATTTGTGCTATGTAATGCTCCGATTTTCTCAATCAACCGAAGCATTTGAATCTTTTGCATTTTCAAAAAAAATACAGCTACTGCCAGCTGTAGCAGCTGTCAACAGCAGCGCTACTGCCAGCAGAAGCTGTCAGGGAGTCTAGCAACAACATTAAGTTAGAGTGTAATAACTAAACTTAGAACCAATTATAATAATATATTCAAGCTAGGAACCAATTATAATAATATATTCAAGTACAAAGAGATTCAAATGCAATGTATATAACAAATCACCAAACTACATAACAAAAAGCTTTGAATTCTCTTCTCACCCATGCACATGCCCAGCAGTCCGAACCAGTTGTGCTTATATGACAAACCAACCCAAAATCCCCTCCTGGGCAGCTACTTGCTTCTAAACGCAACAGCTTAACAGCTGCCAAAAAACTTCAAATAGGCTAAATTTTCTCCACACTTCATGTTTTCTTGACAAGGTATCCCACAAGGACTCCAATTAACTCAACAATGAAGACATATATGAATAGGATCGCAGCACGGTTTTGACTTATTTTGCGCCTCAAATGCTCCTGCATCATCAGTTTTCGTTTCTTCAGTATGGGTGAAAATTTTGGACAAATTTAATGCATAAAATCATTAACTGATGTTGAATATGTCCTCTAGCTTTGCATTTTGATAGAAACCAGTGCTTCACTATTACAAATGCTTTGAGCAATTTAACATAATTCACTAAACCCCCTGTGATATACGAACCCCTTGTGATATACGATCCGGAGAGGCAAATAGGTAGTTGTTACATGCAAGTGATACACTCTTAGGCTAATTCTATTACCATTCTCGTACTGACTGGTTTTTAAGCTTCTTTGAAACTAGGTTTTCATTAAACCATCGAAAGACTTTACTAGCTAATTTAAGTGACATACATACCACCAATATGGTCAAAGTATCATCCACTACTATTATCTTAGCACATAATGCTGAAAGATATTCTAGTTGTTAAGCTATAGAAAGTATGCTTAACATAATTTACAAGAACGAAACCATTCCATTTCCTAATGAAGCTTGTTGTTTCATTGAATGGCAGAGTTTTTCTCTTCCATCAGCCTAGAAATCATAACGTTCACCTGATATATGAAATTGATCATGACAATAAGGCAATTTATAGAAATCAGAGCAGAAAAGATCACCCTATAGATATATTAGCAGACTTGTGGAAAGTGAACCACATAGTATTAGAAACGTAGTGGTCAAATTGATGCGTGAATGTGCTACACGTACACTCTATGCGTTCACAGAGTCGATAAAAGATACATATCTTTGGTAAAATAAATCACGTACTGAAGCACAAACATCTTACAACTTCCTTTGTGCTACACAATATCAAAACCAAATCTGGTAATTCTCACATAAGTGCCCAAACTTTGCAAAAGATGTTGAGAAGCATGGAAAAATAGTACAGCAAACTGAATATTTCAAACAAAGACAAGTTATACGTAGTCTAATCATAAGCATAGGACCATAGGTGATGTTGATGATCAGATAAGTTTGTACTGCAGTCCAATCAAATGTTGGCAAGGATGGAAAATTACCTGGCTCGAATCATCTTCTGGTTCAACTTGGGTTCTTAGAGCCTGAAAGAATGCATTGTATAATAGTTTTAAACTTGACATGTAGAGAACTTTTGATTAAACTACTTAATTAAATTAAAGAAAAAGTTAAATGGATAAAACACACAGCTGCATAAGTATCAAAGATCCCATTATCTGACACATAACCTTCATATAACACAGCTGATGGAGGTTGTGGTGGTGAAATGTAGGAGACTTTCAATTTCCACTCGTCAATAAGGTTCCCCGAGTCCTTGTTAAACTATAAAAAAGAAAATGTAGAAAATTCTCTTTTGTTAACAACAGATATACTACTAAAACAGAAATTTATATCTACCGTGTTAGGTTGCTTAATGAAATTGTATCATGCTCTCGAAACCACAAACAGTTCAGAGTGAAAGAATATACCGTTTAGAATAAAAGAACATACTCCACTCACAATAATATACATTTCATGATAGATAACATATAGAATGTGGCAACACAAAAAAAAAGGTGTAAATCACGAACAAAGAGAAAAATATAAACCTTGGCTTCATAGATGCGAGTTCCACCTGTGTTACCGGGCTTTTCCACAGGAGTTGGAGCTTCCCATCAAATTAGATCCAAGAAACGCCGAAAAACCACAATAACTCAACAAAAAAAAAACACACACGAAATCGTCATAAACAAACAAGTAACCAAAGAAATCAACAAATCACATGAAATCCTAAAAAAAAAATCAGAAATTGCATTTGCAGTTACAAACTAGGAGAGGAGAAAATTGGAAAGGGAGTGACTGGATCTAAAGGCTATGGAGTGACTCAATCGAGATAAGAGTGAAAGTTTGTGAATAAAAAAAACACCCTAAAAAGTCAAAGGAAACCCTAAAAAAATCCCCAAATCTAAAAAACCAAATAGATAACCTAAAATACAGCAATAAAACTAAATAGAGCAATAAAATTCGAGCGAGATTAGCAATTAGCACCTCAAAGAACATCAAGAATCTTTTATAGTATTAATTACAGAAGAACTCGATTGGAATTTACAAATTAAAGAACAAACTCAAACGACACACTACTTGAGCAGACAACAATTCACCGAGGAAAAAAAAACAACGAAACCCTAATTTTTGTCGAAAATGAAAAAAAATGCTCAAATAGTGAAATGGAGTCACAATTGATAAAAAAAAAGGCTCGAAAATAAGCATTGATCAGAAATCTGCCCAAATAGTGAAATGGAGTCACAATTGATGAAAAAAAACAAGCGCGAAAATCAGCATTGATCAGAAATCTGGAAAAAAGAAAAAGAGAGAGAATACCCGAGGCATGTCGCCGGCGATAGTGCGAGAGATCGAAGATGAAGGTGGATTGATGAAGAAAGATTTTTATTTTTGTTTTGAGAGAAAGAGTGTAGAGTTAGGGTTTGCATTCGAAGAAGTGGCGATAGTGAGTGAATAGGGGAAGACACAGAAAGAGGGAGAGGGAACAGAGATTAGAGGGGAAGAGGTTTTAGAGTGCGTTCTAACTTGGCAACTTCTAAGCAATAAATTTCTTTTTAAAAATATTAAATTAGTCAAATGCTCGGGTTGTTTTTAAAAGTCCAAGCATTTCTGAAATTTCTTTTTAAAATTATCAAAAATGTTATCAAATGCTCGGGTTGTTTTAACAACCCGAGCATCTGTAATGTTGCAAAAGAGGTTTTTTCTACTAGTGGGAAGACTCATAAACCTAATTGGATATTGGAAAATCATAGGGATAAATTAGGGACTTATCCAATATAGATCTCCCCATCCTGACTTCATAGACGGTCAATGAACCATAGATCGAGTTCGGGGGTGAGGGTAAGAATACGCTAATAATGAACCACATTCTCCCATTGCTGGCCTCTACTAAATATCAATTCATGTCAAGTTTTATGGAATAGAATAACCAAATAATATTTTCATGCACCCTAAACATAATTTAGTCTAGGTTGGTTCAAGAAACACATAAAATATACTATTTTTTTAGTGGTATGTTATTAGGCAATGAAAATTACAGCGAACTAACAGGTTGTCCAAATTATCTGATTAATATTAGAACAGTTCTTTAGGTCTTTGATTAACAATAATAACATGTGAGGTGATGAAAGCATTAAACAGGACAATCAGGCAAGCATATAATAATAAAAAGAAAGAGTAGAGATTAAAATGTACAAAGGAGCGATTTTTATATTAAAGATCTACATCATGAAAGAAACAGTTAGTAACTTCAATATAAAAATAAAAAATTTCTTCAAGGACCCTCAGGATTATACCGTGGCTTGGGTCTGAGAGATTGACAACCTTCGGGACGAGCAATCGTGAAGCCTGAAAATATGAATGTTTGTATGTATGTCTGAAAGTGTTTGTTTGTGTTTGTAGAATTAAAAAGTATGAGAGTTTGTAGAGAGATTTTATAAAGTGTATTCGTAAAAGTGTCGAAGTTTATGAAAGTCGTAATGTAAAAGTGTACGGAAAAATCGTTGTTTAATTCGAAAAATCGAAGCCTATTTATAGAAAAACCGAAATTGCACGTCACGAGCAGGCTGCACTGGGCGCAAGACCCTGCATGACTCACAATCCCACATGTCAGGCACAGATTGGTGGGGCTGATGCGACACGCCCAATCAGCTGCATACACGTGGCACACGCTTTGAAAAAAGATAGAATAGAACAATGCGTGTCACGCAGAGGAGTGCGCCAAGCGCACGACTCTGTGTGACACATAATGCCACGTGTCAGGCACAAATTGGTGTGCCTGACATAGTTGGACGATGGTGCACTTCAACGATTTTCTTTTAACTTCTAAGTCCGAAAATCTGATTTTACGAGATAAAATCCGATTTTAACTATAAAAATATCTTTGAAAATATTTATTTTATCTAAATAAAATAATTAATTATTATTAACAATTAATTGGGCTTTTTGAAAGAGTGGGGCACAAAATTAATTATCATGAATAATTACGCTTTTTTCACCATATACCCCTGACAAAAAATTTTTTTTGCACCATATACCCTCGCAAGTTTCCAAATTCACCATATACCCTCCACTTTTCAAAGAATACATCAAACTACCCTTTTGACTAACGGTGTTAGACTTCCGTTAGTCATTAACCCCTAATCCCCCTCCTAACCCTAATTAACGAACCTAAACCTAAGCCAAACCCTAACCCTAACCCCCTAATCTAAAACCCTAATCCTAACCTTAACCACCCCTGATGCGCTCGTTGTAAACACGTCAAAGATACCTAAACTACCCAATATAGGGCAAGTAAAGGGTCGAATCCACAAGGACTAAGGGAAGCACCAATAAGTATCGATTTATGATAAGCTAAGCAATGTCTATGTTTTTGAAGATTTATAGATGAAAAGACAATAAGAAAAATGACTTTTGGAAGGGGTATCCACCAATCAACTCATTCACAAACCAAGCAATCACAATGGGAATCAACAATGGGGGTAAATTGAGGGGAATTGTTCATCCATTGGTACTCTAACCACTCTCTCGAGTTAGCTAGATTGGCCTAGTCTCTTACCGAAGACCTATTCTCATGGCTAAGGCATTCAACCAAGCATATCCATAAACATGATGAACTTAAACAAGCAAACTAAGTCCCCTAGGCTAGGTAGTCCCTATTCTCATGGTCTTTCAAGCCTAATAATCGATTTGAGGCAACCCCTTAAATTCATCTCTCGATCCTTCACTAAGGGTACCTAAATTATGCTCCTATGATGGCCAATCACACAAACATTCATGAAAATGCCAAATCAATTAACCCAAATTATCCCAAGTCAAAACCCAATGTTGGATTTAGAGGTTCATGAAATCATTAATGGCTTCAAACCCTTCCCAAAGAAATAGCTACTCACAAATCAAGAAAAATTATAAACTAAAAGACATTAACAACTATTAACAAGAACTAAAACAATAATCTAGGATGAACAAGTAAATAGAGTGAAAATGACATGAAAATAAGAAAATAAAGCAATAAAATATGAGAAAGAGTAAGAAATTCTCATTAAAGTTGCAAGGAGCCTCTAAATCTTCAAGTTTTCTTCTTAGATTCTTCAAATTCCAAGCTTTCAAAAAGTTTCTCTCACTTCTCTCTCTAGAAATGAGATTTTCTCTCTCCTAGGGTTCTAAGAATTTCAAATATCCCTTTATTAAATATAATGTAAATTAGCCTCAGTTAAAATAAGAGGAGTCCCTCTTATATAGTCATAAGAAATAAAACAGAAAATTACAAAACAAGCCCCGCATTAAAACAAACAAAGTCGCAAAAAAGGTTCCGGAAAAATGACCCGACCCGGGCGGGTCAACTGATCAGGACTGAAATATGTGTTCTCCGCATATTGACCCGAGCGCTCGGGTCAGTTTTCAGTTTCGTCAGTTCATTTTCAAACGGCCATATCTCACTCGTTTTTCATTGGAATTGAGCTTGTGACCACTTGTTGGAAAGATATTGAGCCAAACTTTTATCTCCAACTTGAATCTCTCAAAAATGTTTTGTTTGTTGAAAGTTATGGCCATTTGAAGTTGATCCTTGTGCGCAAACTCTTCCAAAACTTCTTATATTTGCCCCCGGAACTCGGTTATGCTTCCTTGACCTTCCTCTTCGATATTAATATTCGGGGTTATGCAAGTGTCCTCCAAGCGTGCTCCTAAGTCCTAAAATGAAACAAATCGCCCAAAGAAAGTGCATACAAGAAGGAAAATTGCACAAATTAAAGAAATAGCTAACAAACTAGCCTAAACTAACTCAAAAACAACTATAAAACCAATTAAAAACTATCAAAAAGTAAAGTAATAAACAAGACATCAACCCCCTCCCACACCCCTTACCCCACCACCCCTTACCCCAGCCCCCCACTACCCCCAACACCCCTTACCCCACCAGCCCCGCATCCCCCACTTGCCCCCACGCGCCCCCCACCTGCAACCCCCACCGGCCCCCACAGCCCCACCTGACCCACAACCCCCTCCCCATTCGGACCGCAACCATCCCCTACCCCCGCAGCCCCCCCCGCCACATCGGCCCACATCGCTCCTCCTTCCTTCGCGCCTCCCTTCCCTGCCTCGTCGTGCTTAATGCCGCTCCCGATACTATATTCATGCCGAAACTCGAGGACCGATGAACTAACGTCGCCCGCAGCCGAAGTACGTGGAACTTCGAACCCGAGAAAATAGACGCCCCACCAAATTCAAGCCTAGAAAATCGACGCCCACCAAATTCGAGCCCGAGAAAATCGACGCCCACCAAATTCGAGCCCGGAAAATCGACGCCCCACCAAATTCGAGCCCGGAAAAACGAAAATCGGCGGGGTGGGGGGGAGGGGAGCGAAATTCGACGGGGAGGGGAGGGGAAATCGAGTCGGGGGATGCGAGGGAGTGGGGGAAGGGGCTTCGGGGGTGGTGGGGAGGGGGTGGGATTCGGTTTAGGGTTTGGCTTAGGTTTAGGGTAGTTAATTAGGGTTAGATGGGGGATTAGGGGTTAATGACTAACGACGTTAGCCTTCCGTTTGTCATAAGGGTAAGTTGATGTATATTTTGAAAAGTGGAGGGTATATGGTGAATTTGAAAACCCGAAAGGGTACATAGTGCAAAAAAAAAATTGTCTGGGGTATATGGTGAAAAAACCAGAATAATTAAGTTGGCTTTAAAATACAATTTTGGCTCATTAAAACTAAACTTTAACACTTTTTAAATAGTTTTTGGCTCTTCGGACTGCTTTACCCTTGAGTCGGACAAATTAAGACTGCGGTATGTTTCATCCACTAGAGGAAAAAACGTCAAATGCTGCAACAAAAGGGCTGCTATTGTGGGCCTGACCGCAGCCCTTATTTTAAGGGCTGCGGTTTTGGGCTTGACCGCAGCCCTCGGGCTTTATTATTCTTTTTCTCCCGCGTTTATAATTCATTCCCTCCTCCTTCCTTCCTTCCTTCCTCAAACAGCGAAAATAATAGACTAACCCTTAACAGTCACACCCCGCCCCTCTCTTTCTTACCTCCTCCTTTATTTCTCTCTCCTAAACCCTAATCTCTCTCCTCCTTTTCGCCGATTCACTCTCTTTTCATCACCAAGAACCCTAATTTAACTTCATCCATCTCAGGCTTCATCGTTACCGAATTTTAGGGTTCTTATTTTAGGTTTTCTTCGTTTCGTCCTCCATTTCTGTGAATCAATCGAGCTCGAAGTTAGCGATTATTGAAGGTTTTGTTGTGATAAGTGGATAATCAGTGAGCGAAGAAGTAAGTGATTTTGATTGAACCTTTCCGTAAAAAAAAAAAGAAATTGAGGAGAAGAGAGAAAGAGATGTACGAAGACCGTGGACGATCAAAAGCGGAGATGGGAGCTGTGGATCGGAAAAGGATCAATGAAGTGTTCAATAAAAACATCATAAAACTTTCAGAGTTGCCTTCAAAACTGCAAATCCCTCACTTCACACCTCCCTCTCCTGCACCGCCTCTTCAACGGTTAGTCTTCTTCACTTCTTTCTCAATTTATTTATTCTTCTTTTTGTTTTCCTCTTTAAAACAAATTGGAAAAGGGAAAAATGAAAATTAAGGTTTCAATTATGAATTTTTTATGCTTTGTTATATATGTTATCAACTGCATGCTTTGTTATATATATTGTCAATTGTGACATGAATGGCTATGATCTATGTATTGAAATCAATTTGATTTCGTATGTGAAATTGAGTTATGAATCGAGAAATTTTTTTCTTTCTTTTTAATTGTGATTTTTTAAAAAAAATTTGAACTCTAGTAATCTAATTCTCAATGATAAATCGTTATTATTGTCATTGATTTGTTTGGTCAATTCATTTGTTAAGTAGTTAAAATTCTATATAATTATAAGTTTGTAATTTCGATTATCTGGTAGGGAGCTCTATGCTCAGCAGGTGATCGGCAGCGGCGAATTAATAGTTTAGAATCTCATTTTGTTATGATAAAGCATAAGAATTCCTTGTTTTTATTCATCTTTAAGCTGTTGAAGAATTCTTTAGAGAAAAGGCACTTTCTTATGCTTCAGATGTTACTGATTCTGTTGAAAACCTTGACGTCCACTTTCAGTTGTATTGATGTTAAAAACGTGGTTAACTTTCAGTTGTGTGGGTTCTTAGTCCAATGAAAGAGGTGATGGTGTCCCTGTTCGAGTCGCTTGTAGGGCTAAGATACAAGTGACGTTCTTTGATTCAAATACTTGGTGGTTCTGTGTTAGTTTCTAGCTTTCCTTTAATACTCCCCGGAAGTCCCTTAAGCATTTTTCGGTTTTTCCTTTGAGGTTGGTATCTAAGCAATATAATATTGTTAAACTTTTCGTTACAGAATTTGATGTATCAACTATCAGCAAGAAAGTGATCTTTTGATTTTAGGAGATCAAAAACATTGTTGCTTGTATTGGATAGAAGAGATGATGCAGTTACTCCATTGCTTAATCAATGGATATACCAGGTATGATAGAGCTGTGCAGATCAATGTGTTGTGTATGTTGTCTAGCTAGCTGCTCAATGCTTCTTGGTACCATATAATCCTAACGTTCGGTCAATAAATGTCTTCATTAACCTAATTGCATCTTGGCTATATTTGATTATGGTCAAGCCTGACAAAATGTTTTAATTGTTTCTTTTTGGAGTGTCAGGTTTTGGCCTAACAATAAAAGTAGGATGTATCTCCTTGAGAACACATGTACCATATTTCTTTTCTTTCGACTTGTAAGTTGTAGTACTTAAACTTTGTCTGTTCTTTTTCCATGTTTCTTTGAAATAATGGGTATATATGTTTTGGTGTTCAAGGATTTTGTAAGATCAAATGGACTCCAAGAAGGGGACTTCATTATAATATATTCAGATGTTAAATGTGGCAAATATGTATGTTTCTCTCTCCTCCCATGTTTTTCTCTGCTTTTTTTGCAACTTGTACAATGTAATCATCTATTGAGATGTTAGGCAAACTATATGTATGCCTCGCTTATTTCCACATTTCTGTTTTCCTCCCAACTTGTGATGTGTTGGGGAATTTTTCTGACTTTTGCTTTCATTTCTTCAACTTGCACAATATCTAGATCTCTAAGCTTACTGTTTGCAAGTTGCAACTGAGACATTATCAGACAGCTTCTAGTGCTGTCTTTACTTGAATATCAAATTATTAGGAACTTTTTTGTATTATAAGGAAGTATATGGGTATGTCACTGGATTGAGTTGGCAAGATCTTGTTTTTCGAGCGCCTCTCCTGAATTTTAGAAGTGCAATTTGTATTTTGTGTATCTGTTTCTCGTTAAGTGTTGACTACTTTCCATACTTGCCTAAATCTAATGCTTTTCCCTTCATATTATACTTTGTCTGCAATTTGTATTTTTGATTTTTGTGTTTATCAATTTATCTGTTAACTAAAATATAAAGAAAACTTCAAATTTTATCTAGAATATGGTACTGCATATACTTGACTTGGAAATCTGATATATTGATTTATGTATCTGTGGAGGGACCCTGGATACGAATCGAAGAGGAGAGAATTGTTACATATTGACTTGTAATGTATCTTTGGAGTATGAGAAAAGGTATGTTTTATTCGAACGCTTTTTTTGTGCTCTCTTTTTTCAAGTTATGTTTTAGAAATTAGAACCCTTTTACCCAGAAGTTGATTGTTCGAGGATGAACCTTATTTACCCCCCTTTCCCCCTTAGTTGAAGATGATTGTTCGAGGAATTAGTATGGGCATTGTAGCCCCCTTTGGGATCATGGTGCTGGTTTGGTTGAATTGTTTTTTGCCTTTATTTGTGTTGGTGCTGCTGTTATTGTTATTGATTTGGTGCGTGCCTTCTTATCTATTTTGTGAATCTAATTTCTTCTTGGTGTTGGTAAATGTTTAACTAGTTTAATTTGTTTCTATTTATTTGATAAATTAGTCTCTTATGGAATGACTAAGATTTCCGAACTTGGCTATAGCTTCGGCCATTTTTCGTTTGGCGATTTGGACTTAGTGGTTTGACCTTTTGAGTGCTGATTTTTGTTGGCAAGTGAGTGTTTGATTTCTTTTTTTTTTTTTGTTACAGGGAGCAAAGTGTTTGATTTCTTTCTTTTTGATTTTTGGGTCCGGTAATAATTTTACTTTCTGTCCATTGCGAGAACATGCAGAAAACACAAATTATTGTTTGTATTTGTGGGGAAAAGGATTCTCCACTTCACTAGTCTATCATTTCAAGACATGAGTGCATATTGTTTTCCTAGAACTCTGGCTACTTGAATCCTTGCCTACAGACCTTACAATGTTGATTTGTGGGTTCTGCTCAATAGTTTACTTCGTTTTATTCTCTTTTCCTATCACTTAGTAATCTGTCTAGATAAATGTATAGTTGCTCTCTCTGTTCCAGACAAGTTTTCCCCCTTCCTTCTAGGATGCTCAAATGATTTTAGCAAATAAGTACTACTTGATATTAGTGCTGGCTTCATGTTTATTAGGAAAGGCTTAGTTTTTAACTTCAAATTGTGTCTAGATGTCTCAAGATACTTCATACAACCATCAAAAAGTTGAAGTAATGGTTTAGGATCTCTCAGATTCAGTAAAATGGTCAGGAAATTTCCTTTGTTATAAAATACTATGCTGGCTCAACCCGTTTCTTTTTTAGTTGACAGTCTGGTGAATTGGCTGAAAATGTAGCAAAGATAATTGAATCACTGTATGCAGATGGAGTTGATATATCAGATAACGTTAGTGCAGGACGAGTATTCAGCAGTGATAACAAAATCACTGATAACGCTGGCAGCCCTCCCCTTGCTGCACTCCCCCCCCCCACACACCCCCTGCCGCACTCCCCCCCACCCTTCCTAGCCTCCCCGGCCCCCGCGCCCTCCCCCACTGCACTCCCCCTCACACACACACACCCCCCGCACACCCCCAACCCTTCCCCCCATTCTTTGCGCCCCTGCTGCACTCCCCCCCCATTCGTTGCGCCCCTGCTGCACTCCCCCCCCACCCTTCCTAGCCTCCCCGGCCCCCCGCGCCCTCCCCCTGCTGCACCCCCCCACACACACCCCCTGCTCACCCCCAACCTTCCCCCCCATTCTTGCGCCCCTGCTGCACTCCCCCCACCCTTCCTAGCCTCCTCGGCCCGCCAGCCCTCCCCCTGCTGCACACCCCCCCCAACACACACACCCCCCGCACACCCCCAACCCTCCCCCCATTGCTGCCCCCCCTACTGCACTCCCCCCTTGACCTTCCCAACCCCCGCTGCACTCCCCCCTGCACACCTCCTGCGGCACACCCCCATTTCACTCTTATTTTAAAAAATCTGTTTCATCTGATCTGAAAAATGTAAGAAGGCACAAATATCAATGGATGCTTTATTGTTCTCTCTTCCTAAAAATAATACAGGCCCTAGTTTTGTCAAAATCAAAATAACATAGCTAATCTATTTTGGCTTGCCTAACCCTGTTGTGAAAACAATAGGAGATGGAGGGAGTAATATTTTGCTATCTGCTACTTGTAGCTTGTACTCTGCATCTTTTCCATAATGGCTGCTAATCTTGGCACGAACGTTACCTGCAGAAGATCTTAGAAGAATAGCAGAGGGCTCAAAATGCCTTGGTATCATCAGAGGCAGAGGTGTGTCCTGCATCACCCTCTGATCTTAGTCCTGGTTCTGGTTCACCATGGCTAAATCCAAAACAGATTCCTCATCTACATTGCCATCAAAGCACACAAATGGGTGGTATCAATTTGAAGATTACAAGTGAAGGAACTCTCTATCTTTTGTTACACTAGTTTTGATACTAAAATGTAACTTAGTCAATATTTTCTTTATATGTGTATAAATAACATGAATTGCAATGAGAAGTGATACTTTTATATATATGTAACTAATTTTGGATCATTTAGGACTAAAAAAATGCAAAAAAAAAAAATTCTTTTTTTTATTTTTTTTGGGTCACAAGGGCTGCGGTTTTTGCCCTTTTAAGGGCTGCGGTCATACCGCAGCCCTTAACGTGCTAAGGACTGCGGTTTTTAACCGCAGCCCTTCCCAAATGCCAAGGGCTGCTAGTCTAATGGCTGCGGTCACAAAACGCAGCCCTTGGGCCCCTTTTGACCGCAGCCCTTGGGCTTTTTTCCTCTAGTGATCATTGGGCCCTTATATGGGGAGACACGATTATGTGTCTACAGAAGCCCCCACTTTGACTGAGGTTCAGGAAACCGATAGTCAAAGTATACGGTGTCGGGACGAAGAATGATTCTAAACGCTCTGCAGTTTAGAACTGATCTATAGACGCCGGTCTCTGCAAAACAAAGTTAGTATGCAGGACAATAACTACAAGCAATCTGATTACCTGCAAGAGAAAGATGTTAGCAGATAGGTGCAAATAACTCAGATAAGGCACATAATGATGCAAATAATGCAAACTTAAGACTCTCTAAGGATGCGTGAGACGCTATGCAAGGATTAAGGTCATGCAAAGCTAAAGAAGATGACACGTCATGCACGGTCAGGGTTATGCAAGACTAGGATGTATGAGATGTAATGCAAGGTCAGGGTTTTGCAAGGCTAGGAGATCTGGATATGTAGAATGATGCAATGATCAGATATAGATAGAATGATTTTCGAAAACTGTTTTTAATATATAATCGGGGTCCGTAAACGAGGTCCGCAGATTCCAACTTTTCAGGAGTTTGACTTGATTTGGAGGAACCACCACATATATAGGAAGCCCCCACTTTGGGTAAGCTTGTCTTGAATTAGGCTTGAGCCTTGATTGAAATGTAGTTGATATGTCTTAAATCGTTCACAATTTTCACTGGGGATTCTTCTTTGAGAAGTTGACACAGGCAAAGTCATATATCGCCATAGACCATGGAATTGTCGGGGAGTCCTTCAGGGACAAGGAGAGATTAGGAATGAAAAATAAAACTTTTCAATTTGTGACTCAAATAGATATAGGTGGGAAAAGGTTTTGACATAGCTAGGTTCAGAATTGAGTCTATGTTGGGATCTAGAAAGAGTATGCTCATGAATTCTAGAAAGTCAAATCATTAGACCTTGATTAATTTTATTTATTGAAGAGGTCGGACCTCGAGATGAGGATTCCTATGTATCCTTGCGGAATCAGCCCATTCATTGTTCTGAATCTGATTTCTTTTATTGTTTTTTTGGTGCCCTAACTTTTACCTAGGCCGCCCTTTCGGGTTTTCAACCTAGCGGGCTTGGACATACCTTGAAAAAGGAGATAGGGTTGAATATGGAAGGTTGAAAGATTTGAGGTTTGATAAAGGTTTAATTGGTTGGGCTAAGGTAAGGATCATGTATTTGAATTATATGATAAAGGTTTAATGGATTGAAGGGATTTGAAACGAGGGGTAGAACTTATGTGCAAGCCCCCTAGGTTGACTTTGATTTTTTTCACTTTTTTTTTTTTTTGCCTGGCATTTTTATTTATTTTATGTAGTAAGGCTTGAACGCAAGTTTTTTATGATTTTGGGTATTGGAAGGCTTGAAGGTTATTTGTGGAGCTTTGATTTTGAAAGCTTATATGGCTAATGATCATTGAGGATGATGGTTTAAGGGATTTTTATATTTTGGTTGCATGAGATGGTTTATGGATGATGGCTTATGGAATGATGGAGGAGAGAGGGAAATAACTCTTAATTTAAAGTATGTCTATTATTAGTTTTTGATTTTTGTTTTATTTTTTTTATTTTTCAGATTTTTTTTCTTTAATTAGTCAAGATCATTAGCAGATTTAAGTTTTATCATTGAATTAGAAGCATAAATAAAATGATGGAAGGCCAATGAAAACGAAAAGAAAATGCGATTATTTTATTGATTAGAAATAAATGAAATAAGGCTGATAAACATTATAGTCCTAAAGGACATAGACTCGACAGGAAAGAAAATGAAGCAGCTAGGGGAGGAACTCTCCGACTCAACCTAGAAAACTAGCGTTAAATGACTATGCCCTGGCATTATTTAAGCACTACCCAAGGGGTTGCTATTGTTGCTGACTTTTGCTGCAGGTAGAATTGGTAGTCTACCATCTTCAACCATGTCCTGTAGAGCATTCTTTAAGGCCCAACACACAGATGTTAGATGTACATTCCCTTAGTGATATTTGCAGTAAGCATTAGGGTTCCACTTCTTCGACCTATTCTCGGGTGCAGGGTCTGGAGTAGGACCAATAGGGTAAATTGCTCCTCTTTGATTAACCCTATTGAAAGCTTCTTCTAAAGTCATGTCTAGGGGAGTGAAGGTTCTTTGAGGCTTTTGATAACCTCTCCTTTCAGTAGTTAGGGCATTGACGTTCGTTGTTTTTGGAGCTAGAGGGGTTGTTGTTACTCTTCTTGAAAGAGTTGTTGTTATTATAACCTTTATTCTTTGAGGCTTGTACCTCCTCTTCAATCAGCATGCCTACTTTATAGAGTTTTTGTGAAAGACTCCATGGGTTGGAATTTAATGTGATCTGATCCATACTTGGGCTGCGAGTTACAGATCACTAGTCGAACTTGGTCCTCTTCAGATGGCATGTTAGTCATTTGTGCGGCCTTTTCTCTCCATCTATTAAGGAAGGTGACGAAGTCTTCATTGGAGTTTTGTTTAGTTAATTCCAACACACGGAGACCAATGGGAAGCTGAGTATTATATTTGTGGAACTCTCCTTTGATGTAGTCCCAGTCATTCAGCTTGGTCTTGTTCAGCGATCTGAACCACTTGGATGGATGTGCATCCGAGGTCAAGGGAAAGAACTAAGCAAACAGGTCCTTGCTCATGCCCTTGAGAGGCATAGAGATAGAAAAGGCTCTCAAATGATCATCTGGGTCTTCGACCCCCTTGAATTTTGGGAGATCACCCAATGCTACCTTTTTAGGGAGTTTTTCCCTCAGTTCAGGATCAATGGTGTCATGGCCATGAGCCTGACCCTCGAGTGCAGGAATTGACTGGATCAATTGCTCGAGTTTTTCGAACCTCGAATCTGTCTCGGACTTAATAGGAGGTGGTGATTGTGGAGTGTCATCACGCTCTTCTTCCTCAGTTATCAGCTTTTCTCTCATCGCCTTGATCTCTTTGTCTTGTCCCTCAAGATGAGAGTTCATCAATTGGAGCTAAGCCATTATTGCATTGAGTTGTTCAGAAGTGTCTCCCATCTCGGATGATGATTCAGATGATTCAGAAGTTTCTGAAGGCTCGACGAGTCTGGGAGTAGGTTGACCTTGTAATCTCTCTGTCGGACGTTCCCAAGTTATAATCTCACGACCTATCCTGAACAGAAATCGAATGGACCTCGTAAATTTTAAGAAATGAATTTCGAAATGAGAAATGGAAATGAGGAATAGAGAAGTGGGAAATGAGAAGTGAGAAATGGAAAAATGAAAATTTGAAATGGGAAATGGAAATGGGAAATGATTTTGAAATGGAGGATTAGAAATGATTATGGGTTTTGGACTAGTATGGGCTTGACCATGATGAAGACATGGGCCTAACTATATGCATATGTAGATATGGACTGGACTGGACTATGCAAGCAGACTGGACTAGACTTTGAGCTTACAGGAGAGCAAGTAGGCTAGACCTGAGTGTATGAATTAATCTTTTATAGTCTGAAGACTTAACTAGGGCTTACATGGAGATGCAAACTAGACATAGGATTAGGCTTTTATAGTCCAAAGACTTGACTAGGGTTCACATAGATATGCAAACTAGACCTAGGGAATGAACTTTTATAGTCCGAAGACTTAACTAGGGTTTACATAGAGATGCAAACTAGACCTAGGGTATGAACTTTTATAGTTTGAAGACTTAAAAAGGATTTACATAGAAATGCAACCTAGACCTAGGGAATGAACTTTTATAGTCCGAAGACTTAACTAGGGTTTACATAGAGATGCAAACTACACTTAGGGAATGAACTTCTATAGTCCGAAGACCTAACTAGGGTTTACATAGAGATGCAAACTAGACATAGGGAATGAACTTTTATAGTCCTAAGACTTAACTAGGGTTTACATATAGAAATGCAAACTAGACCTAGGGAAGGAACTTTTATAGTCCTAAGACTTAACTAAGGTTTACATAGAGATGCAAACTAGACCTAGGGAATGAATTGGGCCTAAATGGACCTAAGCTTGGAATTGGATTAGAATTAGACTTAGATTGGAATGGACTGGGAATAGACCTGGACTAGGCTTCACATATCACATTAAGGGGCAAATGGGTCTAGATTTTGACATGAAATAGACTTATATGGGCCTAAGATCGACTCTAATGCTAGTGAATGTATAGACTCAAATTTAGATGGACCTAATATGAATGCAAAATGGACTCTAATGCATATAGGCCAAAAAATGAATGCAAATTGATTAGATTGATTGGATTGTATTGACTGAAGGTGTTTGGAATGGGTTTAGAATTTTTGAAATTTGTTTTTGAAAGGACCCTTTGTTTTTTATCTTTTGTTAGGAAAAGATGATGGATTAATTTTGAAAATATTTTTGTAAATGTCTTGTATGATTATGATTAGTAAATGCTTTTTGAAAAAGGTAGAATAGACATGGGTGTAGGATTGATTTTGAAATATGTAAGTTTATGAAATTGGTTGAATATGATTGGGTAGAATTGATAGGGAAGATTAGTTGGGTAGCAGGGAGAAGGTAGACATGCATGACAATTCTAACTCTACCATGACAACTTTTCTAGATGCACTTTTTAGAACAGACTCGACCTTGCATGAAAAGACTATTTTTTTAATTAGGTGAGAGCCCTAGAATGACCATGCTTTTACGCGAATGTAGACGGACCGAACATAGGATCAACCACCACGATGACTAAATCGACGTAAACCAAGCGATGCATGGACTGCGTGCCACGCAGCATTGCTGCGCGCGGCACACAAACGTGCGTCTGGCGCGGGAGCGGTGCGCCAGGCGCAACTTATTGCGCTTGGCGCACTGCTCTCCCGACATCTTTTTCGGGGATTTAGGCGAGGTTTTGGCCAATTGACGATCTTTTATTTGTTTTTTAGATACGATTTTAGACGCAATGCATAACAACGAAAATTTGACAAGTTAATAATAGGCAAAAATCGCAATCACAAGCAAATGTCATATAACATGGATGCAAAAGTTCCAACCTAAAGTCCAGTTCTATGTTTGAAACTATGGTCAGGTTTAGGTTAAGGCTGAAAAGGGTCCATGACTAAGAGATTGATCCCACGCTTCGTACCTCTGCTTAAAGAGGTGGCCATGTGTAAGACGCACTCCAGTTCTCAAGTCAGGAACAAGAGGACAATGCCATGGTTGGTTAGGTTTGCTTATGACTAAGATCCAACAAGGCAACACTATCGCTCAGGAAGCTTTTTGGAAGGACAAAGCACAAACCCCCTCAGGGTGGCCTCACGCATAGAACATGCGCTAATGAGGCAAGGTAGATTGTCCTTATGGTGGCTTAAACAATAGCCATGCATATGCAAAACTGTAATGTCATTCTAAAGCATAAAAAGAGTATGAATCGTATTTTTCGAGTTTCACCAAGTCATTTAAAAAAATTCAATTTTTTAAAAAAATCCTCCCCAGTGGAGTCGCCAAATTGTAGGCGTGTTTTTATTTCGCCTACGCGGTGTGAGCGCGTATTTGACTACCTCATTGTTAAGGTTTTATTAAACATGTTTTGAAGTCACCAGCAAGTCTTTAAAGGAAGACTCATAAACCTAATTGGATATCGGGAAGTCGTAGGGACAAATTAGGGATTTATCAAATGTATCACTAAAAGTGTGGCTGAATATCTCTGTAAGAGCTGAAAATTACAGGATATCATTAGGTGGGTGAGAAATAGCAGAAAAACGAAATTTCAGAACCAGGTTTTGTTTGCAGGGATAGCGCGCTGCTTTGGTGTATTGCGTTTGGCAAGGAAGGAACAAATGCTACTAGTCTCAATGCAGTCCAAGCATTAGATTTACAGTGAGACAGATTCAGGAGTTGGTGAAAATAAGAATATGAATTGTATTGCCACAAAATCTAGGTAGAAGAGATTACACCTGGTTTATTGCATTGTAAGCAGAGAATGTAAGTAGTTGTTCACCTTCTTTCTCTAACTATGGTCCAACCTAGTTGGTTTGTAGTTTGCATTAGATGGTTAGGATGTATTGAAGTTTATGTGCAATCAAATTTTAATTACTTATCAAAAAAAAATAAAAATTAATGCATGCTCCCACCTATTTACTTGAATATATATTCCTCCACAGCTCCACTCTCTTCTCCATCTAGTGTTTAATCCACGTTTCATATATTACGCACCTCTGACTAGGGTGTTCATTTCGAATATCCGATCCAATCAGAAAATTCGGATATCCGAAAAAATCGGATATCCGAACACTGAAAAAATGAATTTTACAAAGGAAAAGTTCATAAAATAAGTTTCTGACCGAATCATCGGATATTTCGAATATCCGGCCTTCAAAACAGATATTCTCGGATATTTTGGATCGGATATCTGAAAATATACGAAAAAAATCCGAAAAAATTCACATGTTTTGGATATTTTGGATATCCGAAAATGAAAATTTTCGATCCATATCCGTTTCGAAAATTTTCGGATATCCAAAAAACCGGGTCGGATCGACCTAGTCGCGAATCAGGTCGACCGGATCGGATATTTTTGAACACCCCTACCTCTAACTACTTATTGCTCCAATCCTTCTTGGCGACAGTTTCTTGGGTTGGTTCTCGACTGTCAAACATTCATTTAATAGTTTGGGCTTTGTAATTATCTGTGACTTGTACATGGTATTTGGAGTTAATTGGGCCTGCTCCTTTATAGAAGCATTGAGTAGTCCATAAGTTCAAATTAGATGTAACAACTACCTAATCATATCTATCTATACAAATATATTAAAAGGCGTTTCTATTAAAGGAATGGTGCAACGTAGCACTCTACTCAACTTCCTAATACACATTTTTATGATCTCACAAAATATAAACAATGTGTAGCTACTAGGAATCAAACACATGACCTTTGAAATGAAATGTGAGAGTTTAACCACCAAACCACTACAATTTCAATGTTTAGTGTTTCAAAGTAAAACTTAATTAAGTCTTATAATTACATTAAGGCAATAACGTTCTCTTAGGTCCATTGACATTGTTATTTTTATCCCCAATTCCTTGAAAGTTTTCTTTAAACAACTTATCATGCTATAACGTCTTCCGATTTCGCACTAGAAATAAAATCAGGAAAAGATAATAAAATCAATTATAAACTTATGAATATTAATATATTTGATAATTGTAACTGCTCGAGCCTGGGAAAAAAAAAACTAGTTAAATTCTAAATGGAGCCATTACTTTGTTTTGTCTTCTTTGACTACAGGAATAATAGAGCCATCCTCAATTGTCATTTGACTTCTATTTTATGATAATACACTACAAGAAAAGGTCAAATCAACGACTGCTTCCGCGACGGTTCTAAAAACGGTCGTTATTAATGCACTCAGCGACTGTTTTAATTCGTCGTTGCCACCGACTGCTTTTAAAGTGGACAGCGACGGATAAACAGTCGTTGTTATTTAGCGACCGTTTAAAACATTCGTTGATATTATTATTTTAAATTTTAAATTTTTTTAGCTTAGGCGACTGTATTAAACTGTCGCTGATGAACAAGGAGATAAAATAAAGTTGGTCTCTTCATTCGATATCATTTCAAATACAAAACACAATAGGGAGAGTGAGGAGGGCGCGCGAAGTTTCCTAGAAGCCATTGAATTCTGAGGTCCGACCTCCACCTTCCCCCAACGACCGGCGACAACCCATTATCTCTCTCCTTGCCGCCGGTAATGCCTGAAGCTTCATGTTTCTATTTTTTTTTAAATTTTTGTTACTCACCAAACCCTAATAATTGGGTTTTTGGGATACCCGTTCAATCGTTTAATTATCGAAATTCTTGCTCTCTTCTTCTTTATTTCGGAACTTCATTCACTCTATAAGCCATAATTTTTGTTCTTCTCGTACTTTCATTTTAATCAATTGCATTTCACAAGACTTGATTTGCTTAGACACAATAACATATCGCTGTATGTGCTTCCTTCTTTGTTTTGACCTAGTTTATCACAATCTTGTTTGTCTATTTTGTCTTTAGTTACTGAATGATGCTAGTAATGGTTGTAGCATTGGAATTAATTAATAAGTCAACGAGATTAGAACAATTTGTATAGTATGAATTGGTTCAATCTTGAGTTCTCCAATAGCTTGTTTTGGTGTTCTAGAAGTATGGAACTTGTTTTGACTGTATGCGGAGAGGAATTAGGTCGGTTGTATATTTTGATTATCATGTTGGAGAATTCTACTTCAACTTGATTCTAATAGTGGTACTTGTTTTGATGTAAAATTGCTGGTGATTGAGCTAATGGATAATGTAGATCATTGCTTGTTATAGTAGCAATATTAAGACATCCTTTCGGTTATGGCTTTGGCTTTGCTGATTGTTCTTTTGAAAAAGAAATGTTTCCAATTCTTACAAGTTCGTAACTCAGAGGACTTTAGTTATGCAAGTTTGTTGTATAAGTTAGTTGGTTTACATCATAGATTAGGAGCAAATTAGCTAATGATGAATGAGCATCGATGGCGTAGTTGTTGAATGGTCATTGATTAAACTTTTATGTTAATATTGAAGGAGTATACCTTGAATAGTCCCTGGTTGGGACTGTTCTTGGACAATTAACCTCGCTTAGGTGGTGAATGTATGTTTTAATAGTGGTACTTTTATCTTATCCACCGTGATTTATATATTTGTTGTTTTTTTTTTTAGGTAATCATGTGTAATCCTAATGGGCGCGGAGGGCGAGATGGCTTAGGTGGAAGCCAAGGTCGTGGGAATTTGATTCCCAGGGAGCTTTTTTAGTCACCAGAACTACAAGAACGCCAGATCCCTATCTCAGAGACACAGGGAGATGATTCACAGGCACATGACTTTGGTAACCACGTATCGGAGACTCCGAATAGTCATATGGAGGAAGGTGAAGGGTCGAACTGTGCACCAAAAAAGGTTTTAAGCCCTACTGGATTGTGGTAAATTTGTAAGCTAATATATGCTTCATGATATTTGTATAAAATAATATTCACAATTCACGTGTTTGCTTGGTTTTCAATTCAGGTTTGATAATAACAAGGTTAGTGGTTCCATCACTGACATTTTCCAAGGCTATTTTCGATAACCTTGGTTCAATTACAGTGAGGTCGACGAGGCCACAAGGACGCATTGGCGGAACTCATTCACATTATGTATGAATCGAATTATGAAAAATGAAATTGATTATATTAGTTTATTAATAACTTGGTTTGAACTCACTTGCTTAGTTCTTAGAGTAAGGAAAAGGTACCATCTACCTCTTTCTTATAGAAAAACTAGCCTAAATATTGATACCATTTTGTCTCCTTTAGAATCGACTTGAATTCGGTATTCTGATCCAAATCCAATTGTTGGGACAATTAACAATTAAAAGGGTATTTCCTTGTTCCGGAAATCTTTTATCTTTTTTTTTTTTTAATCATTGGGTTTACTACACCCTCTCTAGACAAACGATTTGATTCAAGCAGCTTTTGCTGAAAGATATGTTTAATCGAGCAAGTGAAGAACGGTTGAGCGAGGTTGAATGAGTTATTCCACCTGGCATTTCGGATCATTGTCCAGTGTCTTAATCAAATGCCTAGTGGCATGATCAAAGCCCCGTAGATTCTCTTAAGTGATAGCACCTGCTTAAGTCAGAGGGTTTTCGTGCACTTGAGCTTCCGTTCAAAGGCAAAAAGCGTATGGTGGCTGGAAAGAAAATTTCATTGCCTCACCTTCTCGTAGATGTCAAAAAGAAGAAGAAGAATCGGTATCGTTCCAGCGCTCTCTACGTAGAGTGTAAATTTGACACATCTCTTCTTCCTATGAAACTCCAACTACCCATGGTGTATATGCCAAGGGATTCAGGCTTTGATGTTTCTGAAAGCCAAAATTCTAAATACTTGAACATAAGTTCTCTTTCAAGAGGGTACCTTAATGACCATTTAAATGATGGCAATAGCCTTTTGAGTACAGGTGACATATCGGATTTCTTATTTATTTTGGTAAAAGGATTATGATTTAGAGATCTTGTATCATGAAGGTAAAGCAAATAAAGTTGTTGATGCCTTGAGTAGGAAAACTAGTCATACGATCATGATGGTTTGATAGCAAGATTATGTGAATAATTCAAGAGAATGAGCTTAGAATTTGACAAGTTAATAATAGGCAAAAATCGCAATCACAAGCAAATGTCATATAACATGGATGCAAAAGTTCCAACCTAAAGTCCAGTTCTATGTTTGAAACTATGGTCAGGTTTAGGTTAAGGCTGAAAAGGGTCAATGACTAAGAGATTGATCCCACGCTTCGTACCTCTGCTTAAAGAGGTGGCCATGTGTAAGACGCACCCTAGTTCTCAAGTTAGGAACAAGAGGACAATGCCATGGTTGGTTAGGTTTGCTTATGACTAAGATCCAACACTATCGCTCAAGAAGCTTTTTGGGAAGGACAAAGCACAAACCCCCTGGGGGTGGCCTCACGCATAGAACATGCACTAATGAGGCAAGGTAGATTGGCTTTATGGTAGCTTAAACAATAGCCATGCATATGCAAAACTGTAATGTCATTCTAAAGCATAAAAATAGTATGAATCGTATTTTTTGAGTTTCACCCACTCATTTAAAAAAAATTAATTTTTTAACAAATCCTCCCAGAGGAGTCGCCAAATTGTAGGCGTGTTTTTATTTCGCCTACGCGGTGTGAGCGCTTATTTGACTACCCCATTGTTAAGGTTTTATTAAACATGTTTTGAAGTCGCCAACAAGTCTTTAAAGGAAGACTCATAAACCTAATTGGATATTGGAAAGTCGTAGGGACAAATTAGGGATTTATCCAATGTATCACTAAAAGTGCCGCAATAGCGTAGCAAGAAACGTCGCTAGACTCATGTGAAAGTGTCACTATAGTTGTATCAAGAAATGTTGCCATAGACTACAAAAGTGTTGCAATATTAGAGCAATAATCGTTGTCATAGATGTTGATAGTGTTGCTATAGATAATAAAAGTGTTAGCCAAAACACTACTAATGTTGCTTGAAATCCTAAATAATTGCTACTAAAACTTAGAAACTGTCGCCTTAGATGCTGGCAAAAGTTAAAAATCGTTGCCTGAGAAAACCGTTGCTAATGATAACTATGGGTGCAGTTTTATAATGTTGTTGTCTAAGGCATTATAACTGTTGTCATAGAGTTATAGCAGCACCACCTATTTGCAACGCCATATAAACTGCTGCTATAGGTCTATGGCAACATTTAATGGAACTTTGCCAATACATTTAGGTTGTTGCTATAGCCCTATTTTGTAGTAGTGGTAGATTTCTCCGTCTTGACTCCATAGATGGTCAATGAACCATAGATCGAGTTTGATGGTGAGGGTACAAATAAAGTCATCATAAACCACATTCGCCCATGGATGGCCTCTACTAAATATTAATTCATATCAAGTTTTATGCAATAGAATAACCAAATTATATTTTCATGCACCCTAAAAATAATTCAGTCTAGGTTGGTTCAAATAACACATAAAAGTCTATTTTTTATTGATATGTTATTAGGCAATCAAAATTACAGGGAACCTAATAGGTAGTCCAAGTTATCTGATTAATATTAGAACAGTTCTTTAGGTCATTGATTAACAATAATAACATGTGAGGTGATGAATGCATTAAACAGGACAATCAGGCAAGCATATAATAATAAAAAGAAAGAGTAAAGATTAGAATGTACAAAGGAGCGATTTTTATATTAAAGATCTACATCATGAAATAGACAGTTAGTAACATCAATATAAAAATAATAAATTTATTCAAGGATCCTCAGGATTATACCATGGCTTGGGTCTGAGAGATTGACAACCTTCGGACGAGCAATTGTGAAGCCTGAAAATATGAATGTCTGAAAGTGTTTGTTTGTGTTTGTAGATTTGAACAGTTCTTTTTTTTGTTTGTGAAGAGAAAAATTCTCAAAAAAGTGGCAAGTACTTATTTTCCTCAATATGACAATGATCCTTTTGGGAATACTTTGATAGGTTTGGGGAATTTATAGAGTTACATGCCTATGATATTAGGGAGGCTTGTGAACATTGCGTAACGGGGCCTAAATGAGCACACTAGAGAAGTTGTTGAAAATGTGTTTAACGGTGACTTTCGAGCAACATCTTCGAATCAAACTTGGAATTTCTAATGTGGTTAGCTAGGGACACTTATGATTCCGATTTTTATGCAAATTGTCATGATTCATCTATGTTGGCATGAATCTCTTTGATAAGTCAAATGTTCCCAACAGTGAGCCTTTTATGCATGATCATATTTCCTCATATGCTTGTTGTAATGAGGTAGACTCCAATGTTGATGATATCATGCTACTTCTCAATTTTCATCAAATTTATGCATGGATTTCAATGATGTGCCACATATCCCCAAATTGATTCTCATATGCTTGATTTTGATCCCTTCCCCAAATTGATTTTCAAGATTCTTTGTATTCCAAATCATCGAAATCTGAATTGAAGCTTACTCTTGAACAATTTCTTAATGGGGTAAATTCTAGTGCCAATTATGAGCTTCCCCCTAAATTTGACCCCAAACCCATTTGATGATCACTTTTTACAATTAAAAAGTGGTTTGAATTTGCTTAGGTAAAATTGGGGTTGCAAAAATGACATTCTCAAGTTTGATTATGTTGATTCGAGGTATGTTGACACTACTACAGAATTCACGATTTGCGTCTGACTATTTGCGTCGGACAATAGAGCAACTGACGCAAATAACATATGTGCGTCGGATCCTAAAGAATATCTGACGCAAATAGCCAAGAAAAATTATAAAAGATTGTTTTGCGTCGCATGAAGGCCGGCAAACGACGCAAAAGGGGTCACTATGTGCGTCGAACTAAGTGTACCTGTGACGCAAATATTCTTAGCCGATAACATCTGCGTCGCATGGGCCTTGGTCCGACGCGGATGGTGCACCATGCATGCTTACCGCCCAATGTGCGTGTGGTCATCTGCGTCGGACCATCGCCATGCGACGCAGATGATCTCGGCCCAAAATGCCAAAGTACCATGCATGCTTGGTCATCTGCGTCGGACACTTGACCCATGCGACGCGGATGTCTCGACCATTGACCCCATGGGTCATCTGCGTGACCCTTGACCATGCGCAGATGACTCGTTTCGAATTTATTTTGTATCCCGCCCATCGGTTGGGGCAATTCACAAATTAGGAACTTCTCTCTCTTCATGCGAATTTGCTTGTTGAACTAAATTCCCCGCCGCCGCCTGCTCCTCTCGCCGGCGCTCCTCCTCTTGCGGCTTCCTCCTGTTTCTCTCACTCTCTCTCCTTGCACTCTTTTCGATAGCTATGGTTGCGCCGGTGCTCCTCTTTCTCACTCCGACTCTCACTCACCGGTTGCCCGCGTGTTCCGTCGCGCCGTGCTCTGCCGCCGGCGCTACTCCTCCTCTTTCTCTAACTCACTCTCTCTCTCTTGCACTCCTCCTCTTTCTCACCCACTCACTCTCACTCACCCGTCCCACCGTCGCGCCGCGCTGCCCGCTGCTCGCCGTCGCGCTCCGCTGCTGCCGTCGCCGCCTGCCCTTGCCGCTTGCTCGCCGTCGGGCCGCCGCTGCTTTCCGTCTCTCCGTCTCCGAATGTAAGTCTTTTTAATTATTTTTTTCAATTTTTTGTCTCAATTTATGTCTTCTTATTTTTTACCAATGTTTTTTTTTTTTGGGAATTTTTTCTTATTTTTGTTAGATCTTAAGCAATTGCATTAGTAGAGTGATTGTAGTTATTAGTTTAAGATTGAATTTAGGATGTTTGTAGTTTAATTTGTATGTAGGATGTTTAAGATTGAATTTAGGATGATTGTAGTTTAAGATTTTAATATTATATTTAGGATGTTTGTAGTTTGTAGTGCTCATGAATTTATTTATTTTGTAGTGCTCTAAAATACTTCCTTTCTACTATATAATTATATTCACAAGTCATTCTTGTTTTTTACCATTGATTTTAATAATTCTACTTTAATCTTAATGTTGTTTCTTAATTTCTAATTTGTTAATGTCTTAATATTAGATAGTTGATGTTTATGAGTTATGACTTAATCACTATTTAATTTGTGGGTTGGTTAATGCCCTAATGCGTTGCCACATTCCATCTTCTACTTTTGGTGCTCCAGCTCACCTCGTTGTGTTGTCTTCTGCTCCTTGAGAGGGTATATATTATAGCTTTTGCTTTATGTTTATTTGTTTTATTTGTCCCTATAATGTTAAATTATGTGATTGGAAAAATATATGTGAATTGTTTGGTTATGTGATTGGGAAATCATATGTTGAATTATGACCAAACTTATATGGACATACCTTAATGCGCGGGGAGGAAATCTAAGGAATGGATTGGTTTTTGTTTAATTGCAATGTGTGCATCATTGGCCTAGATACCCGTTCGAGGCTTACTCATTAGAGTAAGTCTTGAATAGTCCCGTTGGCTGTCTTTGGTGTAGTGTGCTCACAATCGGGAGGAGTGGAATGCGGCTATTTCGTGATGAGATACATGTTTCTAATCAACTACTACTACTATGAGCAGAATTTGAATGAGGTATATGTATGTTGTAAATTCATTATTTAGACTTATAGAATTTTAAAGTATATTAACTAGTTTAATATATTTCTAGGCTTTTTAAGTCTTGAGCCATACTCCATACATGAGATCAACGAACTCAAACAACTTTTGAATACTTTGTACGGGTTTAACGAGCGAAGAGTAAATTTGATGGTTTGTGTATGTATTTGTAGGTTAGCATAATATTTTGTTACTTGAACCTTGTTGGTTGATTGATTGCAACATTGGTTGCTTGATTGCAACATTGGTTGCTTGATTGAGATGTTAAACAGTTTTGGTTATATATGCAAACATTTCCCAACGATTTCTTGGTTGTCCAAATTACAAAGGAGACTCGCAAATTTCGCTCATAATTATTTACATAATGTTTGCTTAGTTTTGAAAAAAAACAAAAAAATAGCTGAAAACAAAAACAAAAAAAGCTGAAAAAAAAAAAAAAATGGGGTGCATGGGCATTCGTCGCACATGGACAGATGCGCGCGATGGTTGGGCGCAGCCCACGGGCCTCATCCGTGCTGCTGGTGTGGCAAATGAGGCTTCTTCTTTAGCAGTGCGCGATGAGGCTGTGGTGCATGGGGTGCATGGGCATCGCTGCATGCTAGTTGTGTGGACGCAAATCTTTGTTTTTTTGTTTTGCGTCCGACGCAATGGCTTTCTTTCATCTCGCGAGCTGTGCGTCGGCGGTCCCGAATGAGGTCCGTCCGACGCAAATTATCATTTCTCTACTAGTGTGAAAATGAAAATCAATTGGAAAAACCCCTAGATCTTGATGATGGTTTTTGGAGTAGTGATGATGAGGGGTATGCTTTTGAGGAGAAAATGCCCATTATTGAGGATATTGTTGAAATTGAGGATGTTTACGAGTCTATACATTCCCTTTTTGAGTCTCATGTGTCTACCTTTAGCGGTTTGGACCTTACTCCTCCTCCTTGTGCTTTAGAACACTCATCCTCTCCTACCCATTATATCTTGAGTGAACATCTTGGTCAATTTGAGAGTAAGATACCTCATTTGGTGGTTGGTGATGATTTTGAAGTTTTAATGGATAATGAAGATGTTCTTGAGGAGAACTCGTTGATGGAAGGAGTCTCCCCTCTTAAGTCTTGTGATGTGAGTGAAGTGGTTAGTGAAAGTCTTGTTTCTATCCCTCCCCCTCATATTCCATTTACAAGAAGTATTGTCCTTATTCCCTCTACTCCTATTTTATATCTATTCTCACCTCCAACTCTAGATGAGCTTCTTACTTTTAACCTTCAAGTGCCCAATTCGTTTATTGTTGAGGGGAGGAGTGAGATTGCCACCCAAAAAGAGTTTGTCGCTTTGTCCTTTGTTTCCTTATTCTTTTTATTCTTCTTATTATTTCTTTGTTTTTCCTTTTGTTCCTTCTTTTTGGCATCTGTTGAGTCTCTTAGGTTTTGAATGATGACAAACAGCTGCAGGGAACAATTGTTATTGCAGGTGGTTCTAGCCTATTAGGAAACAGCTGAGTATCCAACTGTTCCTGACTGTTAAACGAAACAATCAAAAGAATATTTGCTATGCTATGATGTATTCTTGTGTAGCAAACAGGTTTTCCAAGACTTGAAGCTAAGAAGCCCTCTCAAAGTTGTTCGAGGAAAGACAAAGTTCTCACTGTTGATTCAAGGGAAGCTTCAAGGATTGAAGTGCATGAAGATAGTTTAGAATTCTTTAATTGATTCATCTTAGATCTTCATGTAATATTTGCGTATGATATTTCTAGTGAGATTGTTTGTGTTGTTCTTAAGTGTGAAATAGTAGGGTTTTGAATATGGAACCAGTTGGTTATATATTCAGAACACTACTAAGTAGGGTAACAAGTCTGGGTACCAGTTACTTTACCGGGTGATTGTGCTGTCTGTTTTAGAAATGATTTTCGGAAAAATATTTTCTCAAATACTTTCCATAAGAAATGTTTGTCAGTTAGTATTTACTTGCCTTAAAGCGTGTGTATATCTTGGATAATATATTTCCTCCAAGAAAGATATTGTTCAAGATATACTTTCCATAACTTAGGAAAAAAAATGTATTTGATATTCCGAGTTAGAGCACGCTTAAGGGTTAGACCTCGATCTATAAATACTGAATCATGATTCTCCTTTACTTTTGATGCTCTTCCGAATGGTATTCTCGAGAGCCTTCACATAGAGAACAGCTAAAACAGCTTCCTAAAATAGGGTACGCATCTCATAGAGCTTCATATTACTCTTTGTTTGCTTTGTAAGAAAGCGTGAGTTAAGAGAATTTGTTTTTATTGAATATCTAACAAAGGGGTTAGAGATTGGGTAGCGTTTGTGAGTTCATTCGCGAGTGCTTGTGAGTTCAAGTGCGAAATAGCACACTAGAGTTAGTGTGGGGTGTGTTGTTTCCCTGGAGTAAGGGAAACAGAAGAGTGCGAGAGTATTCTTGTTTTTCAGAGTTGATTAATAAGAAAACTAGCGTAGGAGGACGTATGCCCTTGTTTGGCCGAACATCGTTAAATTTGTGTGTTCATTATTACTTTCAAGTTATAGTGTTTCCGTGGTCAGGAACCAGCTCAACTGGTTCTCCCTTTAAAATTGAAAGAATTTGAATTTGTCACCAGATGAATTAAGTACTCAATTCACCCCCTCCCCTCTTGAGTACATTGCAAACCTTCAGCATCTTTCTCCTGATTTGCATGGAGTTGCATTGCATTTTATGCACACTTTGCATTTTGTCATTGCATACTTAATTTATAATAATGGAGATATGTGCTAGTGCATTTAATAAAACCTCGCGATATTTGAATTGTTATTTACTAGAAAGGTCAAGCTTAGGACCTTAAGTAAACCTTTCTAGGGGAGTAATCCGTGATTTATTGCTTTCATTTTCTTTCTTTAAATTTTACTCTCTTTTTTCTATCTTTGATTTTGGTTTAGGTACATAGTTTGGAATAACAATCATTCTCAATAGTACGTGGAAAGCAAATCATGGTTATGAGAAAGTTGATTACAAATGGAGAAATTGGGTGATTTGCAGGTATCTACACCCACCTACTATCCGGTAGGCGGTAGCATCCTTCCTTTTCTCTTTTTCCAATGCATTATGATTTGTCGAATATATGCTTGTTGGTTGAACATCCCCCCCCTCCCTTCGATCCTCTTGTTTACACATTGAGGACAATGATTTGTTCTAGCTTGAGGGATTAGTTATCCACTAGCTTAGGGGATGTGTATTTATTTTATTTTTATTTTAATTTTTTCGTTTTCACAAAATAAAAATTCAAAATCTAAGTAACATAAGGTTTTCACTTTCTTTATTTTATTTTTCTTCCTTTTCTTTTCTTGCTCTTTCAAGTTTTGATTTTGTTTTCTTTAATTCAATCAAATAAAAAAATTGAAAAAAAAATGATGATAAATGTTAAAAAAAAAAGAAAAAAAGAGAAAGTGTTAGCTTTTGAATAAAATTATGGTTTCCTTGTCCAAGTGATGATATGATGTGGATTCTTTGCTTTGACTTTGAGTATATGCTTAAAGTCTTTTTTTGGAAAAGTGTGAGCATGATGGGTCAAGTTTTTTTAGGAGGTGATTAATGTTGATTGCATTATAGTTTACTAAATGAAGCTAATGAATTCTCAATTAGATGTCAAGCCTTGAATCTTGACTAAGTTGCTCATGCTTGGATATTTTTGCTTCGCAATTGCAGTCCCTTATGTCCCTAGATATACTTATCATGTCCCCAAACAAACCTGTATAAGAAACTTAGTTTTACTCCTCTTTAATTGTAATAAGTGGCACAAAAGCCACAAGTACTCATATTGCTCTTTAGTCAATGATTAATATAATATAATAGGGGATATTGATCAATATAATAGAGGATAGTGATCAATATAATAGGAGTTACTTATAATTTTTTGAGGTTGCTTACAATTATTAAGGGTTATTTATATAAATTAAGAGGTTATTGATGTCTAAATTTAGTAAGTTTGTCTTTTATATGCACCTCACATGATTATTAACTGTACATAAGCCGCACAGAAGGCATGATGTAAAAAATATGTTTCTTACTTCCCACAAAAAAAATATGATGCTTGCAACATCATTTTTTTTTTGTTGGTAAGATGAATTGCTCTACGGGACCAGAACCTCGAACAGATCAACTCAACCCGGGTTAGCGACTAGACACTTTAAGAGTAATGGGGAAGGGTAAGGGAAATCCTTACTCTCAAAATGCCCCTAGTGGGAATTGAACCCCCAGCCTCAAGGTTTTAAAGCACAATGCCAACCATTAGGTCATGCTTAGCTTTTTTTTTTTTTTTTGAAAGGTAAGAAAAAGAAGGTTAGGAGACCCTCCACACGAGGGGAGCTCCCACCTTATCAGTTACAAGGATGTTTTGTAGAGTGGAAGAAGTACAATCTTCTATACAGAATTGACTATCTACTAAATGACCAACGTTAGCAATCCAATCAGCCGCTTTTTAGCTTTCCGGTAGATATGACAAATATCCCATGATGTAAATGAGTTGAGGAGAGTATGAATGTCTTTGACGATGTTGGTAATCTGCCATGGGGGTGACCAGATTCCTTTGATTGAGTTGATGACCATAAGATTGTCTCCTTCAATGATGATGTGTTGAATATGGTGTTTAAGGGCCAAGATGATACCGTGATGAAGTGCCAAAACTTCTGCCATGTAGACGGTGGTGGAGCCGAGGTTGACCGCTAAAGCTGTGAGAAGCTCCCCAGTTAAATCTCGTATAATGATGCCTGCTACTGCTGAGTTGAGATGTTGTGGACCGCTGGTTGTTGTTTGTTGACGAACTGAGCCATTGAAGTTGAGTTTGAAGGAATGTTGAGGTGGAGGCTCCCACGCCACGAGAATGGAATTGTTGTGATGATGAGTGATGGTGGAATGATTGATGTAGGAAAGAGAGAACGGGGAACCTGTGGAGAAGCAGTTATCAACCGTTTCTCTTAGGATCCATTTTTTATGAAGGAATTTGGCTTTATGCAGGATTCTATGAACATTTAGGTTGATGTTATTGAAAATAACATCATTCCATTCTTTCCATATGCTCCAAATAATGAAGATGAATTTTTGTAGAAGGTTTTTGTGAACCCTTAAGTCGGAGAGAGTGTTTAACACTGGTTTTGAATTAGTATGATATGGGAACCACACTTTCGTATCTTGCAAGTCCCATAGGGGATTGAGGCAGTGACAAGAGGCGAAGAGGTGGTCTATAGATTCCTCAGTTACGTTGCAGAAGCTGCATCTGTTAAAAGGAATGATTTGTCGTTTAGCTAAAATTTGACGCACTGCTAGGCTATTATGACAAATTTGCGAAAGGAAAATTTGTAGCTTTGGTGGGATTTGTAATTTCCAAATCCATCGATATTGCCATTTTTCATTTCGAAGGGGGATTTTATGGGCTATCCAGTTAGCAGATTTAACTATAAAATTTCCAGAGGAGGAAGGTCCCCAAAGGTTCATCCTAGACAAGAAAAATAGGAATTGGAAGTCCCTTAATCATTTGGATAATATGGTCTGGGAGTAGGGTTTTTAACTTTTGTAGATCCCAAGTTCTATTTGGAAGGATGAATTGACTTAGTCGGGTAGACACATCTATTTGATTGTGTGATGCAGGAAGCATATTAATGAGGCTATCATTCATGCACCAATTATGTAACCAAAAAAGAATTTGTTTTCCATCTCCAATTTTCCATCGAATGCCTTTTTGTAAAATATTTATTTGCATAAGGATTTTCCTCCAGATGGGGGAATCCTGAGGCTTGGGGGAGCAAGTGAAAAAAGATTGTCGGTTTAAATACTTTTCTTTAACCAATTTAACCCAAGTATTGTTTGGGTCTGTGAGAATATTCCAACCAAGCTTGGCTATAAATGCTTGGTTCATTGGAAGAGTTTTCCAGAGACCAAGGCCTCCTTGAGATTTAGGGGTGCAGATTTTATCCCAGGCAATTAGCGGAGTACTATTTTTATCTTTATTTTGACGCCAGAAAAATTTTCGATAAACTGAATCGATAGATTTCGCTATGTTCGATGGGAGCATAGTTAATGCGCAAGTAAAGGAGGGTAAGGATTCTAAATTCGATTGTATCAAGGTTAGCCTCCCTGCTTTAGAGAGGAACCCCGATTCCCACAGGTTTATACGTTGTTCCGTTTCGCTTAGAATTGAATTGAAATCCGCTTTGGTGGGATGGAATGAGCTGAAGAAGATGCCCAAGTAGCGTCCCAGAGAGGACTTTGGTAGCATATTGAATTGGCTAGCTAGTATAGTTTTTCTTGTTGGTTGAACATGTTTGGAAAAGATGATGGACGATTTGTGGAAGTTAACAAGCTGTCCTGATAAGCTGCAGAATTCATCTAGTGTTGTTTTGAGAGTTCTACATGCCTTATTGGAAGCCTTACAGAATAGGAGACTATCGTCAGCAAACAAAAGACAAGGTCATGCTTAGCTTGGTCACAACATCATTTCTAATTTTCTATAAAGCCATAAGCTACTAATTTTCAACAAAATTTACATAAATAAGGAGATGACTACATTGCCACGATTGCTACTTATCATGCTTCTACTCATCCAGTCATACTACCAAAATAAAGAAATTAAATCAATAAAATTTAAGGGGGGAAATAACGCACATCCCTTTAGTCAGCCAGTGACAGTCAGTTATCCACGCCATCAATTCCTCCTACCGGCTGCCGGAACTTTCCAGCGCTGGAGCACTCACTGGGGTCCACATACATCCTTCTGTTCTTCTGTGTGAGTACTAATTTCTTTTCTATTTGTATCCCCAAAATTTTTTTTAGGTCTTCTATTTAATTCTTGAACTGCTTTGAATTCCATTTAAATTGTTTACATAGTTTTATGAAGTAATACTATATTGTAAGAAATGGGTAGTGTTTTTTATAATATGCTTTTCACATATTTCAGGAAAGAGATATGAAATTGAAAGAGGAGTTGGAGCTGAATTACTGTGATTTTGCCTTGTAATTTTTTTTTAAAAAATAATGGGTTTTGAATTTAAACCCTGAATTATTATCAAAATGCAAGCTTTAAGCATTTGGCCTTTGAGAGGGGACTTGTTGGAAGTACCCCAGCTTGAATTTCACCTTGGTTTTGCTCCTTTTGGGTGTATAAGAAGTAGTAGTTTTGCAAAAAAAAAGTTGAAAATATTTGATTCTATAGTCCACTTGAGGAGGTCTATTTCTCTGTCTGCTCACTATAGAAAATCAGACTTTAATTTGGGTATTGAATGTTTCTTCGAGTGTCCGAATATTGGAATTTCGCTTTTGAGTGATCAGAGAAGTTCCTTTCGGACGTGTTTTCCAGTGGGGTGGGCTTTAGAGGAGCAAGCAATTGGAAATAGTGTGAGTGATGAGAAATTGGAGGAAATTGATGGGGTTTTGGAGGGGACCCGATTACATAATGATAGTGGTGAGTTGGCTTTGAGTAAGAGTGTAAGTAGTGATGATGTTGGAGGAGAAATTAGAGATGAAGGAGCACATATGAAAAGACGAGTTGATGTACGTGGGCTTGCACAAAGTTTACTTAATGCTAGATCAGTAGAGGATGTGGAAGAAGTTATGAAACATGAGGATGCTTTGCCTCCTCAAGTATTTTCATCCATCATAAGAGGCTTTGGCCGAGAAAAGAGACTAGAACCTGCAATGGCTGTTGTTGATTGGCTTAAGAAGAAGTCTCAAGAGAGTAAAGATGTTGATGGTCCGAACCTTTTCATATATAATAGCCTGCTAGGTGCTGTCAAACAGTCTGGAGAACTAGATAAAGTCGATATAGTGTTGAATGAGATGGATGAAGCTGGTATTTCTCATAATGTAGTGACGTATAATACTCTGATGGGCATATATTTGGATGAAGAACGAGCAGTTGAGGCTCTTGATCTCTTTGAAGAAATTAAACGCAAGGGATTATCTCCATCTCCTGCTTCTTATTCAACGGCCTTATTGGCTTATCGGAGAATGGAAGATGGAATTGGAGTATTGAACTTTTTTTTAGATTTAAAAGAGAAGTATACGAATGGAGAGCTCCAAAAAGATGATTATGAAAATTGGGATATTGAATTTCTGAAGTTTAAGGACTTCACTAGTCGTATATGCTACCAAGTAATGCGACGCTGGCTTGTTAAGGATGGAAACTATACCACCAATGTCTTAAAATTACTTATAGAAATGGACAAGGCTGCACTTCCACCGTCACGTGAAGAGTATGAGCGGCTTGTTTGGGCCTGTACTCGTACAGAACACTATACTGTGGCCAAAGAGCTGTATAATAGAATAAGGGAAAATCATTCAGATATAAGTGTGTCAGTATGCAATCATATCATCTGGTTGATGGGAAAGGCTAAGAAATGGTGGGCTGCTTTGGAAGTGTACGAGGATTTATTAGATAAGGGGCCAAAACCAAACAACCTGTCACATGAGCTGATTGTATCACACTTCAATGTTTTGCTTAGTGCTGCTAGGAAAAGAGGTATTTGGAGATGGGGGCTAAGGTTGCTGGACAAGATGGAAGCCAAAGGCTTGAAACCCAGAAGTAGGGAATGGAATGCTGTTCTTATAGCTTGCTCTAAAGCTTCAGAAACTACTGTTGCTGTGGAAATATTCAAGAGAATGATAGAGAAAGGTGAAAAACCTACCATTATTTCGTATGGAGCATTGCTTAGTGCTCTAGAGAAAGGAAAAATGTATGACGAGGCTGTAAGGGTGTGGGAGCATATGCGCAAAGTTGGTGTTGAACCCAACATATACGCCTACACTATTATGGCATCTGTTTATGTTGGACTTGGTAAATTCAATCTTGTTGAGTATATCATCCAAGAAATGGTTTCAACAGAAAACAACCCAACAGTTGTTACGTATAACGCAATTATTAGCGTATGCGCAAGGAATGATCTGGGTGGTGCAGCTTACGAGTGGTTTCAATGCATGAAAAGTATGAGCATTGACCCCAATGAAATCACTTATGATACATTGATCGAGGTTCTTGCAAAAGATGGCAAGCCGAGGTTAGCATATGACTTATATATGACGGCACTGAAAGAGGATTTGAAGCCTTCTTCAAAGGCTTATGATGCTGTAATACAGTCCTCGAGTACATTTAGTGCTACTATTGATATAAGTTCCTTAGGACCTAGGCCACCAGAGAAGAAGCAAAAGGAGCTAGCCAGGAAGAATTTGTCGGAGTCTTCTAACGCGGCTGATGTTCCTAATGAGAGTGAGTCATTTGTCAAAGAGGAGGATTTTGCACAAGAAACAGCAAAAGACCTGTAAAGGTAGTGAACTTCATCAAGTTGTGCTTTTCTATACAACATACTAAAAGAGTTCCCTTTCTCTGATGTTTTGTTTGACACGCGATAAATTGTGCAAAAATTTTGCAAAGAAGGAAAAGTGTATATGTTGAAGAAATTTCTGATGTGAATCTTTTGAAATCTTCCTAATCTATCTTACCAGATATATTACTTATCACAGAAAATATTAGCGTGTCACACCAGTTTCTAATGCTGTGGTTTATTTACTCGTGAGCCTGTTGTATTCTCCATCAACTTGTAATACTTGTGTAGTTTTGTCGTAGTATGTACTTGTATTTCCTGCTAATTTTGTATTGATAAACTGCCTAATTGATTTTATAGTATGATACTAAGTGTATATTATGCAGAGATTATAAGATGTGCGTTATTCATGTTAAAAATTTTGTAGGCTATCCACTCTCATATGATCTATATTAGATACATTTCCTAAAGATTAACATGTGGATTTTGAGCATTAGAGATCCAAAATTTCCGTTTGAAGAGAGGTAGAACAGTCTTGCATTCTCGTTAAATTAGAAAGTTTTGGACATGGCCTGTCGAATACCTACTTGTCCTCTTGCAGTACGGAACACTGAGCTTAGGCCTGGTTTTTTGAAACAATCCTTTTATGTCAATAATTGTCAGCTATACTAGCCCTAAAATCATGGTGCAAGGACTTGGGTTCAGACCGCATCTTTCTGTATCCTAGTGGGAGTGATGTTTGACGCTTAATTTACTTCAGCTTGAAAGTAGAAGTGACTAGAACGCTAGGCCTGGAAAACAGACCTAGGCATGGACCCAAGTAACCGGGGCATAACCAGACTAGACCGTATGGGCCTAATTACGAACTCGGTCGGGCCGTAAGTGCCTTGGTTCGAGTTTGAGTCCAATCAGGGAGACAGCCCATTGTCTAGCCGCCAGTGTCACTATTCCTAGTCGGCCTGGACGCTAATTGGTTTTGGCCGCTCAAGCGAAACAGTCCCACCGGCCACAATCCACGCCCTCTCTGCCTTCTCTGCTATAGAAGAAAAGAAGATTGAGCTGCTGAAAAATCATCTTCACAGTGTGCCAAACTTGGGTTAAAGATACATAGATTGCAGCAGCAGCAGCAGCAACACCGTGCGTGTGCTTAGTTAGTAGTACTCCCTCCGTTTCATTTTAATCTACACACTTACACATTTCACGCATGCCAATGCAAAACTTTGAGGACATATATCTTTAGTTTTGTATTTGTAAAAAATTATAAAAAGTACATATTAATAAAATACATGTTATGATGAATCTAACAAGATCTCACATGACTATATTTTCATCCGCGTATAAATCACAAATGATGGTCAATGTGAAATTTGTAAATAGTGTAAAATGTCAAAGTGTAGAAAATGAAACGGATGGAGTAGTAGTTATTGTTGTTCCTTGTGAAAAGGGGTTGGAAAGGTGGAGTGAGGAAACATCAATCATCGTGATTGATGGGAAAAGCACTGCTACCCATTTGATAGTTGAATGGGTCCAGCTTTTGTCTCTATTTTACACAGTCAAGGATCTGCATGTTTGGCCAACAAACTTTTCTATTTTTAAAATTACATAAGGCCACACTCAGTCACCGACATCGAGATTTAAAGAAAAAAGGAAAGGGGGATATGTATATGCTATAGTACAAGAGTTGGATAGTATATAGGAGATCTTACCCACCTATAAAAGGTGGGTAGCCCTTTAAAAACTTGAGAATTCATCCTATGTTCAACTTAGATATATAGGAGATCTTGAGATGGCACTTAATGTATTGTGAAGATTTTAGGAGTTTATGACTTTTTACTTGTGGGTTTTGACGAGTTAAGTGGGTTCTATTGAACTTCTTTTACCTCATAATTTTTTTGCATTAGAAAGTGAGAGAAACACTTTTACATGAAAAAGTGTTTGGGAGTTTACGACTTTTTTACTTAAGGATTTTTGATGAGCTAGGTGCATTCAATATAACTTCTTTTACCCTACACAATATTTTAATTTTTGCATTAGAAAGTGGGAGAAATGTTTTTACCTGAAAAAGAGTCAGCTTTTTAAGCCCGAAAAAGGGTATGGAGCAAATAAATTATGATATGCAAGAAAAAATGTGTAGCAAATAAATAAAGTTGGAGGGAGTATCATTTAGTTTCACCAAGTTTCGCTTTTATGTGTAAAATTATCTATCTCTATTTTATAAGACAACATATGGGGGATACCAAAAAATAGAAAAAGAAAAAAAAGGAAAAAAAATAGGGGATAACTAATTGCTTCCTTTAAACAAAAAAAAAAGGAAAAAAGAAAAAAGTACCGCATACAACAGTTTTTTGAAAGAACAAAATGTAAAGACGGTTCTTTTACACAATTAATTTAATTTTATTTACGCTTTCGCATGCATCGCGTGTATATAAGACTAATCTCATGCTATTAGTAGGTATGATGTGTAGGATAGCACTACAACAGTACTGCAGAAGAGGTCAAAAAGAAGGAAAAGTAGAAGAATAGCGAAGCAGAAAATTAGATGTGGGATTGCAAACGTAGAGAAGATCCCAATTTCATGAATTTAGCCGCAAGACAGGGCTGAAAAGCAAGAGCCACATACTATCTTAATAATGCTTAATGCCAATTTCGTAATCTGGTAGAAATGTGACTCAAAAAGTGTTTGTGTCCATCAATGGAAATTTGCAAAGTTTACTCTAGGATCCTCTATCTCAGGCGGCACATGCTATATGTTTTGATGTGTATAAACCAAGTAATTCATGTTTGCTCTTAAGACATTACTATTATCTTTGTCAATTAAAATACCTTATTAGTTATCACTTATATCAAACTTCTTGTGAGCTAATACCCGTTTACTTCCTATATGAATCCATCATTGACTTCTAAATCTTATGCAAAAAGATTAAACAAAATAAATAGAAAAAAGAATTTAAAGATTTGTTTTATTTAACTTAATTTACTTATTTAAGAAAATCAAAATAAGTTATGATAAACTCCATTATATTCTAACACCTTATATAAAATAAGTTCCAATAAGTCCAAATAACTTCCAATAAGTTTAGAATAGTTGGAATTAGTGTAAATTAGTTGAATAGAACGCGCCCTAGAAAATAAGATAAATGGAAAATCTATAACGATATATAATGTGAAAACGATAATTTGAATTACAAATGCAATTCATGTTCTTCTCCAAATCAGAATCCATTGATGAGCCTTTTATCTAAATATCTCTTGATAGAGTTTTACTTTATTCTCATAGTTTATAATTCAAAACTTCTGTTTCGGTATTGAACAAGAGGGTACCTGATATTACGAGGCCGCCATGTATAACAGTCCGTGAACCTCGCCGGTAATATGTACCTGCAAGATGAACTCCAAACATGGGTGGGGTCCCCATGGCGGAGCCTCCGACGCTCAAGTCAGTACCCAAAGATGGATAAATATCGTAGAGCAAGTAGGGTAATTTGTACAGAGTGGAGAGAGATCCCCTTTACCTTGACCCTTAGTTGGGTATTTATAATGGTGACTTGTTAGGTTAAATGGAGTAAATGAGCTGCTTAGGGCCTATGGCCATATAACGAGTTATTCCTAATAGAGGAATGATCATACTCGTATTGGGCCGGTATATTATTGTTAAAGTAATGAGGAATATAGAACGCTCTATTTTGCGTCATTATTATTCCCATACAACTAGCCCCACAGGTCAAAGTTCCATTGGAGATTGAACTTGAGCTGGATGCTTTATAATTTAGCTATAGAATGTGCCTTGAGACTTTATAATATATTACAATCTCGGCAATTAGTGTTACAAAGATAATGTCGAGTTTGTACCGTTGCACTTGGTTTCTTCTCGAGTCACAAGTTGTTAATCGGCCAGCTGACAATACATGGTGCCGAGCTTGTACCGTTGCACTTGCTACTTTTCGAATCACAAGGTGCTAGTCGGTCAGCTGACAATACATGATGTCGAGCTTGTACCGTTGCACTTGCTACTTTTTGAATGACAAGTGGCTAATCGGTCAACTGACCATACATGGATCCTTGTCGGAAGTTGACAAATTCCTTTTAGCTTGAAAGGAAAGAATGTAGTTAAACAATTAACAACTGGGTCACTTTGTTAACTTTACATTTCTATGATCATTTTGAGCAATTAATACTCAAACGTTTTTCTGATGATTTATACTCGCTAGCCCCCACTCTTGAGTTGTGTCAGCTTAAGAGTGACATCAATATATTTTTTTTCACGAGGTAACATTTGTATGAGTTTATATGACTTTATCCAGCTATTATCACATACTTACTAGCCCCTTACCCTTAAGTTGAGTTTGAGTCTGCTTAAAAGTAGTATGGTCTGACATTTATAAAATTTGCTATGGATATGAGAAATAAAGTCATTTAATGCGTATGTTTTGTGTATGTATACTCCTTTAATAAAATAAAGTCATGTTCATTGGGTAGTTTGTGCCAATTTTAGAACTCTACTTATGCCCAATTTAAATTTGGCCATTTTAATGCATTGAACAATAATTTATAAGACAAAGCTTGAGCAATGCAGACAATTTCACGATGAGACATAAGTTGTGCTCACATAAATGATATAGGAAGAAGGACTTAGTTGTGCTCCTCTAAGGGGGGAAGTTGAGTCTGTTATCTGCCTTATTGAAATATATAAGCCATACTCGAGCTCAAATAAAGAGCATAGCTTAAAGAAATAATCATGAGCTTGATAATATCTCTTGTTCTACATTTGGAGGTCTGTATGTATGCAAGACAAGTGTCCTCGGCTAAGGTTTGCATGCACCATCCTCTGTGGAATTTCAAACAAATAATATGTATATTATGCTTCTCACTCAACGGCGGATTAATATATCATTGACCGCTAGTGTTTGCTTCTCCTTAACAACAGATCCACTTAGGTCGTAGACTATTAACAGAGATAGTCAATTTGAGGATTGCTTCTCTTTTAACGGCAGATCCACTTAGGTCGTAGACCGTTAATAGAGATAGTCAATTTGAGATTTGCTTCTCTTTTAACGGCAGATCCACTTAGGTCGTAGACCGTAAACAGAGATAGTCAATTTGGGGCCTACTTCCCTCTAACGGCAGATCCACTTAGGTCGTAGATCGATAAGAGAGATAGTCATGGCTGTTGTGGTACTTCTTGCTTCTCCCCGACGGTTAGTCGTTAATGCATATATCGTTAGTTCAGCTTGATTTGCCCAAATAAAGAGCATAATAATATGTGAACTGGAGTTTATGTACCAATAGTGAGGCTTGCTTATATTTGATGAGAGTGCTGTTAGCAGCTTATTTTCATCTGATGGAGTGAAAAATTCAAGTCTGGTTTGATGTGACCTTGATGGAAGTGATCTCCAGATTCACCGAATATACATATCTGCCTTTATTATGTAAATGTGTAGATATAGTCATATAGCTCAAACGATGACGATCACTCAATGATATATCTGCTCAAATAAAGAGCTTCACAAGTGTGCAAATGGAAGCTTCTGAGTTCAACCTTGTCTGGAGACTAGCTCTACCTCTTGCCAACCATTGTCCACATGAGTTTACTGAGACATAATCCGTCATTTGAGGTCAGTGAGGTGTGGTCTGCAGCAAGGTCTGTAAGCCATGATCGATGGGTCTGCTCGGCTACAGGATGCCATAAGAGGGCTGCAGGTCTTTTCCCCGGCTTTAATTATGCTAGATTAAATTGAGTAACTCCAAGTAGATGGAACTTGTAACACACATAATCCAAACAAAAACCGAGTAAAATAATGAAACTTCCCTGGCTTGCTGTTCACATATTTCTGAGTGCATTTGCTCCTGGAGACACATGTTTGCTTAGATAGTATGGGTGCCTAAATAGCAAATGAATTTCTCCTGAGCAGTTTGTCGAATGATTAGTGTGCAAACAGATAATACTACAGGTCCAAGTAAATGCTTGATCCCATCAAATAATAAGGATATATAAGAAAATTGATGCCATATTGTAGTTCAATATGTTGTGATTGGAATTTCTAGAGACCAATGAGACTTGGTTTTGTGATTACTGTCCAATAGAATAGTAGGTGAATTGATTTCTCAACTCATTCTATCATATTAGCAAACATGACACTAGCATGTAGAAGATAAAGAGGCCATATAAGGTTCTGATTTCATTCATGCATATCGTCGAACACTTTGTGTGCATTGTTACAGTAGGCTAACCTACATGACATTGAATGATAAATTTTACCCAAATTGATAGGATATATTTGTTATAAGTAGACATACAGTGAAGTCAACCAATAATGCAGACCAATATTCAAATTTCAAGTCATTGCACACAATTTCAGGTTCTTAAAAAATATATATATCAACAATAATGGCACAAAAAAAAAGAAATTATCTTTCCATTGTATATCAACAATAATGCCCCTCTGTTGGTGAAGGTTTTGATCCTTGCACGAGAAGCCACTGCAAAGCTGTCGTGAGTTGCGAAGGTGGTCCAATTACAGGCATAAAATAAAGGAGCCATGTTTTTCTTCTAGAGAGATACTCCCCAGTTGCTTCCCCTTGAGCTTTTGTTCGTTTTGTTTTTTAGTGTAGCAGGTGCAAGACTCCACTTTTGTCAATATTTCCCATGGATTTCTTCTATCCAATTTCAATTGATAATCGGGTATTTTGATAAAGTAATGAACCAATACCTATGCTACCAGCTACATATACTTCTCTTACTTGCAAGGACTTCAGATTTTCACCCATATGGTGATGATTATCGAGTTTCCCGATTTTCTAATTCTTTAGAACTGTTGATTCTGATTAGTAAAATCTAGAATTAATTACTAGCGTGAACTCAGTGAAGGCCATAAATCTGCCACATATGAGTATGTAATCAACATATTGATCGTCCCGCAATCTCCACCGCTATCTCTCCCTGAGGTTTCGGAGCAATAATTAATTATTATTGCCCCTCCTTGTAGCGCCAATTGTTTCGATATTGAACAAGAGGGTACCTGATATTACGAGGCCGCCATGTATAACAGTCCGTGAACCTCGCCGGTAATATGTACCTGCAAGATGAACTCCAAACATGGGGTGGGGTCCCCATGGCGGAGCCTCCGACGCTCAAGTCAGTACCCAAAGATGGATAAATATCGTAGGGAAAGTAGGGTAATTTGTACAGAGTGGAGAGAGATCCCCTTTACCTTGACCCTTAGTTGGGTATTTATAATGGTGACTTTAGGTTAAATGGAGTAAATGAGCCGCTTAGGGCCTATGGGCCATATAACGAGTTATTCCTAATAGAGGAATGATCATACTCGTATTGGGCCGGTATATTATTGTTAAAATAATGGGGAATATAGAACGCTCTATTTGGCGTCATTATTATTCCCATACAACTTCTGTAAAAGAGAAAATAATTAAATAAACGAACTTGCTGATGGAAGAAGGAATTTGGCACATTGATAAGACTTATTCCACTATATTATCAACAAGTGAGTTATGAGAAACAATGCGCCAACAAATTGTGATTAATTGAAGGTTTACCCATAATGGTTAGTTTTGTACTTAGATGAGTTCTCCATATATAAAGATAGGGTCAAGGAAAAGGAAAGGGGATAGGCAAGGAAAAAGAGGAGGGAGGGGATGGAGAAAGGCATGAGTGAAGATGAAATGACCCAAGTAGGAGACTTTTTGTCGACCCATCCAATTTAATTTCATAATGGAATAGAGAAAACGATTAGGAGAGAAGTTATGTAAAGACACATGACTTGTAAGTTTTTTTATCTTAAAAATTAGGGGGTAATTGGTAGATGAATTTTGAGTGGCTTTTTCATTAAATTTTGAATTTTTCATATGGTCAACCAACTAAAAAAAATATTTGCTTGATGACCTTTGGATAACTTATGCCAAAAGCTAGTTTAAGCTATGTTCAGTTCACCTTATTTTTACTTGCGGATCGGATCGGATCGAGTCAGATCGATCGATCGATCGGATCGCATCGATCGATCGAAAAAATAAGTTGAGATCAGATCAGATCAGATAAGTTGAGATCAGATCAGATAAGTTCAGATCAGATCAGATCAGATCAGATCAGATTATGCTTATATTTAAAAACTTATTATTATTATTATCATCATCATGATTATTATGATTATTAGTATTACTAATGCTATTATTGTTATTGTAATAATTATTATTATTATTATTGTTATTATTATTATTATTATTATTATTATTATTATTATTATTATTATTATTATTATTATTATTATTATTATTATTATTATTATTACTTTATACAATTACTATTACTATTAATATTACTATTTACTAGTACATTTGTTCAAAAAGATTATTATTATTGTCGTTGTTGTACTTATTAATTATTAATATTGGTAATTATTATTTATGTCGTTGCTATTATTATAAATGTCATTGATATCACTATTTGAAGCTATTTGTGTTCAAGAAGAAGAATGTTCTTTTGGCATTTGTAAGTGTTCTTTTTTATATTTATTCTAATTAATAATTTTGATATGTGATGTTCTTTTTGATGTTGTACATGTAACGAACATGACAATAGTATATGATGTTTATTTTTTAAAACAATTTTGGTAGAATAATATAAATTATATATTACTAGTTTTATATAAAACATGAGTAGCATGGGATAACCTAATGGTGTTGTCATCACGTTCAAAATTTTCCCTACAAAGGATTTCAACTTATCTTTAAAAACAAAGTTTTTATAGAACAAGACAACGATATAAGAAGAATATTTAACCATTTTGTTCAAGATCATATGATTATATTATATTTATAGGTTTATTTATAATAAAAAAGAACAATTTATTGATATAACAAAGAACATGTTGTTAGTTTTTTTTTTTTTTTGAAAAAGAAAATTCATTAATTGAAGGTCAAACGGCATCTACAATAGGTATTAAAGAAAAAACAAGATACAATTAAACAAGGCTAAATCAAATTCGTCTTCGACCTAAAGATACAGACATGTTGTTAGTTAAATCCAAACATGTCATCAATATAAAAAGAAAAAATTGACAACAGAGGTCTCAACTTTGGGTAATAATTTTTAAGAGGTCTGAACTATTGATTAACCTGTATAGGTCCCAACTTTAGGGGGTCTTAACTTTTAGCGGGCCTTAGTGACTTGAAACTGGCTTAATAGGTCATCACTTGTAAAACTTGGGTCACACCAGAAGGGTTAATTGAGGGAGAGATGTCGGAACTAGGTGAGATTTTTTAAAAAATCGTCAGTTTTAAGTCACCGATGCCCGCTAAAAGTTAAGACCCCCTAAAGTTGGGACCTACACAGGTTAATCAATAGTTCAGACCTTTTAAAAATTATCACCCAAAATTGAGACCTTTGTTGTCAATTTTTCCATATAAAAATAACATCTATCTTTTATTTTTAAAATGTGTTCTTTAAATAGATCTTGTATGCTCTTTCAGTATATGTTCTTCTTTTAATATCATTATATGTTCTTTTCATTACTATCTAAATTCTTATTATTAACGGACCTTGAACATGAGTATTCTATTATTTTTAATTTTTTTGGGCCCCTTTCGGGAATCTCGTGGTAATATGAATTTTCTCTGGTCTGCCCTCGCACAGGGTCACTCACCTAAAGACCCAACAAGCCCCAACCCCCCTCCCCCACCCACAACAATATTGAAATATATGCTTTGACCAAGATTTGAACCTTGGTCTCCCATGTGGGAGGTAAGAAGCCATACCATTGGACCCAAGAGTCCTTAGTCTTTTATTTTTAATTTTATGTTCATATACTAATGTGCTCTTTTTCAAAAAAAAAAAAAACTAATTATGCTATAATAATAATAATAATAATAATAATAATAATAATAATAATAATAATAATAATAATAATAATAATAATATCAATAATAATTATTATTATTATTGTTATTATTATTATTATTATTGTTATTATTGTTATTATTATTATAATATTATTTATATTATTATTATTATAAAATTATTATTATTATTATTATTGAAAGTTGTGCATAGTAATAAAATGATAGTAAATTAGTAATAGTAATACTAGTAATGAAATACAAAGTAATAATAATATTAGTAATAATATGTTTTTTAAAAGATAAGTTCAGATCAGATCAGAAAAAATAAGTTCAGATCAGATCAGAAAAATAAGTTCAGATCAGAAAAAATAAGTTCAGATCAGATCAGATCAGATTAGATCAGATAAGTTCAGATCATAAAATTTCAGGTGAACTAAACATAGCCTTAGTAGTCTCCCTATGTCCTATATTTCTCTTTGCACTTTTCATTTTCATTCGTCTCACATTCGTCTTTACACTTCTATTTTTGAACATGACCCACCATTATTTTGGTCTTATTACTTTTCATACATGACTCATCCTCTCTCTTATAAATAGAATAATACTCCACTAACTCTTATCACATATAATTATTCAATAAAACAATAAATGATAACCAAACAATATCTTATTATCTAAAACTATATCCTACGATCCTTCAAAAAAAAAAATGTCATAGGAGTAATGTGGGACGGATGAAGTATCTTTATTTGCTATCTTTGATTTTTGCATCCATTTTGCACTAAATAAATAGGATATTTTCCCTAGATATCGTCAAAAGGAGTTTCAATTCCCTCTATGCGCCGAAATTTAAATTAATTCCCTTCATGCTGTCCACGTAAGATAGCATGTTAGAAAAATATTTTTATTTTTTTATTTTTGGTAAAACAAACTGCTACCTAGAGTAGCGATTAATAATAAAACAAATCGCCACTTGGTGCAGCGGTTGCTTTTGGTTATATGTTGCCACTACAAAAAAATTGCTTATATAGCAACAAAAATTTTGCAACGGAAAATAATCTGTTTCTAATTAGAAACGAAACATAGCAACGGAAAATAATATGTTTCCATTTAGAAACGAAATTTTAGGATACGTCGCTAAAATAATTATATATGTTGTTGTATGCAGCTGCCCAATTTTGGTAGCTATATAACCGCTACCTTGAATAGCGGTTTATGTGAGCCACAACCGCCAACCCTTCTGCTTTCCCATTATTGGCAGAAGTGCCATAATACATAGCACATTATAAACCGCTACTAAAAGCAGCAATCATGTTTGATGAACCGCTACTTTGAGTAACAATTTTCTTTTCCCTTAACCGCTACTGAAATTTGCAGCTCATTGTGGTTAACCGCTACTCTAAGTAGTGGTTTTGCTTAAGTATAATAAGAAACCAAAGTTTGGTGTGCTGTCGTACGTGGACGGTATGCAGGGAATTAATTTTAACTTCGGCGCATAGAGGGAATTAAAACTCCCTTTGACAATATCTAACGAAAAAATTGAAACATTTAACCCAGTAAAATATCCTACCAACGACCGATCAACCAGCCAAGTAAAACATAATATCCAACAACCAATTACCAAACATCCCTATACATTATATAAAACTTACCACAAAACTTCTTTTTACTTGTACCAAAAGTCATCAATACGAGATAGCAACAAAAACTAATTAAAAAGATTAAATATCTAAGAGCTCAATTTGTGTGTTGTATTATTTTTTTTACCACCTTCAAACCAAACCATCCCAACTCTTCTCCGCTATCTCCAAAGATTGGGATGAATAATAGATATGTTGTCGAACTCTGTGCAAAGAAATCATCACATGTTTACACAAACCTCATATTTTTGTACTCCTACTCCACTGTACATTCATCGCTGCTTCTCTCTCCTCTTTTTGCAGCACCACAATACATGAATACACTCCCTAGTGAGTCCACCCCCATTCTCATTTTCCGTTACAAAAACTACAAAATAAAATAAAATAAAATAAAATAAAAATTTCAAAGTTCTCCCAAATAAACTTTCAACTTTCCTAGATCTTCTCTCACTTTTCTCTCTCCTCCGATCATGAAGATGAAACTCAAGTCTACTGCTACTAATCCTCTCATTTCTCTCGAACACAAGAGGTTTTTTTTTCTCTCTCTCCTCTTTTTCCTCCATTTTTGCTCTTCTTTGTTTGTGTTTATTTCGCGTTTTATCTTTGTTTTTCCCGCTCACTTTTTGATTCTTAATTCACTATGAAATTTTGATTTTTTTTGTTTCCGGTTCTCGAGTTTTGAAGTTGACGATCGTTTTCGTTACTTATTTGCGGTTCGATTCGTAGTTTCTATGGTTTTTAGTGTAGTTTTGTAATTTTTTTGGGGGTATTTATGTAATGTAGTCGGAAATTTTATTTTGAACGAATTCTGTGTGGAATTGGTGCAAGGAAAGTATGGAGTTGAGTAATTTGATTTGATTTTAGTGTTTAAGTTGTGTTGGAAGTTTTTGTCGGAGGTTGATTGGTGGTGCGATTGAGCAATGCTGTGTTGTTAGTATTCAGTGTAGTCAATGGTTGATTCTGATCGATTTCTGTGTGTTTTCTGAGCAAGTGTTACTGGAGTTGAGTAATTTGATTGGATTTTAATTTTAGTGTTTAATTTTGAGTCGGCAATATGTGTCGGAACTCGATTGGTGATGCGATTGAGCAATGCTTTGTTGTTAGTACGCAGTGTAGTGAATGGTGTTACTGGAGTTGAGTAATTTGATTGGATTTTAATTTTAGTGTTTAATTTTGAGTCGGCAATATTTGTCGGAACTCGATTGGTGATGCTATTGAGCAATGCTGTGTTGTTACTTGTTAGTACCCAGTGTAGTTAATGGTTGATTCTTTTCGATTACTGTGTGTTTTCTGAGCAAGTGTTACTGGAGGTGAGTAATTTGATTAGATTTTAATTTTAGTGTTTAATTTTGAGTCGGCAATATTTGTCGGAACTCGATTGGTGACGCGATTGAGCAATGCTGTGTTGTTAGTACTCAGTGTAGTTAATGGTTGATTCTTATCGATTACTGTGTCTTTTCTGAGCAAGTGTTACTGGAGTTGAGTAATTTGATTGGATTTTAGTGTTTAATTTGAGTCGGAAATTTGCTGGAGGTCAATTGGTGGTGCAATTGAGCAACGCTGTGTTTTTAGTACTCAGTGTAGTTAGTGGTTGATTCTGATCAATTTTTGTGTGTTTTTTTGAGCAAGTGTTACTGGAGTTGAGTAATTTGATTGGATTTTATTATATAATTTGAGTTGGAAACTGTTGGAGGTCGATTGGTGGTGCGATTGAGCAATGTGTTGCTATTTATACTCTGTATAGTTAGTGTTTGATTCCGTTGCGGTCTGGATTTGATATGATGTTATATTGAAGATATAATTATGGAGAAGAATGTTCACTGCAGGGATGCTTATGGATTTGCTGTTAGGCCTCAACATGTGCAAAGATACAGAGAGTATGCTAGTATTTACAAGGTACTGTACATAATTGCTTACCTTTTCCTTTAGGTCCTTACTGAATAAATGACGGTAATGGTAATGAATTTTTGTGTAATTTTGTAAGGAAACATCCGTATTGATGTTCATGGCAATGAGAATCCATCCCCAAATATGTGATCTTTTTCATAGATTTGCATTACCATCCATTACCACTTTAGATGTGGTATGGAATGAAAATGAAAAGTTGTGAAGAAAATGGCATGTTACCATGGTAATGAATAGAGCAAATTTTCTTGCAAATTACATATGATTTAAATTTAATTACCATTACCAACATTTAGAAACGCTTCTAACAAACGAGCTGTCAATGATACCCTTAACAAAGTATTTTATGAGAAGACTGGTGGTATGACGATGATGTAAAATATTCTAAATATTGATGGCTAATTGTGGAACTTTTGAAGATGAGCCCAATGAGATTCAACCTACTTCCTCGGTTTCAAACTAATTGCAACTATTCTCTTTGAAAGGACAAATTTCACGAACTTCAAACATACATTTTCGCAAATGTATGAGGAAAAACATAGTCTTATAATATTTTGTTAGGTGTGTTTTGTATTTTAAAAGATTATTTTTCGATGGTTTTTACTAATACATGATAAAATATATTGATGTCCAAAGTAGTGCATCGGAGATTGAAAAACAAAAATTGCGGTCAATTTGATATCGAGAGAGCATTAGTTAGGGACAAATGGTTTGTGATTATTTTTTGTTTTAGTTTTTTTTTTAATGATTGCTAACTGCCACTGGTGAGGGAGAGCAAAACATCAATGAGCATTTAGGCTTTTTATTGCTTTTAGAAGGTTTTGGAATATTTTCTATACTGACTGCTCTTCAATGCTGCCAACAGTCTTGTACTCTTTTTCTTTTTCCCACTCGAAATTGATTAGTCGCAATATGTATGTGGGCTGGTGAAGTGCGGCTTCCTGCTAGGATAGGAATATGAATGGAGAAAGGAAAATAGTGTTATGTGAGATGAGATTTTATCGCACAATGTGTTATAGGAACATGTTACATGGTGTCTTCCATTTTCAATTGATTGTCATGGCTATCATGAGTTATACTCTCTTGTTTAAGATTTAACGGAGGATATCAGTGTTATATGTAGATCTGGATGGTGGTTATCATATTCACATATGAATGATGTATGAGGTTTTTTAGTTAGACAGATGAAGTACTTAGAACTGGTTTACTAATTATCTTAATTTATTTTCTGCTCCCTCTCACTGCAGTTTTAGATGAACACATTCAGAACCCTTTTTGTCTCTGATCTCTCTTATTTGCTTCTTTCCAGGAGGAAGAAGAGGAAAGATCTGATCGATGGAAATTTTTCCTGGAAGCGGTTTCCGAGTCTGTCAAATTGTCTGCAGATGCCGTGGCAGTCAGTGCAGTTGACAACAAAGAAGACCCCAGGACATCTGAAGCGGATGCTAACCTTGAAGCACGGGATGAAGATGTTGATGGCACTGATACACCCACCTCTGAAGGTTCAGTTGACAATGAAGTTCAGAAGCCAGATGTCCCAACAGTAAAAGCGAAGAAACCTCACAAAGTGCAAATATGGTCTCACATAAGGCCATCTCTACATACAATAGAGGATATGATGAGTGTTCGGGTGAAAAAGAGGAGCCACTTGTCTAGGAAAGGACAGGATATTGATTCTCACAAGACTCTTAAATCTAATGAAGAGGCTAAATTTTTCAAAGGAGCACCGGAAGACGATTCGGAAGAAGAATTCTATGATGTTGAGAGATCAGATCCTGTTCAAGATGCCCCTTCTGTTGATAGTGCTGCCTCATCTGCAACTGCTAGCATGATTGAAGGGACCAACTTAAACTCTAGTTCTCCATGGAAAGAAGAACTGGAAGTCCTTGTTCGAGGGGGACTGCCAATGGCCCTTAGAGGAGAGGTAAAGATTTGATTAGACTATATGTTATTTTGCTGTATACCTGGTGTACTTGCTTAATAGTTGTTTTAATCCGCACCATTGCAGCTTTGGCAAGCCTTTGTTGGTGTTAAGGCACGCCGAGTAGAGAAGTACTATGATAATTTGTTGTTTCCTGAAAGTAATCATGGCTCGGATAAAATAAAGCAAGAAGAAACAAATGATAAAGAGACAAGTGTAGATAGTCCAGGACTACGTGAGAAATGGAAGGGGCAGATTGAAAAGGTGAATGCATGTTTGGAACTTCTGCTCTTTTTATCTAACGTTTTTGTAAAAATATTATTAGCCCCTGATTTTCCTAATGAAGCTTCATAAATACATGCACACAGGATTTACCTCGTACTTTCCCAGGTCACCCTGCCTTGGATGAGAATGGTAGAAATGCTCTAAGGCGTTTACTTATAGCTTATGCTCGGCATAACCCGTCAGTTGGCTACTGCCAGGTAATTGATTTCAGGGACTCTCTTGTATATAACCACTTCAATACTTCTCTGAATCTTAAAATAGAGTTAAGTAAACATAAGTTTGGTGCCTAGCATGTCCAAGTGTTTCTGTTGAAATTTTCCAGGTTTGTTGCAACCGTTGAGAACTGTCTGACTTAGGCTGCCTGTGTAACGAAAGATTTTCCTTATTATATGCTTGAGAAACATAAATAGAACGACTTGGCTTATAATTTGGTCCTCTTCTATGTTGGTCTTAAAATGATCGGGCAATAAGATGCTATCCCTCTGCTTTCTGGAGAATCTTCTTCCAGGTTATAATAATGGTTCCACTTTACGACAAGGCACCATTTCATTTGCCATCTATTTGTTGGTAAACGGATATTAATGCACCGTCTTCTTAGCTAGAGATTAAATTAGGGGCTCTGGCTCTTCTAATGAATAGTGCTCTATCTAGGCATCTGACTTAGCTTGATTTTAGGATAGCAATTCGTTTTTGATATTTGAAATAATAATTTATTTGTATTAAGAGCTAATAGACGAAAAGAAATAAATCGATTCAGTACTTCATAACGATCTGAAAAGGGATATAAAGAAATTCTTTGATTGGTTCTTTCTCGAAGAATGATTTCCATTCTATTTGACTTATAATTTTAACAATACAAGTCAGCGAATAAAAAGTGAGGTTGAGGATACCATCTACAATATGCATTATGACTCTTATGAGACTGTAGACAAGGCCCTTTCTCTTAGTTTAAGGAACCAAGATAGGTTAATATCGCTTATGATGTTTTCTTCTGAACTAAGTGTAACATTATTAATAATAAGACTCAACTTAAGTCCTGGTATACATAAGCTCCTCGAATTGGGTAAGCTGCCTGCTCTTCTTATTTATAGTAAAGTAGTAGATGTTTGTTGCGTATCTGATTGAGGGTCGGTTAGAAATAGTCTCTCTGTTATTGATGAGTTAAGATTACAGAAATATACCCCCCACTTTGCCTAAGGTGAGAGTTTCTTCTAAGGAATTTTTTTAATGTTCATTTCAAATTTTCATCAGAGGAAAAATCAAGTTCAAACTTTTTTTTTTGTTTTGAAAAATGACCAAATGTCATTGCTCCTCATTTGTCGAAAGATAGGAAGAAGAGGAAAGAAACAGGTTCAAAACGCCATAGTTGAAGACTCGAAGACAGGAAGAAGAAGAAATGGTGTTCTCTTGAGAACCAGAGAGTATGAGGAGAGAGAGAGAAAAGGTAGGTCAAGAAAGAGGTGGGAAGTGGAGCTAGGCGGTTAGCACGTGGGATTTGCAAGCCCCACAGAGTCACAGTTTTTTAATACATGTATATTAATGTAACATATAGATATATGATATATTCCTTGATCACTAACCCAAATGCTAAGTATAAAATTAACTTGGAAAGTCTTATATTACATGCTAAGATTCAGTCACTAATGCCGAAGAGAAAGTAGTAATTTTTGTTGGTTTTTTTTTTTTTTTTTTTTAAGTAGTAGGCTTCTTAAATTTAGATATTAGATTAAAAAAAAAGGTAAAGTTACTTTTTAATAGTGGTCTTCTTTGGAGGAAGGACTTGACTTTTTTTTTTTCTACAAGTAGTTATTGAAGGGTAAAGTTGGCCTTATTTTTTTTTTTTTTTTAATTTGATAACAAAAGATATGGGCATTTTATTCATACAATATCTTTTTAATCTTTCATGTACTTTCTCTTTTTTTTTTTTTTTTTTACTTGCAACATTAAGTATGACACAAGAATTAAGGAAATGAGGGAAATAAAAGGGGACAAAAAGGAACCCCCTTCACATGATAGGAGAGATAAAGAGAGAATATATTGCCATGTTACAAGTGGAAACACAAATTTTTAAGTCTGCAAAATAGAATAAAAAAGATGTACAAAATAGAATCAATTTTGATGAAAATTTATCTATAGAAGTCGATATTTGACTTTAATGGGTAAAAAATTAAACGATGTGGCATTTAATAAAATTTGTATGCCTACAACAAGTAATATACAACTTCCTAAAATTTAGAATGTTGCAAGAAAAATAAAAATGGAGAAGTAATAACTAAAGGATTTTTTTCTTTGAAACATAATTAATAAAGGTACAAAAATTTAATAGCACTTAAAAAATTTAAAATAAAAATCATGCAACGACAATTGCGATGTACTCTGCGATCAACTTGTCCGTTCCAACTCCGCTATCATTTCTGCGACCACAATTGAAAACACATTTTGAAACTGTGTTGGTGACCAACCATCTGTAAAATCCTGCATGCACCAGTGCTTGCACTATGTTTGTATTGGGATAAGTTAGATGGATCCAGAGCGTACATACTAGGTGGAGGTCTACTTGGTTTATAACTTGATCAAGGTGTTGCCATATAGCTCTTAAGATGATGTAGGTACTAAGTCACTAACTCCACCGAGGACATATCTTTTACTCACTCCGTCCCTTAAATATTCTTACATACAATTCAGGCACAAATACTAAATTGATTATGAACAAAAGAATTGGCAAGGGATGAAGAGGAAGAGAAAGTGTTATGATAGGGTGAGAAAAAGGGCTGACGTGATACGATACAGTAAGTAGAGGAAAGATTTACTTGATATGGAAGTGTGAAATCTATTTTTGGGACAACCAAAATAGGAATATTTGAAAGTATTAAGGGACGGAGGAAGAAGACAATCTGTTTGAAAACCATTGTATATATGGTTTGAAACTGAAACACATCTGGAAAATTGTTTTCCAACAAACAAAACAAAGGAAACTAAGATAACGAATTTTCAAGTAAATAGTTTTCTAGCCCAACCAAACACTCTCTAAGTAATTTTAATTAGGGAAACTCACCTTGTGGGACTCAGCGTGGAGGCTCTAAATTATGAAGTTGTACTGATGAAGCATTAAGATACTGCTCAGCAGTGTAGGCCTTATAGTTCGAAGCCAACTGCCTATGTTATTATCCCATCATCAGGAGAAGGGGGACTTAAATTATGATTTTTGGATTCGTGATGTGAATCGAGTACATACATTTGTAACCACTACTCTCTGAAAGCCTACATATCCCATACCAAATGACACTTGACAGCTGGAAGCTCGCCCTGCTCTTTTCTATACCCTTTTTTATCCCTAATATCCTATAAGATGTGATTTGATATTCCCTCCATTTTAAAGTAACATTTAGAGTTTTGTTGTTTAAAAGAAGCATACACTTTTTGAGTTATTCAAGACAACCAGTCAACTATTATGCTAGCATGTCTTTGTATCTAACAATATGCTAATTTATCTGAAGTTCCCAGAAAACCACTCCATCATGAAATATTTGAATTAATGAAAACTTTAATCGAGTCAAATGGACACTGTAACCTTCATGCTCTAAGCCAAAGATAAGTTTGTTTTAGGATAGCCAACATAACTTCTCCAATAATAGGCAACATTGTTTTTGGGGTGAAATGAGAATTTTTTAACGTAATTAGTGGGAAATAAACATTTAACTGACACACCCTTGCCTTTTTTGTGAATTAGGATTGATGAAGTTATGGTATTGGAAATTGGAATGGTTGTATTACCAAAGTTTTACTTTCTAGTAGGTTTTGCATGATTATACGCTTTCTTGTATGGAGGGCGGATAAGCTCTTATGTATGAAATGTGAAAAGAAAAAGAACTTACTCAGTTTGTCATCTCTTATTTTTGTGTATCAACAGGCTATGAACTTTTTTGCTGGCTTACTATTGCTTTTAATGCCTGAGGAAAATGCCTTTTGGTAGGTCTGGAAACCTTTTTTTGACAACCTTTTTCTTATTTACTACACTTTTATGCTGTTCTACATGCTCAGTTACAATCCCTGCTTAGCAATGTAGTATTTGGGTTGGCCCGATGGGTCACTTACATGATTGTTTCAATGGCTACATCTGCAGGAGTCTTGTGGGTATTATGGATGACTATTTTGATGGTTATTATTCAGAAGATTTGATCGAGTGTCAGGTAGCAATTCTTTTCTATCTTTTTCTACGGCTTTTTTGTGGTCAATTTGTATCCTCAGTATTGTATTTTTTCAGGTGGACCAACAAGTTTTTGAGGAGTTGGTGCGTGAAAAGTTTCCGAAATTGGGTTTGTCTCCTCTTAGTAGTATTATCTTATCACTGTTTTTCGCATTTTACCACATTCTGATGCTGTAACCTCTTTTCTTGCAGTTCATCATCTCGACTACTTGGGCGTTCAAGTGGCATGGGTTACTGGACCATGGTTCCTTTCTATTTTTATGAATATGCTTCCATGGGAAAGTGGTCAGGTTCTGTACTTGTTTTTAAATTAGTTGAGGTTGTCTGTGGTGTATGACTCTTTTGGAAATTGTGCAGTATATTCACTTGCCTTTGTTTGCACAAACATGTTTTTATCTTTTGTTGTTTTTGACAATTCTAGTATTTGAAACACCAGCTGCTTACTAAGGGCTATCTTTTTTGACACTAGTTCTTCGCGTTTGGGATGTGCTCCTCTTCGAGGGTAATCGCGTTATGCTGTTCCGCACTGGACTTGCTTTAATGGAGCTTTATGGTACTGGATAAAAGTTTATAGTTTTAATATTTTTGGGATTTAATTATTTGCGAAATGCAGACAAAAGAGAGTTCTTTCTCTAAAAAAAAGAAGAGTGCTTGATATTTTGTAAACTATGGTATGGAGGAATTTATGGATATAGGGTTTCTGATCTATCTAATTTACTAAACTGTTAGTAATGATGGTTCGCTTTCGAAAACTTTGCGCAGGTCCCGCCCTGGTGACAACAAAAGATGCGGGAGATGCAGTCACTTTGTTGCAATCTCTGGCTGGATCAACGTTTGACAGCAGTCAACTTGTTCTGACAGCTTGCATGGGATACCAAAATGTGCATGAAGCCAGGTTGCAGGAATTAAGAGATAAACACCGGCCAGCAGTAATAGCTGCAATTGAAGAAAGGTCCAAGGGCCTTCAGGCTCTTAAAAATTCCCAGGGTCTAGCTTCCAAGTTATACAGTTTCAAGCATGATCCTGGATCTATTATGACAGACAAATCAAAAGTTGTTGATGAGCAGATGAATGGCGATACAACCCACATGGAATCAGGTTCAACTACGCCGGATGATTTTTTTATTGGCGTGACAGGAGGTGTGGATATCGATCCTGGTTTAGATCTTGAAGAGCAGGTATTGCTTATTATTACTAAACAGTGATGGACTTGTCTCATTGATGTTTGTCGTTGAGTCATCCCATTGGCTGTTTGAGAGATGCTTGGTTTTCCAGTTCATAGCATAGTTTCTTCTCATTTTTGTTCAAAGCTGCAGAAAACTAAGATTTTCTAGCTTGATGCCTTCCTTTTTAGCATATTAATTCATCTTGAATATCTTGAAGAATTGCGTTTATGTAAATCCACATTCAGCAAGCTGTGTGTAGAAGTTTAGTTCTTTTGATTGACTTTATGCAAGACATGCATTATTAAATTATGGATATTGATCTTGAAATATTTCAGCCTCTTAGAGATGTAAGCTCCATTATTCTTTTGCTTATGTAACATCATATAATAACCAATTTTGACTTTTAAGTTTCGTAATCTTAGGATCCATTTTATTGTGGCTGTTTATGGTTTGATAATCTGAGCGGAAAAAAATCATTTTAATGTATGCCTGGTATTTTAGTTTTCAGAGCCAAAAGAGGCAATTGGCCATCTCAATTTTTTATCACTCTAAAGAATTGGTAAGAGGCCAACCTTATGGGACAAAGATTTTGCACATTGGTGTCTAGATCTAGAGTGCTGTGGAGGAAAGCAACTTCATCAAAAACAAAATAAAGTTGCAAACTCCCAAGGCAGCAGTCATCTGAGAGTCTGAGTTGACATGTTTGATCAAGAGAGAGAGAAGGGGGGGGGTGGTACTGTGGGAGGTAAAAGCGTACTAGAAGTTGAAAAAGAGATTCTGTTAATCTGTTATCTCAGCATTCTTGGTGTTGAGCTTGGTGACAATAGTATCTTGGGTAATTAGGTATCAGGGGGTTTGGAAGGGGAACGCTAGAGCAGGAGGTGGTTTTAGAGTATACAGTTCCTAGTTATATTATTCTCAGTTTTGTTTGTTAGCTCAAATGTCAACGTACCAAACATAGAAACCAAAGTAAAACTCTTACTCAGCAACCAAATACTTTTTTGCAGGCGGTATGGTTGAAGGTTGAGTTATGCAAATTGCTGGAGGAGAAAAGATCTGCGGAGTTAAGGTGAAATTCATGCTTTCTTTTCTCATATTCTGTAGTTATGAAGAACAGCCCAAATTTCTAGGGAAACTAGGATTTTGTATATACTTGCCTGACATTCTGCTAAGCTTTGTGTGTCTCTTTGGGCTATCATGTGACAGTCCTTTGATGTGGCTTCTTTTTGGTCTTTTCTGTGTCAACTATATCAATATCACCCAAGGGGAAGAGAAGGGGGGAAGGGGGGGTGGCCTGTGGGGGTGGAAGGGTTCTCATTGTATGCAGTGTTTTTCATTTTTACGATTATATTATCTTTGTTCATGATTTTCTACTTATCTCATGAAGGTATGATCCATCATTTATTCTTGAACCTAGCCACTGTTTTTTCTCAACTTCTGTTGTTTTCTTTAACATCATGCATTTTCAATAGTCGTGTTCATCTGCATCGTAAGCCTGTAATTCTTATCTCTCTGATGATCTAGTATGGAATTTGTTATCTTTTGGGAATATGGTTGACCATTGACCAACTAGAAAGGGTTCTCTGCAATTGCGAGGATATATCTTTGTATATAGTTCTCCCCTATCCCAACCACTAGGCAGAAGCCTCATTGCTGGGTTGCTGTTGGGGATTCAGGCTGGAGACGTTGTGGTTATTGTCTCTAGGTTGCAGACCTCTTGTATATTTGATTAACTGCATCATAATCAAGGTGTATGCTAGTTTTTTGAAAGATTGAAAGGATATTTCTACTTCCCATAGTATGATTATGGAATTATAATGACCCCTCATCTTCACTCATACTCCTGCTTAAGCTGAAACTAAATCATCTTTTCCTGTGAAGGATCCAGCTTTCTTGACCTATTCACTCGCCTTCAAGTAATTTCTTGTTTCTTTTGATTGTGGAACCAGAGCAGAGGAGCTGGAGACTGCATTAATGGAGATGGTGAAGCAAGACAACCGTCGACAATTAAGTGCAAGGGTATATTTATGTAAACTTCTATTTTTGGTGCATATATTTCTGTAACTTCTAAGGGAGAGTTCTATTCCGATCATTTTGACTTACCTGAACTTATCTACGCTTATTTTGATGTATTGGAACTTATTGAAGCTTAATTTATAAGGTGGTAGAATTATTGGAAGTTATTGGAAATAACTTTTTCTAAAGTAAGTCAAATAAGTTGAACAGCTAAGAGCCTCAGCCTGTGACTTTTTGCTATTTTATTTCTTGTCACCTGCTTAATATAACTCATAAACAAATTTGTTGTGGACTAGCTTTGTTCTTTTCACCTTAAAAATATAAGTTTATATATGTCAAAGCTGTTCCAATAAGTTCAGATATAGCCATAAAGGCTACCAAGTTCAATTGAAAAGTAATATATATTATGATATGTTCAGAAGAAAGCCTATATCATAAATCATCTGCAAAAACAAATTCTTGGTCTTGGTGGCTGTCTAAAGCTGAAGCACCCAGTCTGAATGTTACTGTTGTAATCGACTCACATTCATTTACTTACTGCCAAAATAATAACCAAGTGTGACACATGTTGATCTCTCCATAAATGTTTTCCTGCCTAAATTAGTTATGAAATATTCTTCTATAAAAAGATCGATCTTTTTTAATCGAATATATTGGATAATCTTGATAAATTAATTTATTTTATTAGAGTAATTCTGTTATCAGGATTATAAATTTAAATACTCATATGTAACCACAAAAAAAAAATTCTTATCTATGCTAAGCTCGGGTCAAAGTCAAACAGTACTTCACTTAGAAATGAACCAATTTAAGATGTAATATGGCCCTGGAATTGTGATGAAATGTGAGTAAAGTACTTCTTTAAGAATTACAAACTATTATACAGATAGCAAAAGCTGCATATTTACATTGATCTTCCCATGAAAGCAGGTTGAACAGTTGGAACAGGAGGTTATGGAGCTCCATCAAGTCCTGGCTGATAAACAGGAGCAAGAAAGTGCCATGCTACAGGTTTTATAAGCGTAATCTCAATAAATTCTTCAATGGAAGCTTTGTCTTATTAAAGGTTTTATAACCCTTTTTATGCACTTTCCAGGTCTTAATGAGGGTGGAGCAAGAACAAAAGGTGACCGAAGATGCCCGTAGATTTGCTGAACAAGAAGCAGTATCCCAGAGACAGGCTGCTGAGTCGCTTCAGGTTCTTTTATGATCCTTGCTTAGTTCTCCTTTTATTTTCACCCCCACTCTCTGTTCCTTGGTTGGGGTGGTGTTAAGCCAGAGGTTGTTGCTGTACTTGCTAAATATATATTTCATAGGGCGCATTGGAATATTTTATTAGTAGATCATGAACTCCAGTTACACTGTTGAATAACTTGATTAAATTATAAGCCAAGGAATTTTCTCAGATGCACTCGCATAATTAATACGAAGATGTAGACTATCACGTCCATTGATTACTTGCTTCTCAGACTGATTGCTTCTTAGCGCAATGCTTTCACATAAATAGAGTTTGAAGTTTCAGCTTTAATTATAATGCAGCCCTCCCTTTCCTTTATATTTACTTATTTCTCCCATAGATTTGTTAGGATGATACTCATGCAACTTTAATGTGTAGGAAAAATATGATAAGGTTGTGGCTTCACTCGCTGAAATGGAGAAGCGGGTGGTCATGGCAGAGTCAATGTTGGAAGCTACACTACAATACCAATCTGGCCAAATGAAAGCTCAACCTTCTCCAAGGTAATTAGTTGGGCTGAGTGAAAATTCGGATCTTGAAATTGATGGTCTCCATGTCTATGTCTGAATTTGTTTTGTCTGTTCTTTTTCCCTCTTCCTGGCAAATACTCTGTTTACTGGCAAGCATAGCCTTTAAAATTATAGTTTCGCCATAATATGTCGGTTCCAGATAAATGATTGTGATGTACATTGGTCTGACATATGCTCTTTAGGCCTGTACACAATGAGTCTTCACCTGTACGAAGTAATATGGAGCCTGCAATGGACGTACCCGCCAGAAAAATCACCCTGCTATCAAGACCTTTTGGACTTGGATGGCGCGACAAGAACAAGGTAGCATGCTTTGATAATTTTGTTATTTGCTTGTGACAATGTTATCTTCTTGTCAAGCTGTAATTGGATTTGTTTTCGGTGAGAGTTATGCTTGGATTACATGCCTGTAAGTACATGTCTTACTGCTTGGTTGTTGAAGAATGGGGAGTTCTGGGTTAACATAGAAGCTCCACCAGCATTCAGCTTCCCTGCTGCAAAACTATATATAATAGGACAGAGCAAAAATGTAAATTGAAGCATAGAACATGACAACGTAAACATTACACCAATGCCTCGATACAGCCTCTCACCTTGAGTGTTGTAGACAGTAAGGTATATGTAGCCTTGTTCCTGTGATAACAGAGAGGCCATTGTTAGTTGATACAAAAGTTGTCTGCTATTCTCAATAGACAAGTATAGGCTGATTCATGAGCCAATTTCTGGGTTATTTATGTAGGTATTGGTGCATCGATGACTAGATCACTAGTATTGCTAATTTGATATTGTCTTCCCTTATCACCTTGATTATTGGGAGAACTGTTTCCAGTTGACCTTTTTCAACAAAAACAAAACTAACAATGACTGCTTTTTCACAATAGCGAAGCAGTGTATGAAGTTTTATCAAGCATATATTGCGGTGATATATCAGGGTATTGAAACATAGATGATTACCAGCAATGATTTTTTCAGAATTGGCATCTTCTTCCTCTCATCTTCCGCCTATGCATGTTTAATACAGGTGTCAACTATTAGTTTATATTGGTTTTGTACTATCTGTACTATTTTTAGTGGCGATTGTATGTTAGCTCACAAGGATTTGTATCTATGCACTTGTTGTACATATCTGCACTGCAGCATTGAAGTAAAGCTGGCTTTGATCTATTTTCAGAATGTTGTTTTTGCTGTCATTATTGCATCAAGGGCAAGTTAAGTTTTGGTTTACTTGCTGAATTCAAACCATGGAAGGTCGATTAGAATAATGCACTAAGATCACCTATAGCTTTACCATAGTTTTGTATGAAAGATTCTAGTCATTGTTAGATGTAACTGGTTAAGCTGGTTTTGACAGGAAAAGGCCGTGAATGCTGAAGAGTCAAATGATTTAAAGCCTACTGATGAGGTACAAAGCCCGGTTGTTGAGGAGAAAGAGATTAACGGCAATGGAATTCCGGAGAAATCATAATTATCATGATTGTTGAATGTTGATACAGGTAAATGTGAATAGTCTGCATTGTACTGTCCAAAACTCAGTTCAGGTGGCATACTAATGTGAGAATAGAGATGCCAATTAGCATAGATAAGTCTTGTTCGTATTTTTTGATTTGTAGTTATTCTGTTACCATTGTAATGTGTATAGTGTTCAATTTTCCATTTGTTAATTATATAGTAATAATTACATTATAGATAGAGAATTACTACAAGAATGCGACTTGCAATGGTCATTACCCCTTTCCTCCTCTCCCCGAGTGTTGTATGACATTTTGCTGAAATACTGTACTTCTCTTAGCAAAAAGCCTCCAGGTTACTACATGGTTGAGATAATTTCGAAGTACTATGTCAAAAATATATGACGGGGCAGCCAGGCAAGTCAAATGAGAAGCAATTGTAACCTTTTCTTTCATTTCAATTGACGTACTCTTGTATATAGAAAAATGCAGCATTTTGACTTTTTTATTACCTATAAAAACAGGTTTCAAGGATAATCAAGTCTAATCAGGATTGAATTAAATGGGCTTAGATTTTATCAGGCCTAATATGTTTAGCTCATGTGAGTGTAGGTGAGGAGGACAAGAAACGCAATAGCATTTACTACGAATTTGTGTATATTCAAAAATTGTTGGGATTTTATCCTTTTTTTTTTTTTTTTATCTTTGTATCAATTATTCATGCGAAATACCTTTAGAGACATAATCTTTGCATATCTATATGGAAGAGAGTAGAATTGTTTGAAATGATCCACTTTGGCTACTTGAGTTACAATACTTCTCACATCCACGCTTAGTTTTCACGCTCCTCGTATCAAAATGATGAACAAAATACTTGGCTGCCCCAATTTGGATAGCTGACCTATGTGTCCTCGTTTTTTTTCCCATCATCTGCATTCACAAGGCTCCGAGGCTACTTTAGAGTATGTTGCTCTTGACACGAGATGACCGGGATAGTAAAAAGTTGACATTTGACCAGCACTAGCAATTGAAAAAATGAAGAACTACAAATGCTTGTATGTTACCAAGCGACGAAAAAGAATAAAAGTGGGGCTTACCAAAATGTCCATTTCCTTGCTTGTTTGGTAATCAATAGTTTGTGGTTTAGCTTTTTTTCTTAATGTTTTATACCTAATTGAGAAAGGAAGAAAATTTTGGTGAGAGTATAAACTAAAAGGCATCAAACTTTGAGACGAAAAAGGACAAGTTTAGGTTCAAGTAAATTGTTATGTACTTTATATTATGTAAAAAAAATTAAATGATGGATTCTTCTGCTCATATATGATCTTGCCTTTTAATTGAAACTTTGAACCCTTCAACAACTCAGTGCTAATACGCCTTAAAAAATGGATTATGTGCCTCTCACTAATGGAAATTTGACCACTTCATATATCTATTGCGTCCTCCATTAGGGATGGAGTTTACCTTGTATGCTTGCACATTTTGTACACTCGGGGAGCGCCAGAGACATGCAAAAAGGAAAAACTCGTCAAAAAAATTACAACCATATGACTTTTGCACTATACATAAGCTTATTTTGAATGTAATTTTTTTAAATATATAGAATGAAATTATGTTATGCAAAATGTTGTTAGATTGTCTCAATCCATAGTTTCAAAATATTAAGTTTTTATAATATGTACTAATATATAATCAAAGATATTGGCAAACGTGCAAATTCACAATGATTCTTTTAGAAAAACATTAAGATACTTCCTACACTATTCCTTACTCTTTGTTCCTATTGCTTTGTTGGGGGGTCAAACTTTTATAATTTTTAGTGATTTATTAGAAAAAAATATTAACATATTAAATCTTGTTAGATTCATTATAATATGTAATTTCCAAACATCAATATTTTGTAATTTTTATTAACACGTAATTAGAAATATTAATAGTCAAATTTATGTATTGGAGACTATGAAAAGACATATTGAACAAATAATTAGAGAGAGAGAGAGGGAGCAAAATAATTTGATAGCCCAATAGCCAATTTTATTGCACATCCTTCTATAGGTTTTGTTGGCGCACTACAAAATATAAACAAAAAAAATGACAAAATGGATGGTCTGTCTAGGCGTCTACTAGATAATACGTTAGGGATATGAGGGGGAAAATCAGGAAGTGTCAGGATTTTTATTTTAAAAATAGCTTAGGACTCATAATATCAAGATAGATGATATAGAGATCACTGATTCCATAAACACACTAAGGTAAGGCAAATTCTCAATTGAGATGTAGGAACACCTTTTTTGCCCATAACATTCTATTATCATAATTAATTATAAATGTTGTATATTGCATTACAAATGTTGAACTATATGAAATTACAAATGGTATAATGCTATATATCATATTCATAACCTACCAACTATTATGATAGTTTTGTAATTGTAATATTTTTGTTTCAATGTATGCATCATTTGTGATTCAATATTCTATTTAAAATAATTCCTAACTGTTAGAGCATGTGCAATGGTAAATGTATCTCCGAGGGTCTCTCCACTCTCTCTCCTTATTCTATCTCTTTCAAGATCCATGTTACAAAAATATGAACAATAATGGTATGGGGCTCTTCAACAAGCTCTCCATACTCTATGTGGTCCATTGCAAGAAAACTAAGGACACACGTCATGTTCATAAAAAAAGTGAAGGCTCTCTGTAGGCGTGTTTTTATTTTGCCTATGCGGTGTGAGCACGTATTAGATTTGACTACCCCACTGTTAAGGTTTTATTGAAAAATTGTTTTGTATTGAAATAAGCCGCCAACAATTCTTTTTAGGAAGAATCATAAACCTATTTGGATATGGGAAAACCATAGGGACAAATTATCCAATGTAGATTTCCCCATCCTGACTCCATAGATGGTCAAAATGAATCAAAGATTGAGTTCGGGGTGAGGGTACGAATATAGTCATAATGAACCACATTCGCCCAAAGTTGGCCTCTACTAAATATCGATTCATTGCAGATTTTATGCCAAAGAATAATCAAATAACGTTTTGAGCACCCTAAAAATAATTAGTCTAATTTGGTTCAGGAAACACATAAAAGACTAATTTTTAGTGACATGTTATTAGGCAATCAATATTATAGGGAACCTAGCAAGTTGTCCAAATTAATATGATTAATATTAGAACAGTTCTTTAGGTCTTTGATTAGCAAAAAGTAACATGTGGGGTGATAAAAGCAATCAAAATAGGACAATCATATAATATGCATATAATGATCAGGCAGGCATATAATAATGTATGAAAAGAAAATAAAAAGAAAGAAGGAGGTTTAGAATATACAGTAGAGCGATTTTATATTAAAGATCTACATCAGGAAAGAAAACTGTTAGTAACTTCAATATAAAAATAATATATTTAAGGACCCTCAGGATTATACCGTGGCTTGGGTCTGCGAGATTGACAACCTTAGGGACGAGCAATCGTGAAGCCTAAAAATCTGAATGCATGAAAGTATGTAGATTGAATGTATTTGTGTTTGAAAGTATGAGTTTTTGTAGGGAAGTTTTGTAGTTTGTAGAGAGAATTCGTAATTGTGTTCGTCGAGTTCGAAGTGTGTTAATGTGAAAAATCCGTCCTTAATCTGTTCGGAAATCAGGCCTATTTGTAGGGAAAACTGCACTGCGCCTCACGCGCTGGTTGCGTCTGGCGCAGCTGTGATAAGAGGTTTTTAGTGTGTCGTTAAGGCACCAAAAATCGCTTCTCAAACAATATTTATAAATCCTAACAAGCAATTACTAAGAATGTAGCAAAGGCAAGTCGAGGGTCGATCCACAGGGAAAAAGGGACTAATTAAAGTCTATCAAGTCTAGACTACCTAATTGAAGGGTATTTGGGGGTTTGAAATGAATTAGTATCAACTAATGACTAACTACTATCAAAGTACTAGCAAGTAATATGAGAAGAAAATATGAATAAGGAAGACACTAGAGTTGAGGTTACTAATATGAATAAGAATGGACAATGAATGTTAATGCGATTGTGAAGTAACGGAGACAATTATGCAAGGTTTAGTTTTCCTCTAAAATACTCGAGTCCTCTCTCGAATGGTCCTCAAGAATAATCACTTAATCAATCAACTAAATCCTCTCTCGAATGGTCTTTAGTCAATTGATTAAGAGATTAGATAAATTCGGAAAACCCCTAGTAAAGGATCCCCTTAATTTCTACCCAATATCTTGGCCTAGAAATTAAGTTGATTCATGGGGATGATAAAAGAGTTCATAATTCAATCAAGAACATTTGAAATCAAAATACCAAAGCACAAATGTGATCAATATCTATCCTAAGGCCTCAAAACACCAAGATCAATGCACAAACGTCTTTAAATCATCACAATCACATTAACAATACATTTAAACTCTAATCCATACTTTCACCTTAACCCTAGATAGGAAACTACTCACTAATCATGGATTCTAGGCAATTAAACACATTATCTATGACTAATCTAAGGCTAAATATGATTAAGAGATAATTAAACTAATAGAAATAACAATTATGAGATTGTGAGAATGAAGATCTAAAAATAACTAAGAACAAGAACAAACACGAAAAGAATGCAATAAAAACTGAATAAAATTGAATAAAAAGTACCTTCAATGTTATCGGAATCACAAAGTATGATTAATAAATATCAAATCTCAATAAAACTCAAGTGTTTATCTCTCTAGTATGAACCCTAATAACATTCTCTAAACTCTAGAAATAATGCACAAGTTCCAAAAACTAAAACTCTCCTATTATTAAGGCAAGCCTCGTCTTTTTTCTTCGCAGATTCGAATGGTGTGGGCGCACCAAAAACAGGTGCGGGCGCACCATTCCTTCTGCCCCAAAAATGACATCAAGCGTTGAACGGTGCGGTCGCACTATTGGTCGGTGCGGGCGCACCCTTCTTTCTGATCTGGTCGGACAGTTCAACATAAAACGAGCATAACTCTTTCGTTTTAGATCCAAATCAAGCTTATGATCTGTCGTTGGAAAGCTATCGAAACAAGCTTTCACCGCCAACTGGAATTACCTTCATATGATTTGTGGTTTGAAAGTTATGTTCATTTGAAGTGCCCTATAAAAGATACTATTGTGCAATGTACTCCTTTGTGCAAGCGGACATGGGCCATAGTGTGAGCGCACCATTTATCAACGTGTGCTATTTTCATTGCTTTCTTTGCCGACTCTATAACTCGTAGCCATCTTAGTTAGTTCCACCTATATTGAGAACATGGCAAAACAGGGTGAAAGCAAATGTACTAGAAATTCGGTCAAAAATGGCTGAAAATCTAGCAAAAAGTCACTATGATCAAGAATGATCAAGTGAATGAAATAGAAGGGGAAAGGGAGAAGAAAGAGGGAAGAAAGAGGAGAAAGAGGATCAAAATGAGCTAAAAAGGAGTCCATAAAGTGCGTTAGAAATGCACTTATTAAACTCCCCCAAGCTTAGCATTTTACTTGTCCTCAAGTAAAACAAGAATGAGAAAGAAGAAAGAGAAGAGGAGAAAAAGATGAAAAAGAAAAACCATGCAACAAACTAACCTAAATGCTCTATATACAAAGCTACAAACATGACATGCAAGCTAACTGAGTTCATAATAAGATTTAGGAGTCCAACCAACACAAGAGGAAAGATGACTAGGAAGCACAAGAGTGACTTAAGGGATCTAATCCACCGATCAACCGAGTCCCCTTGAAAAATAGGCTTTCTAAGAGTGATTTCTCACTCCTCTCCACTTCCAAGTCCCGAGTTTGACTCCCCCCTAGGGATGCTCAACCATAATAGCTCGCCTCTACCACATTTTGATGACCCTCATCATGACTTGCACAAAATCTTACCCACCTCTACTAATTGACTAAGTTCTATTTAGAAGTCAAAAGGGACTTTATTGAGGTTGTAACGGGGCTAGGTTAAAGGTGTGGATAACAATTTAGGAATGTGGTGCAAAAAGGGTAAAGTGGAGTACACACTAAGGGGTAAAAACTCCCCCAAGCTAGTCCAAACACCAACTCAAATTGAAATCTCACACATCTTTGATTATCACTTTGATTTTTACTTTTTGGAACACATTTTTTTTTTTTTTTTTTTTCTCAACAATTTGCTCTTTCTTTCTTTTCAATAGAAATCCAAATGAAGCACTAAGAGCATTCTTTCATTCTTTTATTTCTTTTTTTTTTCCTTTCTCACAAATTTCCTCAACTTTTGCATATATACACGCACATTAATTCACTCGCTTTCAACCAAAGACTTAGTATCAAAACAACTCAACTCAACACAAGCTAGACATGTACTCCACTTTGGGGAAAGTTTGGCCATGACTTATTATGAGGGTTAAGCAAAAATAGGACAGAAAGGCTCAAATGGGTTGAGAAGCGGATAATTATGCAGGTATAAAAGTTTTTTGGCTTTTGAGCTCCTATTTCTAGCAAAAAGAAAAGCCTTAAATCATTCTTCTATAGGCTCGATCTTATGCAATCTTGGGGAGCTAAAATGCAAGTCACAAGTTAGGCGATCAATGGTGAGGGTTGTAAATGAGTCTTATGAGGTTCGTGGCCCTCCTTTGGGGTTCACCGCACAAGGGACAAGGCAATCCGATCAACCAACTCGCCTAGTTTCAAAAAGACTCTACCAAAAGTTATCGTTCTCAAAGATAACCTAAAGTCACACCAAGGCTTCCAAAACAATCAAGTCGAATGCAGGGAAGGTCTTCCAATCAAGTCATGAACACTCTTAGCCACAAATCATGCATGCAACCAAACTAATCTAAATGCATAAAAATGGGAAAAAAAAGTACGAAAAGAGAAAGAAAATCTTTTTTGTTAGTTTCTTTTATGTAAACCTAACATGCAAATATACTAATATTAACCTAATTACAAAAAGGAGGAAGAAAATGTTGAGATAGAGAGAATACATGCTAACTCCCCCAAGCTTAATACAAACTCCGTCCTCGAGGTTGACAAGGAAAGAGAAAGTAAGGGAGGAAGTAAGGGCACAAAATCAAGCAAAAATCCAAATCAAATAAGATAAGGAGAAATGTCTTATAATACCTGCCAGAAAGTGCTCTTTTAGGATCTCTAGCTAGACCTTACCACTAAATAATTTGACAAAGATCTCAATAGTTTGTCATAAGCATTAGCACACATTTCACAGTGGATCACATAAGTATGACATAAGCAAACAATATGCACAAATTTCAATGGGTCTATATGCTTACCAAGTGATGAGTGTCGAAAATAATGAAATTTCCGAGAGAATCCTGGAAAATATGAAGAACAAACATCAAAATTCAAATAAAAAGAACAAAACAATGAGTTCTCCTTTTGATGGTCCTTGCAACTTTTAAGCTCGATCCCGTCCTCGATGACTTCCATTTGAGTCTTGTAAAGGTTTAAAGAGGCCAAAGGTTCTTCCAATGGTGAAACTTTGAGGAGAGGGAATAAGACGGGGAAGGAAGGAACTAAGTCGAGTTTCCTTGAAAAGGGAATATGAAGAGGACGAGTAGAAACAAAAGTCTCATCAACTACTTCTTCAACATCATTAGACTCTATAGTGTAAATTTTCTCAACAAATGATTCCTCTACTACGGGGTTCTCATCCATATCCCAATCATCATCATCTTCATTGGTTATAGTCGTGCAAGAGTGATTTTGATTATTGATAATTCGAACCAAAGTTTTAATTGATCTTTTACTAGATTCAACAAAGTTTTCCATCATAGAATCACACCTCTTTAACAAGTACATATTTTCTTTGAGTGAATCAAGAATTTCAGAATATATATGTAGTTCACAACTAGAGACATCTTCTAAATTTGAGAAAGTAGTATTTCCATGGTCCCACTCATAAGTGTCTCTAGATAGCCACCCAAAGAAACCCCATGCTTCATCAAAGTGTTTGCATCGAAATTCACCATTAAACATAGACTCCACCACTTCTCTTGTATGCATATTTAGACCTTCATACATCACCTCACACATCTCCCAAATCTCAAGTCTATACTTAGTTAGAAGAGTGTTCTCAAATCTCTGAAAATAATTCCAAAATGGTTCATCCTCATATTAAGGGAAAAAGAAGTTTGCCATATTTTTTTTGGAATTCTCTTAAAAGAAGAAAAAAAAAATATATACAAATTCCTAAACTCATATACACGACACTTACCAAATAATATAAAACAAATAAAAAAAAAAGCCAATAAAGAAAAGTAAAAAAAATAAAATAAAATCAATTAAGCAATTTCAAACTAAAAAAAACTTCAATCAATAGCACAATTTCCCCGGAAAACGGCGTCATTTTGATAAGATGTTTTTAGTGTGTCGTTAAGGCACCAAAAATCGCTTCTCAAACAATATTTATAAATCCTAACAAGCAATTACTAAGAATGTATTAAAGGCAAGTCGAGGGTCTATCCACAGGGAAAAAGGGACTAATTAAAGTCTATCAAGTCTAAATTACCTAATTGAAGGGTTTTTGTGGGTTTTAAAAAGGTTTGGTGACAACTACGACTAGATAATATCAAGCACTAGCAAATAACACAAGATGAAAAATTATAGGAAGACACTAGAGTTAAGGTTACTAGTATGGATCAAAGCTGATAACGATTATTAATGCAATTGTGATGCAAAAGCAACGATTACGCAAGGTTTAGTTTTCCTCTAAAATACTCGAGTCCTCTCTCGAATGGTCCTCGAGAATGATCGCTTAATCAATCAACTAAATCCTCTCTCGAATGGTCTTTAGTCAATTGATTAAGAGATCCAATGAATTTGGAAAACCCCTAATATAGGATCCCCTTAATTTCTACCCAATCTCTTGGCCTAGAAATTAAGTTGATTCATGGGGATGATAAAAGAGTTCATAATTCAATTAAGAACATTTGAAATCAAAATACCAAAGCACAAATGTGATCAATATCTATCCTAAGGCCTCAAAACACCAAGATCAATGCATAAACGTCATTGAATCATCACAATCACATTAACAATACATTTAAACCCTAATCCATACTTTCACCTTAACCCAAGATAAGAAACTACTTACTAATCATGGATTCTAGGCAATTAAACACATTATCTATGACTAATCTATGGCTAAACATGATTAAGAGATAATTAAACTAATAGAAATGACAATTATGAGATTGTGAGAATGAAGATCTAAAAATAACTAAGAACAAGAACAAACACGAAAAGAATGCAATAAAAACTGAATAAAATTGAATAAAAAGTACCTTCAATGTTATTGGAATCACAAAGTATGATTAATAAATATCAAATCTCAATAAAACTCAAGTGTTTATCTCTCTAGTATGAACCCTAATAACATTCTCTAAACTCTAGAAATAATGCACAAGTTCCAAAAACTAAAACTCTCATATTATTAAGGCAAGCCTCGTCTTTTTTCTTCGCAGATTCGAATGGTGTGGGCGCACCAAAAACAGGTGCGGGCGGACCATTCCTTCTGCCCCAAAAATGACATCAAGCGTTGAACGGTGCGGTCGCACTATTGGTCGGTGCGGGCGCACCATTGGTCGGTGCGGGCGCACCCTTCTTTCTGATCTGGTCGAACAGTTCAACATAAAACGAGCATAACTCTTTCGTTTTAGATCCAAATCAAGCTTATGACCTGTCGTTGGAAAGCTATCGAAACAAGCTTTCACCGCCAACTGGAATTACCTTCATCTGATTTGTGGTTTGAAAGTTATGTTCATTTGAAGTGCCCTATAAAAGATACTATTGTGCAATGTACTCCTTTGTGCAAGCGGACATGGGCCATAGTGTAAGCGCACCATTTATCAACGTGTGCTATTTTCATTGCTTTCTTTGCCGACTCTATAACTCGTAGCCATCTTAGTTAGTTCCACCTATATTGAGAACATGGCAAAACAGGGTGAAAGCAAATGTACTAGAAATTCGGTCAAAAATGACTGAAAATCTAGCAAAAAGTCACTATGATCAAGAATGATCAAGTGAATGAAATAGAAGGGGAAAGGGAGAAGAAAGAGGGAAGAAAGAGGAGAAAGAGGATCAAAATGAGCTAAAAAGGAGTCCATAAAGTGCGTTAGAAATGCACTTATCAAGCTGACGTGGCAAGCGTATGACGCGGCATGACCAGTAAAAAGTGTATACGTGGTACGCGCTTTTAAAAAAGATAAGAAAGAAAATCCGCGTCTCAAGCAGAGAGCCGCGCTTGACGCAGGACTCTACATGAAACAGAATTCTACGTGGCAGTTATAGTGCGCTTGGCGCAGCCCACGTGGAAGTCCACGTGGCAGGACACGTGCGCTCAGCACAGTCAGTTGCGCTCAACACAGTCAACTGCGCTCAGCGCACGACCTTGTTTTTGATAGTTTTTTTGATATAAACGCGTTACAAATATTTTCTTTTATCCTTTAACTCCGGAAATCTGATTTTACAAGATAAAATCTGATTTTGACTTAAAAAAAAATCTTTTGAAAATATTTATTTATTAAAATAAATCAATTAATTATCAATTAATTGGGCTTTTCAAAGAATTAGGCTCAAATACAATTAATTATCATGAATAATTAATTGGGCTTTAAAATAGGACTTCAACACTTTTCGAAATGGTTTTGAATGGCTCTTCAGACTGTTCTGCCCTTGGATCGGACCAATTAAGACCACGGTATGTTTCATCATCGGATCCTTAAATAGGGAGACACGATTATGTGTTTACACTCTCCATCTATTTTCAAGGTATCTCCATGGAAATACTTTGCGTAAGTATCTCCATAAAGAGACTATGAAGAACCCCCAAGAGTCCCATTGTTGGGGTATATTGTACATACTCTTAGGAACTGCGCACACCTCATAAAGTAACTCTTATATGCAGGTAGTAACTAGTAAACGATAGAATTGTATAAACAGGGTCACTATATTATATTACTATAAAGATTCATGTAAGTACAAAAGATTGATGACGAATTTTTCTATATGTTCTTCTACTCCCTCCTAAGTGCTTGTTTATTCACTACTGTAGAACTCAACAAGAATAGCTCTCCTAAAACCTACCAACTGAACATTTTGATACAGCCCATATGAATTACATCACTTCTATAAAACTCACAGTTTACTTTGATGATTCTCTTCTGGCTCTGGGAGTGGAAGTAGCTGAGTAAGAATTGTGAACAGGCTGAGTCTCTGGATTATATTTTTGGGAAGCAAGGTAAGTTAAAGCTGTAACGACATCTGCCATAAGGGGTCTCATATTAGGTTGTTCTTGAACACACATTGCAGCAACCGCTAGTGCTTGATACAACCCCCTTGCTGGATACCTGCCTTGGAGCGCTGGATCCGCTATCTCACCGAACTTCCTTCTGTCCTTGAAGAGTGGCCGTGCCTGCACCAAACGAAACGAACAATGTATAAGTAAAACAGAATTCAGATTTACATAACCAGGAAAATAATGCTTTTTTTATTGCTTCTTTTTTGCCAATCAGGAGACAGGACTACTCCACCGCACTTGCTGAGCAAGGGGGAAAAAAAAGGCTCTTCCAGTCCTATGTGGATGGTAGTTAGGTAAGTCAGGGGACAACAGGAGGATTTCTGTTTTCCGCATTATTGAGGAAAATTGTTCAATAAGCAAAAGGTTACAACTTTAGTTCATGGGTGCTGAAAACTAAAAAGATGATCTATCATTGTACAGTATATTCTTTCATTCAGAAAACTATATAGAGAAGCCAAAATAAACAGTAGTCTCAGATGTTCCAATCCCAATATCAACTTTTTAGATGTTAACACAATTACATTCTCCTCTAAAATGGAAGCCATTAATTTGATCGTGTTGACAATCAACTAAGGTATCATAGGGATTCTTAGCAGCACATAATTTCAAGGAAACAAAGATGAATATGGAAGAGATATCTTACCCATGCTACAAGGTTGTGCTCTGCATTACTTTTTGAGTTGTCAATTGCTTTCCTCCCAGTAATGATCTCCAAAAGTACGACCCCAAAGCTATAAACATCTGATTTTATAGTTAGCTGACCAGTCATGGCATATTCAGGTGCACAATATCCATATGTTCCCATCACTCTGGTTGAAACATGGGTCTTATCCCCAACTGGCCCCAACTTGGCCAAGCCGAAATCAGATAGCTTTGGTTTGTAATCTTCATCAAGTAATATGTTAGCACATTTCAAATCACGATATATAACTGGCGGGCTTGCTTTATCATGCAAGTATTCCAAGCCTTTGGCTGCACCTGCAGCTATTTTCATTCTAGTATTCCAATCAAGTCGTCTCTTGTCAGGAGGAAGGTCTGGGACAATATAACCGAGGTCAGACATACATGTTTCATCTGCAAGTCAAAGGAAAAGACAAAACTTGCAGCAGTAACACAAAAACAGACATAAAGACACCTTCCATTCCATTATGATGTTCCCATTTTCTATTTCACAGTTCCAAATGCACATCTATAAATATCAATCTCTAATTATAGATATACACATTGAAATGAATCTAACAAAGATCACGCATGATGCTTCTCCTTATATAATGGTCAAAATTTGTGGCAAAAATTTTGACTCTATGACCGAGAAATTCCAAATTGGAACATCAAATAGAATGGAGGAAGTAATAAGCATCAATCCTTATGCATTTTAGACCTTTATAAGCACTTGTGCCTATAAGGCTTTTCCAACATGAGATGGATGATGAATTTTTTCAACAAAACCAATAAATAGTGACCAGCTAAAATCATACCATATAGATGGTCTTCCAATGATCCCAGTGGCATATACTCGTACACAAGAAGCCTTTGATCTCCATCAGCACAGTATCCAATTAAGTTAACAAGGTTTGGATGGTGAAGTAGGCTGAGCATTAATACTTCAACGAGAAATTCCCTATTGCCTTGCAGCCCATTATGATCAAGTCGTTTGATTGCAACAACCTGCATCAAGATTCATTGTCTTATAGGTGTTCAAAAAATATATAAAAACGTATAAGTAAACTTCACATAAGTTGGGGTAAATTGCAACTTTCAGTCACAGATATACACACAAGCTCAAATGTTCAACTCATCTTGCAGGAAACAATAAATCAAGAGGATAAACCAAACACCCCTCCACTTTCTTAATACTTTCTGGAGAAAGTCTTTCTGTAAGAAAGCATCATGCATTAAGCAATCAAAACATTGACTCCTAGATAACAATCTCTAGAAAGCTTTACATTCTAACCCAATAATGTTATTGCACCATTGGTCATGTTTGGTAATTGGATATGCCTTTTACTTCTAAGAATTTTTACAACAAGTAAAAGGCATATCGAAAAAATATTAGAAGTAAAAGGCATATCGAAAAAATGTTACTTCTAACATTTCAAGTAAAAGGATATCTTTGAGCCCTCCAATATTAGAAGTAAAAGTTTCTTTTCAACTTGAGTAGTCACCTGGCAAGTATTTTCCAGCTGCCCTTTATAGACACGCCCGAAACCTCCTTCACCAACCAGATAATCAGCCCGAAAGTTCCTGGTAACAGCTGCTAATTCACGAAACGTGAAGGTCTTAACAGCAACATTATCTGATTTCCCATCCTTTGTACATTCTTGTTTGCCATCCACTGAACCATTCAGCTTAGACTTATCTGCTAAAGTAAGAAAAATAGAAAAGGAAGATCACCATTATTGTATGCAATAATAAACATAGTACAGAAGTAACACCATAAATTGATAAAAGCAACTATCGAAAAGAAAACTATGATCTTTTACCAACTAATCTCACAAAGTTCACTGGAGCTAAATTGGACAATTTGGGAGTACAACATCCATGAACCGACATCCGAAAGCAGAATAAACTAATAAGATCATCATTCATCAGCATTTAATTTTCCAAATAATTCTTCAAATTTTATAAATACCCAAAAGAATATATATTTTTGCTCAATTATTATACATCAAATAAAGAAGGTAACCCTGAAAAATCTCCACTATCACCCAAACAACCAACATAGTTGAAATTATTGAAGTAGCTAACAAAACAATGCAATAATTACACACTACTCGACCCAGAAAAGACAACCAGCTAATTACAAAATCAACAAAAAATGCAGACAAAAAACAAACCAAGAAAAAAAAAGTACTCACAAAAAAAAAAGACGACAAAAATCAATCATTTGGAAGAAAATTTCAGCAACAGCGCAGTTAAAATTACTCTTGCAAAATTACCCAAATGAGGAATCACCTGAACTTGATGAGGAAATCTGATGCTCTAATATTTGTTTTCTGCTCCTTTTTTTCACATTTTCAACGGATTTTCCAGTTCCTGTGCAAGGAAACCAACCCATATTTTGATCAAAGTAGCCTTCTTGTTTTTGCACTTTTGCTGTGATTCTGAGAAACACAAGTGGCGACAGTATTAGTAGTATTTATAATGGATAATCCAATGAAAAGGTCAACAACAACAACAAAAAAGTGTTGCACCAAAACCACGACTTTTGGGGATTGTCTTGGCTTATTTACAGAGGTAGTCAAAGAAATGGGAAGATTTACACTGAATTAGACAATTAGTAGTAGTATTATAGTATTGGTTTGAAAAAAATGATGGAAGGTGTCTCTTTCGTTGCTCAAAATTCTGCCTTTTTATAAAGGGCATGTGTAGTAGTCGGAGCTTTTAGAAATACTACAACCACCGAGACACCTAAAACTCCGTTTCCTGTCAACATTACTCTTTTCGTCCCATATTCATACTTTACCTATTATTAGGGCACCCAGTTCTAGATGATAAATTAGATTGATTATAAATTATAATTAGCTTTTAGACCGTGCATTATGCAAGAAATTCTTTGTTTTATACATTTTAGGATTTTAGGATATTGTTCCTAAATTTATAGTGTGCATATTAGCTAATGATTTAAAGTTTTATAATCGTGTATTGAAAAATATTCTAAAACTGGCTTATGATGTCCGGTGGCTAATCTAATTAATGTCATGGTGGCTCATGTGACTACCATTATTTTTAAATAGAAAATGATTGAAAAAGTCTTCGCTTTGTCTATTACTTCCCCTTAGAGGCTCGGACTAAATTATAATTTGTACCGTCACTAGCGCTCAGCCATTCAATTGATCCACTCCCGCTTCATATAGCTCGCTTACCCTCTCTCTCTTTTTGCTTCCCTCAGAAGTTTTATTGATGTTAACAACCCTTTTCTTGGTAATTGAAAATTGAGCACTCGATGGCGGACCATTAGTAGTTGTGTCTCCATCAGCAACTTCTTTAGAATGACACATTTTTGGTGTAAAGGAAGACAGAGTTAAATCAGTGTCACAACTAATTGTGTCTTATATGGTTTTGAAAAAAAAAAAAAATTTATAATTAGTATAATAATTTTTATTCGGCAACTATTAGAATTGCAAATTTGTAGAACATATGGTAAATAACTAAACTTCAAAAAAATTATGATCGTACTTTTATCCTTCAACTTTTCTTACACTCACATCTTCAGATAGTCTCCTTAAATCGCTTTCAACCTGCCAATTTTTAAACTAAGATTAATTTGTGTACGTTCTCATGTGGTAATTTTTTTCATGGATCCATTTTTTTAATACATATATAGTACCTTCTCATAGCTACGTAAAGTCATATATGTCCTTAATTGTATCTGGACTCAAAAAATCTTTTGTCTAGGTTGATAGTTTTGTTAATCTCTCATAACTTGATGGATCTCCCATAGCAAGCCGCCTATAATTTTTTTATTCGCAAAACAAAATTTATATCATATTATCATGCCACAAAACATAATGTTTCCAATAAATAAAAAAGTAGTAGACACTTTGATTTTTTTTTAAATCATCAACCATTATTTTAATTATCATACCACCAAAGAAAATGTTCTCAATCAATGTTTAGAAGTAATATATTCAGAAATAGTCAATGTTGTTGTAGCCTAACATCTACGGCTCCCTTAACGACACGTGGGCTCATCAGAGCCGTACACGTGTCACCCTATTTAAAATAAAAAGAAGGCTTAATCTCTGGAATATACTCAGTTGGGGTAAAAGGATTGAATTTCTGGCCCAACAGTCAGAATCCAGCACTACCAGGTGGCTGAAGGAGAGTGGTTAATAGACTTTCACCAGTCATGGTCTGCCACGTGTCATGATCAGCTTCCTCAGCCAATCAGAAGCCACTATTCTAGGGCAGATTTTAAGGATAGCTGTCAACTTGCTATCACTATAAATACCTCTGAAATCAGGAGAAACATTCATATGCAAACAGTGCAAAGTTACTCTGATAAAATACTCTCTCACTTTCTCTACTTTCTCTCACTACTCCTGATATCTGACTTAAGCTTCGGAGGGGGAACCACCACCCAAACCTCCAGGGTGGGTCCCTTTTTGCAGGTTCGGGAGCAGAGTCCAGACCAAGGACTAAGCGGATTCAGACATCGTTGCACAAGTCTCCAGCTGAAGAACACTCAAGATACTAATTTACTTGCTCGACAAGGAAGCTAAGCCTACAACTTACTTGTTGGACAAGTGGATAAAACATTTGACGCCGTCTATGGGGAGACGCAACGATGACTGATTGTCAATCATCCAACATTGCCAGGAATCGAAGCCTTCAAGTTAATGTCGAAGATACGGTGGAGCATAAAAGACCACCTCGAGGAAGAGATAGACCTCCATCCATCGTCAATGTTCCTGGACCAAGCCAGCAACCGGTCATCCAGGTGAATCTAGATCGTCCAGTGACTGCCGCCCACCTGGAGAATGTTCTGAATGACTTTCAGACTAAGATGACAGCGGTCGTCCAGGAACAGATTAAAAGCAATATGCTGTTTTTTCATCATAACCCGGAGCCAGCTGCTAACAATCCACTTCCTCCTAGGGGACGTTCCCAAGTAGATCGACAAGGCCCTAGTCGACCTATTCGTCAGGAACCCTCTAGGAGGACGGCAAGAGGAAAGCAGCCATAGGATAATGATCAGCGAAGAAAGATGGACTGGAACCTGGTGGTGAGGACCTAGGACCATGTTCGTCCAAGCGGGCACCGAATGGAAACAGATGCCAGAGAATATCTAGAAGCAAAGAAAGCTGCTGCATTACAACGATCAGCGACAGGATCTACACCATATCTGAGAGACCCTCCTTTGAGGTTGTCGTCTAGAGGGGATGGACGAAGTTTAAGTCACTCTCTTGTTCATCCACGACAGGAGAAGACGGTGGCTCAGCCCATGGTCTATAGGCGTCCAGTGCCTGCAAACACGTCGTATGATCCGGTGTTAAAGGAATATCGTAAGGAGTACATACCCATTGAAGGACAGATGGGAGCCCTCCGGATTAACTGGCCCACTCCATTCTCGGCCAGGATAATGGAGGTGCCCCCCTTCCCAAAGGTTAAACTCCCTACTATAGAACCTTTTGATGGAACAACATATCCCGATGATCACTTATCTGCTTACAAACATCAGATGTACGTCCAAGGAGTAGATGATGCTACTTGGTGCAAGAACTTCCCAGCAACCTTGAAGGGAGTTGCTCAGTTTAACAATCTTCCCCCCAATTCAGTCAACAATTTTACTGAATTCAGCTTCTTATTTACTAGTCACTTTGTTGCCAATAAGCAAGAGCAAAAAACAAGTATGCACCTAGGCAAGGTCGTCCAGGGACCTAAGGAGGCTCTTAGAAGTTTCGTTAAGAGATTCAACCTAGAAGCGCTTCAGATCCAAGATCTTAATGCTGGAGTGGCCTTTGACGCCTTCATCAAGGGTCTAAGGCCAGAAAGTTTCAAGTTTGATCTTGTTAAGAAGAAAATCTCCACTCTTGCTGAGGCTTTAAGGGAAGCTGAAGCGTTTATCCACGCTACCGAAGTGTGTGCTGAGGCAAAACATCCCGAGTCTAAGAAGCCTGAAGAGGTTGCTCAGCCAAAGAAGAGCAACCCCAAGAAGGCCGAGACTTGGGCTATAACCTCCACCACCACTTCGTCCAGAAGGAGCAAGAGAAAAGAGGCTGAGCCATCCTCATCCAATCCTATTGAATTTAACAAGGACCAATACTCCATTCTCATGGAGATTAAGGATCAATATGAGTTGAAGGTTCTAGCTGAGATGAAAACCCCTTATAGAAATAGGGACAAGAGCAAGTACTGCCACTTCCACAAGGATTGCGGTCACGAAACTAATGAATGTAAGCAACTTAAGAAGGCTTTGGAGGAACTAGCTCGAAAGGGAAAGATGAACTCCTATATGCCTCAAGGGGGAAGGAAGTTTCAGAGGAAAGATGATTGGCAGGCTAAGAAGAGGGAGAGCGCAAGCACAGACGAAGATGTTGTCCTCGTAATTTCAGGAGGGTTTGCTGCCGGAGGACCAACCAATAGAGGACACAAAAACTACCTTAGGGAGCTTGGCCAGGTTCTATTAGCTGATCAGAAAAAGGCCGTGCCCTTTCCAAGGGTGGTAGTTAGTGAGCAAGATAGGGGCAGGTTGAGGACTCCCCATGATAATCCTTTGGTTGTAGAAATGAAAATAGCAAACTTAAGAGTAAGAAGGATTCTAATCGACACCGGAAGCTCGACGGATATCATTAGTGCTGATTGCTTGTCCAGACTAAAGTTTGATGAGAAGAACTTAGTTCCTGTTCATCATCCCATCATAGGGTTTGGGGGAGGAGTCATCCATCCAATGAGAACTGTTACTTTGCCCGTTCGAGTGGGAGAAAAGGATGCAGCTAGAACTCTGTTCATCAAGTTCTTGGTGGTCCGAGATTTGACAGCCTACAATGTCATTCTTGGACGACCAACTCTGAATCATGTCAAAGCAGTATTAGTAACTCACCTGATGTTGATGAAGTATGAGTGTAATGATGGCCATATTGGCTCATTATATGGAGACCAGCAGGTGGCTAGGGAGTGTTATTTGACTACCCTCAAGCCGTGATCATGGAAGATAGGCAATGAAGATCAGACGAAGGTTGCTGGCGAAAGGAAAACGTCTGAAATAGAGAAAGATCAGACGAAGGTGGCTAGCGAGAGGAAAACGTCTGGAATTGTCAAGAACCAAGTCGCCTCGTTAAAGATGGCCATTGAGAGCCCTCAGACGCCTCTCGCTCCCTCAAGGAAGGCGTCTGAGCATCTCCCCAGCAAGAAGAGAAAATATGAAATTATCAAGGAAGAACCTCCCTAGTCTGAAGAAGTCATGGCCATCATGGGACTGGCTGTAGAACGTCCAGAGCCGGTGGAAGCCCCTGAAGAGGTACGTCTGGATGAAGCTCGTCCAGAAAGGACCCTCAAAATTGGATCTTCACTCAGTCCTGATTTGAAGGGTCATCTAATCCACTTGCTGAAAGAATTTCAAGATGTGTTTGCCTATTGCGTTGAAGAGATGCATGGAATTGATCCGGAGGTAGCTGTCCATCGGTTGAATGTTGATCCCAATTTGAAACCAGTTCGTCAGAAGGAAAGACATTTAGGACGGGCAAGGAATCAGGCAATCGACCAAGAAGTTCAGAAGTTGTTGGAGTCAAAATTCATCAAAGAGACTTATTATCCAGAATGGATAGCAAATGTGGTCATGGTGCCAAAGCCTAATGGCACTTGGAGGATGTGTGTCGACTACACTGATCTTAACAAGGCTTGTCCCATGGACAGCTTCCCGCTGCATAAGTTGGATCGTCTAGTGGAATCCACAGCCGACCACGCTTTACTAAGCTTCATGGACGCTTACTCAGGTTTCCATCAAATTCCCATGTGGCCAGAGGATCTGGACAAAACATCCTTCATTACTGAAAAAGGACTGTATGGCTGGTTGAGAATGCCATTTGGTCTACGTAATGCTCCGGCCACATTTCGAAGATTGATCAATGCTGTTTTTCAGCCACAGTTGGGAAGTAACATGGAAGCGTACATCGATGATATGATAGTCAATAGCAGGCAAGAAGAAAGTCATGCAAGTGATTTAAGAGAAACCTTCGAAACCCTCAGAAAGTAAGTCCAAAGTGCCACAGCACATGCTAGAAAAAAGAATTGTATACATGTATCTTGGCATTTAGTCAAGCAAAATTCATATAATACAATTCCTACTTTATAATCGCATTTGTTTATTCCCACCAAGTTAGTTTCTCTTTGGGGCATTAAATCAGTTACTAGTCTAAAAGAGACAATAACTTGAAATAAAAACAATAAAGCGTCAAAAAATTCACTATGATGCCGAACATCACTCCCTCGAGGAGACCGGCCAAAAGTATAACAACCTAAAGGTTGACAATACATAAATGGTAATCAAATTGACAAAATCTCTAGTAAGGGAAACGTCAAGGTCTCTAAGTGAAGGCTGCCCAGAAATAAGCCCTTAGTAAAGGATACTTACTTTCACCTACATGGACAACTAAGTAGTGAAGACCCTAGTAAGGGATCACTACTTCTGGACGAGTGTTGCTCCCTCAACGAAGGCGGCTAAGACATGGTCATACCATGTATCTAGAACTCGTCCTTAGAGATTTCTGTAGGCTTGGCCAATGATTGGCTGCTCTCCTTCTTGGACTATGGCTTGTCCACTATATATGGTTGAGCCTAGTCCAAGAAAGGGGGGGATAAGACAAGCCTGTAGGACGAGCCAAAAGAAGGAAGCCGTCCCAATGGAAGACGGAGATCACCCCTTCGTCCAGTTTCTGAATTTAAGTAATTCAGACGAGAATAACCCAAAGAAGGTGCCCGTCCATGCAAGGACGTTCTCCTTCTTCAAGTTACCCTCGTCCAAGAAAAGTGGTAACCACTTAGACGAGTCCAAAGGATACTCGTCCAGAGGCATAAGAAGGTGCCCGTCCAAGCAAGGACGTTCTCCTTCTTCGAGTTACCCTCGTCCAAGAAAAAGGGCAACCACTTGGCCTAGTCAAAAGGATACTCGTCCAGAGGCATCAAAAACCCTCAGACGAGAATAACCCAAAGAAGGTGCCCGTCCAAGCAAGGACGTTTTCCTTCTTCAAGTTACCCTCGTCCAAGAAAAGGGGCAACCACTTAGACTAGTCAAAAGGATACTCGTCCAGAGGCATTAAAAACCCTCAGACGAGAATAACCCAAAGAAGGTGCCCGTCCAAGCAAGGACGTTTTCCTTCTTCAAGTTACCCTCGTCCAAGAAAAGTGGTAACCACTTAGACGAGTCCAAAGGATACTCGTCCAGAGGCATAAGAAGGTGCCCGTCCAAGCAAGGACGTTCTCCTTCTTCAAGTTACCCTCGTCCAAGAAAAGGGGCAACCACTTGGACTAGTCAAAAGGATACTTGTCCAGAGGCATTAAAAACCCTCAGACGAGAATAACCCAAAGAAGGTGCCCGTCCAAGCAAGGACGTTTTCCTCCTTCAAGTGCCCTCGTCCAAGAAAAGTGTTAACCACTTAGACAAGTCCAAAGTATACTCGTCCAGAGGCATAAAAAGGTGCCCGTCCAAGCAAGGACGTTCTCCTTCTTCAAGTTACCCTCGTCCAAGAAAAGGGGCAACCACTTGGACTAGTCAAAAGGATACTCGTCCAGAGGCATTAAAAACCCTCAGACGAGAATAACCCAAAGAAGGTGCCCGTCCAAGAAAGGATGTTTTCCTTCTTCAAGTTACCCTCGTCCAAGAAAAGTGGTAACCACTTAGACGAGTCCAAAGGATACTCGTCCAGAGGCATAAGAAGGTGCCCGTCCAAGCAAGGACGTTCTCCTTCTTCAAGTTACCCTCGCTCGTCCAAGAAAAGGGGCAACCACTTGGACTAGTCAAAAGGATACTCGTCCAGAGGCATTAAAAACCCTCAGACGAGAATAACCCAAAGAAGGTGCTCGTCCAAGCAAGGACGTTTTCCTTCTTTAAGTTACCCTCGTCCAAGAAAAGTGGTAACCACTTAGACGAGTCCAAAGGATACTCGTCCAGAGTCATAAGAAGGTTCCCGTCCAATCAGGGACGTTCTCCTTCTTCAAGTTACCCTCGTCCAAGAAAAGGGGCAATCACTTGGACTAGTCAAAAGGATACTCGTCCAGAGGCATTAAAAACCCTCAGACGAGAATAACCCAAAGAAGGTGCCCGTCCAAGCAAGGACGTTTTCCTTCTTTCGGTGATTCTCTTCCAGAGAAAGTGTTTCATTATCTTAGACGAGAATATCCCAAAGGTGGACATCCATACTTGGACGTTTTCCTTCTTCGGGTGATTCTCGCCCAAGGGATATATGCAAAAAAAAAAAAAAATTATACCAGTGTTTCAGCCCTTTTCTCGACGCTGCTCTTGGCATACTCCTTCCATAAATTGTCTGTAAATTTAGACATACTGATATCACCCGTCCAAGAAGCCTTGAGACGTTTTCTGGCCGAGTCTGCAAAAGAGAAATGAAAGATGGTTAGTCTGATGGTCCATGGACGAAGAGTTTTACTTGGAGGATTTTGAATATATACCTTTATCATCGGCCAACCGCAAGCCGGCGACCAAGAAGTCGTCTTGGTAAAATATTTCTTTAAAGGGTATCCAGTTAGATGGCCCCTTAAAAGATCGTTGGCCGGGCCTGGAGTACTCCTTTATTCTGAAGTACTCCACCACTTCTTCGTCGAAATTATCCTCCAGGTCCAGCCAGGACTGCTTCCGTCCCGTGTTCGTGACGGACCGATTGTAGAATCTATAGCCCTCAGTGGCAGAATCATTGGCCGCCTTTAAAAATATGAAATCGACCTTCCAGTCATGCATCTTCGAAGGCTTCCCCCAAGCCGTCAGGAAGCCAAGACGGTTGCAGATGCTGAGCCATGCCCTGTCCACGGCCCCATGTACCTTGGCCGCATAATGGATGTGGGTAAAGGCTTGAAGGGAAAGGGTTAGGCCGCGTAGCTCACAGACGGCTATGAACGTCAAGACGTTGTGCCAAGCGTTTGGAGCCAGCTGATTATGGCCGACGTGGTAATACTGGAGCACTTGTTCTATGAATTCGTGGAGAGGGAACCTCAATCCCGCGTCCAAAGCCAGCTTATAAACGGCGAAATGGTTCCTGGGAGCGCTCAGGATCGTCGCGTCTTTATTTGGAATAACAAAGGAGAAGCCCGGCATGGGCATATAGGACGATAAGTAACTAGGGTCTGGGCCGATTTTCTCTAACCATTTTCGGTTGACCAAAATGAAGCCGGGGTCAGAGAGGGGACCTAGACGCCTCCTAATTTCCGACGAGGTAGTCGAAGCCTCGTCTGACTCTTCGGCATTATCAGACTCACTGACGTTATTACCTTCGCCGGTCTCCGCCATATCGATGTCTCTGCCAGAAGTATTGGCTTCAGGGTTTATTTCGGAGTCTTCTACATTATAGTCAGAAGGAGGCCTGCCCAAAGGTTGAGCACTTTGGACCTCTCTTGCCACCTCGGGCACCCGTCCAGTAGATTCCTCCATATCTGAGCTACTTGACGGGATTATTGCTTTTCGTCTTAGACGGGCCGTTTGTTTGACGCGGGCCAGATTACCCTGCACATGTAAAGACTGGGTCGTCTGACTTTCTCGGCCAAAACCATGAAAAAATATATACTCGGCCAGAAGAGGCCCAACTCTAGAATGTGCCGAAGAAGAAGTATCGGTTCTAGGGTCAAGGCAAGCTCTTGGTCGGCTAGGATTATTTGATGAAGAAGATTCCATTTTATTGATTTTCTAAGAAAAAATAAAGAATAAAGAAGAATGAAAAGAACGAAGAAACGATACCTGCTAAGAACGTCTGGACGATTCGGTGAAGAATGCTGAGGCTGGACGAACACTCTCTCTCTCTAGAAAAGTTTGCAGAGCTCCTCTCTCTAGAAAAATTCGTTCAAGGTGTGAAATGATTAAATGTTCTCGCATCAAGAATATTTATAGGGGGGTAAAAAACTTGTGGAGCCGGTCAGAAATAACCGAAGAAGAGAAGGTAACGGTCGGTTATGACCGGTAAAATCCAGGAAAAGGCGCGTCACTCTATTTCAAATAAAACTACCTTGGGTAAAAGGGCCTTAACCGTCAGGTGGGCCAACAGTGAAAGCCCTTTTAGGGGCAAATGTTGTAGCCTAACATCTACGGCTCCCTTAACGACACGTGGGCTCATCAGAGTCGTACACGTGTCACTCTATTTAAAATGAAAAGAAGGCTTAATCTCTGGGCTATACTCAGTTGGGGTAAAAGGATTGAATTTCTGGCCCAACAGTCGGAATCCAGCACTACCAGGTGGCTGAAGGAGAGTGGTTAATAGACTTTCACCAGTCATGGTCTGCCACGTGTCATGATCAGCTTCCTCAGCCAATCAGAAGCCACTATTCTAGGGCAGATTTTAAGGATAGCTGTCAACTTGCTATCACTATAAATACCCCTGTAATCAGGAGAAACATTCATTCAATGCAAACAGTGCAATGTTACTCTGATAAAATACTCTATCACTTTCTCTCTCTATCTCTACTTTTTCTCACTACTGATATCTGACTTAAGCTTCGGAGGGGGAACCACCACCCAAACCTCCAGGGTGGGTCCCTTTTTGCAGGTTCGGGAGCAGAGCCCAGACCAAGGACTAAGCGGATTCAGACATCGTTGCACAAGTCTCCAGCTGAAGAACACTCAAGATACTAATTTACTTGCTCGACAAGGAAGCTAAGCCTACAACTTACTTGTTGGACAAGTGGATAAAACAAATGTTATCTACAATTTCAGTCATGAATAGGCATTTCAATATTATAAACATATGTCACTTGAATATCCAGGTAAATCAATTATATCATTTTAAAATATATATATCTAGAAGTGAACTTAAATAAAAAGTCGTTTGTAAAAAAAAACAATATTGTTATAATAATTAATAGAACTAATGTAATGTTAAAACCTATTATGGTGTATAAATTTTTTTAAATTATATGATATTTATATTTTATAGAAAATTACTTTTCATAATCACGACACAAATTGTCCATAAGTACATACCAGGAGAATGATTAATCCAAGATTGTTCAACTCCAAAAGGAACTAGTTTAGCAAGTGATGGTAACATTAACATAAGACCATGAAATAACATCAAAGAAAGTACTTAAAAACAAGATATCCTCAAGACAAGTATCGAGATTGGAGAAGTAAGTGGCAGCTTTAATTTTGAGAGCATATTAATGATCACTTCACAGTTGACTCCAGAGAATGACGTATCCAAAACCATGGTGCTTAATCAACTTGACTGCCAAAAGCAAGGCCATACCTTCTGCTATCTCAGCTGGCCACTGGCCACTGGCCACCAAGCTCTAATTCTTCGGTTAGTTGCAAAAACCACTCTCCCACTGCCACTATGGTCTCTTCCAACTACTTCCAAACCAACCCAGCGTTCCTCAATCCTCATATAGAGAGGCATCTGCATTTACCTTAATCAAGCCTTGAGGTGGTGCGACCCAAACCTTCGAACTTGCGGCTTTCTTGCTTATTATACCACCATAAACACGCCAAGAGTACTTGCCAAACTCCTCCACCAGCTACCCACTTTCAATCAAAACTGCATTTTGGAGTAGAACACCCTTTAGGCTTTAGAAACATTCAAGTTGTGTTCTGTCCAATTAAGTGCCAACTGGCAAAGCACACCATGCCACAGAAGCAGCTTTTTGAACTACTTTTTGGTTAGCTGATTTCCAGCTCGCCACAAGCTCACAGAAATTCGACGACCCTACTGTACTTAGAAGCTCTTGACAGCCTTTGTCTTGTTTCAAATCCCACATTTGCTGCCAATCAAACAAAGCATGAGACGATGTTTCCTCTTCACAACCATACAGATCACACATTGCATCCTCCAGGACGTGACGAGTCTTCAATAGACCTCTAATGGGAAGAGTACCAGTGCACATCCTCTAGAGGAAGTGAAATAATTCAATTCCTTGAGTATTTCCTTTTCCCATAATGGATAAATATACAAACCATACAAACTATAATTAAGGATATCATCTTGGCAACCTATGATCACAAATTTTTTTTGATGAAAACTTGGTAGAACTTTATTAGTTAAATTCAATAAGTTACTGCCATAATTCCTCATAAAAGTTTTGAAGCTCGACATTCACAAATTTTCATGATTAAAGCTTGCTGGAAAACAGGAAAACAAGGTATCATATAAGCTTTCCAAACGACTAAATCGGGATCATAACTTAGTGATAAAACTTGAAACTTTAAGTCACACATGCAACCTCAACATAGCACTTAGCCTACTGTCCAAACCAACCAAAAGCAAACCAAATCATATTTGCACATAATTTTCTTCACAAAATCGATAAAACATGCGCTAGGCTAGTTTTTAGTGCTAAAAATTCATTCAAACCTACTTATTTGAACATGCAATGTACATTTCCAATTCCTAACTAACATACAGTAGCTAAAAACCAATTAGCTCATACATTTCATCCTTAAAATCGTTCTTAAAGATTCTTCCAAAATCCATAAGAATACTAGGTTCTAGATTGGAGTGGTTTTGTGTACCTTTGACTTTAAAAGGGTGTAACTTGACTTCTCATTCTCCTTATGATGTGCTTCTGGTTTCCTTAGGAACCTATAACATAAATTTATATCCACAAAAATTTACGTAAGAAAATACCCAAAAGAAGTACCTTGATTAACCCAAAACATTCAACATACTTACTGTTTCTCTAGCTGGAAGAGATGGCTCTACTTCCTGAACTTCTTTGCCTTGAAAGCTTGATTTATTTCCTTCCCAGTATGCACCTATATATATATATAAAACAAGAGTTAGGATTTTCATGCAAGATTTAAGAGAGAATAATGGAAGAAAATGAGGCTGAAGCACAGCCCTACAATACCCACAGGACTGGCGAGTGACAGGGGAAAGAAGAGGAGAGGTCTGGGCAACAACGTTTTTTGAGCGTTTTGTGACGAAATTTTTGTGGGTTATAGAGGCTCATGTGAGGAAGTTTATGATGTATTCATTACATATTAACCGTCCACTTGTAAGTGTGATTTGGAGCTTTCCCCACACTTGGTCTAGCACAATAAATTTCCGCTCTCCTTTTTGTCCTAACATGATTCCTAACATAGTAATATGCCAACTATTAGTTGTCTAAGGACCCCACAGAGCTTTTTTCTTAATCCCAACTCCCATTACTAATCTTCCCTTAACCACCCTCAACTTCCTATTAATAAATAGTGACTCAAATTATTTTCCCACTCGTATCTACCTAGCATCTCTTCCTTGATTGTCGCTACTTAATCTCGTCTTCTATTAATTCACAACTCCGTTCCCTATAAATTCTTATAGTCAACCTTGACCCTAAATACCTACTTAACAGAGATGGTTGGTTACTTATTAACAAATAAGGATATCATTCACTTTTTTTCACATCACACGCAACGGTTATACGTAAGTACATGTTAATCACATCCCACTTTCACACACGACTTATCACATACATTGATCACATGCAATCACATTCTAATCATAGAACTTAGGTTAATTAATCTCATATTAAATTCCTGTTGTCAAACGACTATTACACGTCCCCCCCGCCTTCAAGAAGTTTCATCCCGAAACTTAAGTTATGCCTCAGAAAAGCAGTGGATAGCGACTCCTCATGTCGGTTTCTTTCTCCCACGTTGCTTCCTCGGAACCATGGCTTGACCATAAAACCTTAACCAATGAAATGGTTTGATTTTGTAAGACATTTTTACGTCGATCTAATATCTAGAGCGGTTTCTCCTCGTAAATTAGGGTCTCGTCGAGTTGCAGGGGCCCATATGATAACACATGAGAGGGGTCATGCACATATTTCCGCAATTGTGATACATGGAAAACGTTGTGGATGCGGGACAATTCTGTCGGCAACGCGATCTCATACGCTACCTCTCTTACTCATCTAAGAATCTCATATGGTCCGATAAACTTTGGACTAAGCTTTCCCCGGATACCAAATCTCTTTATGCCCTTGGTAGGTGAGACTTTAAGAAAAACTTTATCACCCACCTCAAATTCTAATTTCCTCCTCCGAGTGCCACATATTTCTTTTGACGATCCTGGGCGATTTTCATTTTCTCCCGAATTACTCGGACCTGATCCATGGTTTCTTGAATTAACTCTGGTCCCACTGGTATTCCACTACTCAGATCATCCAAACAAATGGGCGTTCGATATTTTCGACCATATAAAGCTTCATATGGAGCCATTCCAATCGTGGCCTGGTGACTGTTATTGTAAGAAAATTCTATCAAGGCCAAATGATCCTCCCAAAGACCCCTGGAACTCCAAAACACATGCTCGTAGCATGTCTTCCAGCACTTGGATTGTGCGCTCGGTTTGACCATAAGTGGTAGGGTGGAACGTGGTACTAAACTTCAGTGTTGTCCCAAACGCTTCTTGAAGCTTTTCCCAGAAGTGTGCTAAAAATCGAAAATCTCTGTCTGAGATAATAGTTCCAGATACCCTATGACCGAACAACATTCCGGACATAAGCTTCCACCATTTGCGTTTTGCTCCATGTTTCCCTCATGGCAATAAATCGTGTTGTTTTAGTGAGGCGATCCACTATCACCCATATTGAGTCGATCCCTTTCTTAGACCTGGGTAGACCATATACAAATTCCATAGAAACGGAATTGCATTTCCACTCTGGAACCGGTAGTGGTTGCAGTAACCGTGGTGCTTTCTGCCGGTCAAATTTCACTTTATGGCATGTTAAGCATTTTGCCACATATCTGGCTACATCGCCTTTGAGACCTTTCCACCAGAAATGTTTCTTAAGGTCCTGAATCATTTTGTCTCTACTAGGGTACACCGAATACGGGCTACTATGAGCCTCTCTCAAAATTTTCTCTCTTCAGGCCTGATCCCAGGGAACACACCATCGACCTCTGATTTTAATGCTTCCATCTTCATGCTCCTCAAAATCTTGAGCTTCTCCATCCTTTATCTTTTCTTTGATACCCTGTAGAAATTCATCCCTTCCTTGCTTTTCCAGAATTTATGTGTACATCGGGTTGAACGGTTAAGGTGCTTATTATTCCTCGGACCTCCCATAGACGAGCTAAAGTGAGTTCGAACAGTTCTATTTCCTTGCACAATTCTTCCGGTATCACTGATAGTGGGTTTAATCCACTCCTGGGTCTTCTGTTGAATGCATCAGCTACCTTGTTTGCCTTCCCGGGGTGGTACTGAATGTCGATGTCGTAATCCTTGAGCAGTTCAAGCCATCTTCGATGCCTCATATTCACATCTTTGTGAGTGAAGATATATTTCAAACTTTTATAATCTGTGAATACTTTGCAAGAAACTCCATACAAATAGTGTCACCATAATTTCAGAGCAAAAACCACTGCAGCCAACTCCAGATCATGCACTGGATAATTTTTCTCATGCGGTCGTAATTGGCGAGATGCATATGCGATCACCTTCCCATGATGCATTAGTACACACCCTAGTCCCTCTTGCGAAGCATCACTATAAATCTCAAATCCTTCTGTGCCCAAAGGAAGAGTTAAAACGGGAGCACTAGTTAATCTCTTCTTCAATTCTCGAAATGCTGCTTCACACCTTCCATCCCATTGGAACCATGTGCTTTTCTTAACCAAATTTATTATGGGTAACGCTATTCTTGAAAAATTCTTTACGAACCATCTATAATAACCTGCTAGCCCTAGAAAAATTCAGACCTCCCACACATTCTTCGGCGATGGCCATTCCTCAACTGCCTTTATCTTTTTCAGGGTCCACTGAAACACCTTCTTTCGACACTACATGCCCTAAACTTTACCTCATCCAACCAAAAATCACATTTGCTGAGCTTCGCATACAATTTCTCCTTCCGGAGTGTTTCCAATGTCGTTCTTAGGTGGCCTTCATGTTCCTCATGATTTTTCGAGTATATCAATATGTCATCTATAAAGATAATCACAAAAATAATCCAAATACGGTTTATAAAATCATTGCATTAGTCAACCAAGAAGGCATGACCAGAAATTTGTAATGTCCATAATGAGTACGGAAGGCCGTCTTTGGAATATCTTCCTCCACAATCCGCATCTGATGATATCCTGATCTCAAGTCGATCTTCGAAAATACCCCTGCACATCTCAGTTGGTCGAGTAGGTCATCTATCCTTGGCAAAGGGTACCTATTCCGTACCATGATTTTATTGATTCCTCGATAATTGATCATAGCCTCATGGAACCATCTTTCTTCGTAACAAAGAGTATTGGTGCTCCCCATGGAGACACACTGGGTCGAATGTACCAGTTCTGCAGTAGCTCCTCCAACTGCTTTTTCGGCTCTACCATTATGCGGTGCCATCCTATACGGAGCCCTCGAGATCGGGTTGGCACCAGGAATCAAATCTATGTGGAAGTCTACTATTCAGTACGGGGGTAATCCTGGCAAATCCTCCGGAAATACATCAGGGAATTCCTGAACCACTAGAATGTCCTTCAATTTCAACTCAACCTCACTTAATTCAGTTTTCTAACATACGTGACCCTCTGGATTACTCATTCCTCCCCTTCCCTTATAGATAATAGATTCTTCTAGGAAAGGCTTAAGCTTCACAACTCGTGCGTAACATTCAATTATGGCTCGATTTTTACATAACTAATCCATACCTAAGATAACATCATAAACCCCCAAATTAAACATAATCAAATTCGCCTTCAGATTCACCTCTGCGGTCTTAATATCACATTCTTTCAGCATATACTTGCACCGAAAGGTGGTTTTGTCAGGCAGAGTCACATTCAAAGTACACGAAGTTATATTGGGTTTGTGTTCTATTCGTGATGCAAACACATTTGAAACAAAAGAATGGGATGCCCCCGAATCAAATAATGCAAAAGCTGGTAAATCGCATACATTAGAAGTTCCAGTTATCACATTACCTCTTTGTCTTAAAATTTCCGGTCCCTCTGACGGCTCGGACTTCAGAGCGAACACCTTGCCTTGTGCTTTCGGCCCACCCTTGCCGCTACACCCAGCACTTGATTCTCCAGCTGTTTTGAGAAGCAAGACTTCTCCCGATCCCTGGTTACCCCGGGAGTTCCCGAATTGATTCAGAACGGGAGATTCCTTAATCCGGTGCTCTGTTTTCATGCATTTAAAGCAAATATTATGCCCTTCACAATTCTTCCCATAATGCTCTTTTCCGCATCTGCGACATGTCCACTCCTTTTTTCTTCCTTCAGCGGCCTTCGCTGGAATCAAGGCAATAGATGTTCCAGCTGAGTATGTTTTGAATTTCTTATTTCCTCCCTCCTTAAACTTCTCACCACCCTTCTTTTACTTCTTCAGGCCTTCATCCTTTGTTCTATGCGTTCATGTTCCAGGGCTCCATCATTAAGGTCCTCAAAGCTACTATAAACCCTAATTCGCTTTTGATATTTCAAATTCAGTCCTCGAAGAACCGCATAGACTTCATCCTCTCATTACTGGTGAAATCAGGAGCGAATCTCGAAAGTTCCACAAATTTTGCAGTGTATTCCACAACAGACATTTGACCCTGCTTCAGGAATAAGAATTCATTCTCCTTCTTCCCCTAAAAGATGGAGGGAAAATTTTGTTCCTTAGCTTATCCAACAACTTCTCCCACGAGAAAACAGTTTGGGCTGAGGCCTTCTTCATCGTATTCCATCACATGTCCACGGGTCCTTCTAGATAGAAAGACGCTAACTTTACCTTTAGATTTTTCGAGAAGTTAACTACTTCCAATAACTTTTCCATATAAGCCACCCAGTCCTCAAACTTCACTGGGTCCGCCTCCCCAATATACCCTCGTGGTGTATGAGTCGCGAGTCTTTTATAAAATTTACCCTCATCATTTCCTTTATTTCGTTCTTGCTTTTCCAGAATCGTCAGCAATCGGGTATTCATTTTCCTTAACTGGCAAATCTGTTCATCCCTTGATCGAGCTGTCCTACGAGCCCCCCTCCTCAAGGACCTCTACATTTTGTTGAATCTCGTTGGTTACCTCAATGCTTGCCATATCCTATAAAATAACATTTTGTAGATTTTTAGCTGGTTCTAACAGATAATACTACTTGATTATATATATACTGTCCACTCATAGCTTGAATCACATATTCTGTTTAGAATTTAATAAACAAAAGAAAGATGAAATTTATCTCTTCACTGCATGACTTGCACTTCATTTAAAAACATAAACCTTGGCTGCAGCTAACACATGCTTACAGCTCACATTTAAATTACATGATATAAATCTAAGGGCCTATGGCCAAGAAGGAAAACATAACAACCATCTCTAACATCGCAGTAGCATGAACTTAGATCATCTCCACTCAACCTGCTTTATTCCCCCAAACCATTCTAATGGATATTACAAGGGTCATACACATAGCCACTGTCGCCGCTGCTAGAAGATGGAAATTCGGGATCCTGCTCACTATTGTTCTCACTCGTAGACATCTACCACATATATCAATGATACACATATTCAGATAACATACACACAATTTACACATATTCACATTCAGCCCATAAAACCCATAATGACTTAATTCACTATTTCCCACAACCATCACATAGCAATTTCTAGTTCCCTTTAACATGATCTGGTGGAATTTCCTTTTTTTTAAAAACATATATGTTTAATAAACATCCAAAAATTACCTATATGCTGATAAGTAATTAAAAAAAATCCTTTAAAAGGAAAACCTTGGCTCGGATAGCACATGTAACAGCCCACCGCCATATAACTTCTTAAATTATTCTAAGCTATATTATGCAAGGTTAGTGGAACGATACGGAGGTTGTCGCCTGCTGGAGTCAAACCCAATAATATGGCTAGGTTGACTCCATGAACGTACTTTAGAAAAGCTTAAATCATACATGAAATAGTTCAAATTATTACAATACATAGCGCAAAATCTGGTGCAAATATATATTTAAGTATACATCACAAAAGTCATTTAGTAAAGGTGATATGATCATGCTTAAGTTCTAGCTTGCTATGGATACCCTCATTACAAATTCCTAGAGCTCCCTTATAGCCTACCTTTAAGTTTCTGCACAAGAGAGTCTGTCCCCACTAGGACAGGTTCACTGAACAAAATCAGCTTAAACTGGCACACAAACCAAACTGAGAAACTACTTATGGTGGCTGAAAATAGGGAGTTGTACTCCGTAGTTTATAACAAAACATAAGCTCAATAACTAAGTATTAACAGGACTTCCAAAGATACTTGGAATTTGTAACTCAAACTCGATGTAAAACATCATTTGCAAAACCAGACATCGAAACTCATAAACTCGTAGTTAAACAAATGAAACGCAGGGAGGGTGTTTTCACATTGAGGTACACCGAAGTGTAGACCTCCACACATTTCGGAGCCTAATGTCACGTGCGGACAGATTTCTTCGTCGCTGCACGCTGCCTACTAGCGTCACACTCCCGTCGGACTACTAGTCAAGGCCCCGATAAGCTGGCTAGGCTTTGTGGCTACGAAAATGGCTAAGTGTGGAGGCTAGAATGTAAGAGGGATGTTGGAGAGAATGCTTTTTATTGATAGCTTTGAAAGAATACAAGTGGAGAGCTTTTCTTGGATGCTTTGTACAAATGAGGGGGATGCCTATTTATAGGCCTCCAACCTTGCTTGCCCTAATTCTAGAAAGTTCCCACCTCCTCAATTGGAGGGTTCTACACAAGGTACTTCCTAGTACATTCTAGAAGCTATACAAGACTTATGTACAAAAGGGAGCTTACAAGGCTACTCTAGAACCTTCCATGCACTCCCGAAATATGCCCATGCACCATCTCCTGATTATGGGCCTCAATTCCAAATTCTGGCTCGACCATTATTTTTAATGGCCCAAAATATTGCGAACCCCAAAATTTGAGCCTAATTGGAGTTGGTTTGCCCCATCAGATGCCTTGGGTCATTTTCGCCCACCGTTGGGCCAGCGCAGGGCGCCCAGTTATGCCTGCGGCCCAGCGATGCCCTTGGGGGAGGACTGGGCTGTGACATTCTCCCCCACTAGAACTCTTGACGCCCTCGTCAAGAATGCTTTTCGAACTCGGCAATCTTGTCCCGGAATTGCCATAAGTCTTCTTCCTTCTCCCATGTTGCCTCGCTATCCGGGAGTCCCTTCCAACGGATGAGATATTCATTGTAACTCGGTACGCCCCTCCGTCGGATTTGTCGTTTTGCCTCTATTTTGTTGATGTCTCGTTCAAATGAGGCCACGACTGCTGTTGGTGCCCGCTGTGATTCGCCCCTTTTTGGATCCTCCTTGTCGCCGTAGTAGGGCTTGAGCATGCTCACATGGAACACCGGATGAATCTTGAGTTTGGGCGGCAACTCAAGTTTATATGATACCTTCCCGACTCTATGTAAGACGGGAAATGGTCCCTCATACTTCCGCACAAGACCCTTATGCACTGAGCGGAAGGCTTTGAATTGTTGTGGCAATAACTTAACCATAACCATGTCACCTACCTGGAACTCCATCGGCCTTCTATGCTTGTCTGCCCATTTCTTCATCTTTTTGGCCGCTTTATCCAAGTATGTCTTGGTTATGTCGAGTTGTTCCTGCCACCCTTTGGCTAACTTGTATGCAGCGGGGCTGCTCCCTGTGTATCCTGATGCGACCGCTTATGGCGTCAGAGGTTGTCGACCTATGACGAATTCAAACGGACTTTGTTGTGTTGCTTCTGACCGCTGCAAGTTAAAGGAGAATTGGGCAACATCCATCAACTTAGCCCAATCTCGTTGATTGGCACTCACGAAGTGCCGTAAGTATAATTTCAACAAGGCATTCACCCTTTCTGTCTGCCCATCGCTCTGCGGATGAAAGCTTGTTGAAAAATGGAGACCCGACCCCAACAGCTTGAATAGTTCTGTCCAGAATTTTGCTGTGAAGCGTGGATCTCGATCACTGATTATACTCCGAGGCAAGCCCCAATATTTTACTACATTCTTGAAGAACAGTTGGGCAGCTTGCTCGGCTGTACAATCCCGTGGTGCCGGGATGAATGTGCCATACTTGGAAAAGCGATCGACTACCACCATAATGGAGCCACACCCATCGGATTTGGGTAGGGCTGATATGAAATCCATTGAGACGCTTTCCCATGGCCATTCCGGGATTGGCAAAGGCTCCAATAATCCCGCCGGCATTCGTTGCTCAATCTTGTCTTGTTGGCACACAAGACAAGTCCTCACATAGGCCTCAATATCATTACGCATGTGAGGCCAATAGTATGTCTCCTCCAAGAGTGCCATTGTTCGCTGGATCCCTGGATGACCAGCCCACATTGAGTCGTGGCACTCCCTCATATCATCGCGCCTAAGGTTGTCCCACTTAGGCACGTAGATTCTTCGTCCGACGGTATATAGAACGCCATCTTCTTCCCAGAACCGTCGGGTCTTATCGACGACCGCGGATGCTGCCATGCTTTCTTTTTGTTGTTGGGTTGACATGGTAACCTCCCGCAATGAATTTCGTATTCACAATGACTAGCACACCACCGTCAGCAAGGTCACGCCCCTAATGATCGTTGCTGCTCTGATACCAAGTGTCACGTGCGGACAGATTTCTTCGTCGCTGCACGCTGCCTACTAGCGTCACACTCCCGTCGGACTACTAGTCAAGGCCCCGATAAGCTGGCTAGGCTTTGTGGCTACAAAAATGGCTAAGTGTGGAGGCTAGAATGTAAGAGGGATGTTGGAAAGAATGCTTTTTATTGATAGCTTTGAAAGAATACAAGTGGAGAGCTTTTCTTGGATGCTTTGTACAAATGAGGGGGATGCCTATTTATAGGCCTCCAACCTAGCTTGCCCTAATTCTAGAAAGTTCCCACCTCCTCAATTGGAGGGTTCTACACAAGGTTCTTCCTAGTACATTCTAGAAGCTATACAAGACTTATGTACAAAAGGGAGCTTACAAGGCTACTCTAGAACCTTCCATGCACTCCCGAAATATGCCCATGCACCATCTCCTGATTATGGGCCTCAATTCCAAATTCTGGCTCGACCATTATTTTTAATGGCCCAAAATATTGCGGACCCCAAAATTTGAGCCCAATTGGAGTTGGTTTGCCCCATCAGATGCCTTGGGTCATTTTCGCCCACCGTTGGGCCAGCGCAGGGCGCCCAGTTATGCCTGCGGCCCAGCGATGCCCTTGGGGGAGGACTGGGCTGTGACACTAAGCTCCTACTATTTTACTCGCTTGCAAGCTATTCTAGGACATGTCCCCACACAAGATGCACACATAACCCCTTTCCTGCGCAAAATAGTTCGAGAACACAATTATTTAATCATCAATTCACAAAAAAAAAAAAAACCTTGAACGCATTCCTTCATGGAAAGATATTCTCAAAATCACTTAAAACTAGTACGAGTGGTGTCAAAACAGGTTTTCAAACAGGTTCTGGGTACACCCACGGCGAACCAGGTCAGACTTGGACAGGTCAGGATTCTGACAGTTAGTGCCCCAGGTCGTGATTGGTCAGGTTTTGTTCATCTGGGTCGATCACATTTGAATCATGGGATTGTCGGGTTCCAGACAGGTCTTAGCGTTCCATATACAAGTCGATTCGTTCCCGGGTATGATTGCCCATTGACATTTTTTAACCGGGTTTGCGTTGGTCGTATTTGGGTTTCATGTACGCTTGGGTAGAGTCAAGTGTACTCAGGTTGAATTACTAACGACCTTAGTTCAATCATTGTGAAGCATCGGGTCCATTCGCTATTGAACATCAATTCAACTTCGGTTAACTCTTGGTTGTGTCATTTTGATTTTGTAATGGATTTTGTAAACGAATCATCTTATTAAAAGTATTAAGATCGACACATATATACATATGTGTGTGTGCGATAAATATATGGATGATAACGAAAAACTAATAAAAACACTATATTTACCGTGATGTTTAGTGTATTCTCTTAGTCAACTCGTGTTTGGACTAAACAATTGCGTAAAACCACTCTAATATACTACCTTCGTTCCTAATAGTTACACTTTGACTTTTGACACTAATCAACTGCGTAGAACGACTCTTCATATGCTGTAATATTATAACCAACGGCAATGATAATGAGGTTACGATCAATTCTAAGGTTTATATAAATGACTCTATTATTATAAGCATTATTATTGATATATAAGTTTGCAAATAGCTATGATGATCATGATACAATAATAATAATAATAATTAATAAACATAAAGCGATGATAATAATAATAATAATAATAATAATAATAATAATAATAATAATAATAATAATAATAATAATAATAATAATAATAATAATAATAATAATAATAATAATAATAATAATAATAACAACAACAATAACAATAATAACAATAACAATAACAACAACAACAACAACAACAACAACAACAACAACAACAACAACAACAACAACAACAACAACAACAACAACAACAACAACAACAACAACAACAACAACAACAACAATAATAATAATAATAATAATAATAATAATAATAATAATAAATGATACCAATAATAGTAACAATGCTAACAATAATAATAATAATACAAATAAAAACAAGAATACTAACAATAACAATACAAATACTAACAACAGGAGTAGCAACAATGCTAATAATAACAATAACAATAACAAACATAACGCGGTATATATGTATTATGTTGTGACTATATATGATAAAGTATAAACAAACTATTTTATCAATATGTTTAATCATTTCAGTAGTACTGTACATTGGTATTAAAATAATTGTAAAACCATTCTAATACTATATATTGATTATAAATTAGTACAATGACTCTTGATATATTATAATATTATAACAAATGACAATCATATGTTTACAACAACGGTTCATACGAGGCTTAAGTGATTTAAAACAAAACTATTCAATGTGCAGGTAAGATATATAGGATTACAAATTCATTTAAAAGTTGTACAGTATTAACTTTCTAACAACCTCAAATCCAATCTTTCTTTCTTTCTGAACTTTTCTGTAAAACGTTCAAATATAACCCTTTTGTAATCTGTGAGTAGGAAGTAATAAAAATCCAATGAGCTAGCTAGGGTCACTAGATAAGGTAAACACCAATGTCCCTAGTATGCATACCCCTAACTTGATAACGTACCAAGAAGGAAGACAAATGGCAAGAGTATTGATCAATATACTCCCAACTACTAAATAAACGGTTGAGACACTGTTAACTCACACTTCCATACTCGAGGAATACCGCTTACCGGCAACTCCACATTTTCATTAAAACTTGGTAACAATGAGGAACTTCCTCCTTTCCAATATAAATCTCATAACAATATCAACTCTTTCACTATAAATATAGAGAAACAAATCTGAATTTCAATATATAAAGTTATAAAACGATCTCAATCTCAAAATATATTTCCAAAACAATATAAAACAATTTCTGAACTCATCCGTACAAGCATAGTAAGAAATCTTACCTTATCAGCAACCACAATCAATAAATCCCAATCTCAAGTCAAAAAGTTTCCTCTACGAACCCGCAATCTACAATATAATAATATAGTATAAGTCACTTGACTATACTTCACATAATTCGCCTATAAATAACATAACCTAGTTAATAAGCTTTAATTAATTTTTTTTTCTTAAACAATTCAACCAAATCAAAAGAACACAACCACATACTAGTACAACAACACACCACAACAACCATACCACAACAACAACACACCACAACAACTACGCCACAACAACAACACACACATACACCTTCCTCTTAAAGTTTTTTTTTCTTGTATACAATCAACTATGGTACACTAGTACAGTAGAGCATAATTTCATTCATTCATTAATTAAAAAGTTAAAGTATCATTATCATAAGACACGCATGATGGATTTGTTAACTGATCTCTACATTGATACTCTTAGCCAAAAAATGTCCATCTTCTAGGAGCTTGGACTTCATTCTTTTCTATTTTCCCTTTTTCTTACACTAAAATTCGACAGCCACAATAGTATACTACAACAATGGCAAGTTGGCAACTTAATACTTGACTATAATAAAACGTATATTAATTTCTCGCAAATATCGTTGTTCAACAACTATAATAATGGAGGACTTATAATTCGAACTCGGCAATTAACAACGATCCAACATAACAAAGGTTTTTGAATAAATCTCAAAACTAATAATTGTATGAATTAAACTCAAAAATACGCTAGATACATCAGATTAAGCATCAAATAAGAACCACTCATGTAAATAAATTTCCCCCAATTTAATTTATTTAAGAACCCTAACTTGACAACTCCCCAATTTAATTTATAGGCGAAAGAAAACTGCGCTACACACGCAACCTGCGCCCGGCGCAGTCCTACGTAGCAGACGCAATGACATGCGTCAGGCGCAGATTGGCGCACCTGACGTGGTCTGTCCAATTAAATGCAAACACGTGTAAACGCGTTTTTAAAAAGATAAAAAAAATAGTTTGCGTCTCACACAAGACTTGCGTCAGACCCAGGACTCTGTGTGAGTCACACGTCCACGTGTCAGGCGCTCATTGGCGCGCCTGATGCGTTCTGGCCAATGTGCTGGACGCACGTGGCGCGTCCGGTGCATATTCTAGCATATTCCAGTTTTTTATTAAACGCGTCTTTTGAAAATAATTTTCTATCCCTAAAATCCGGAGATTGAATTTCACGGTATAAAAATCTGATTTGTATTTAAAATATTTATCAAAGATAATAAAAATATTTATAAAAAATAATAAATATTTAATTGGGATCTTAAAACACTTTAAATGGACTTAAAATATTTTATGGGCTTAAAATACAATTAATCATCATGAATAATCAATTGGGCTTTAGAATATCATTCAAAACACAATTTTGGATTGGTTCTTTGGATTGCTCTTCTGTTGGGTCGTGCCAACTAATACCGCGGTATGTTTCATCATTGGACCCTTAAATAGGGAGACACGATTATGTGTCTACAGAATCCCCCACTTTGACTGAGGTTCAGGAAACCGATAGTCAAAGTATACGGTGTCGGGACGGAGAACGATTCTAAACGCTCTGCAGTTTAGAACTGATCTATATACGTCGGTCTCTGTAAAACAAAGTTAGTAGGCAGGACAATAACTACAAGCAATTTGATAACTGCAGGAAAATATGTCAGCAGATAGGTGCAAACAACTCACGCAATAATGAACATAATGATGCAAATAATGCAAACTTAGGCTCTCTAAGGATGCACAAGACGCTATGCAATTCAAGGATTAAGGTTATGCAAAGCTAAGGGATGACACGTCATGCAAGGTCAGGGTTAAGCAAGACTAGAATGTATGAAATGCAATGCAAGGTCAGGATTTTGCAAAGTTAGGTGATCTGGATATGTAGAGATAGAATGATCAGAAATGAATAGAATGATTTTCGAAAACTGTTGTTAGTAAATAATCGGGTTCCATACACGAGGTCCGCAAATTACAACTTTTTGGGAGTGACTTGATTTGGAGGCACCACCACATATAGGAAGCCCCCACTTTGGGTGAGCTTGTCTTGAATTTGATATGTACTTGATCTGATATTGAAATGTAGTTGATCTGTCTTGAACGTTCAAATTTTTCACTGGGATTCTTCATTGGGGAGTTGATACAGGCAAAGTTAGATAACGCCAGAAATCATGGAATCATCGGAGAGTCCTTCATGGACAAGGAGAGTTTGGATTGAAAAATAAAAGTTTAAAATTTGTGACTTAAATAAATGTAGGTGGGAAAGGCTTTAACGAGGCTAGGTTCAGACTCGAGTCTATGTCAGGATCTAGAAAGAGTATGCTCCTGAATTATAGAAAGTCAAATCATTAGACCTTGATTAATTATTTTATTGAAGCGGTCGGACCTCGAGATGAGGATTCCTACGTATCCGTGCAAAATCAGACCATTCGTAGTTCTGGATCTGATTTTGTTTTTTTTTTTGGTGCCCTAACTTTTGCCTAGGCCGCCCTTTCGGGTTTTCAACCTAGCGGGCTTGGGCATACCTTGAAAAAGGAGTGATGGTTGATGAAAGGCTGAAAGGGTTAGAGGCTTTCAGTTTTGATGAAGGTTTGATTGGCCGAGCTAAGGTAATGATCATGGATTTGGATTATATGGGTTAACGTTTTGAAGGAAGTGAGTGAGGGGTAGAACTTATGTGCAAGCCCCCTAGATTAACTTTTTATTTCTTTGGCTTTGGCTTTTTCTTTTTGCATTTTTTTTCGCACTTTGAATTTTTCACATTTTTTTTTTAATCTTTGCCTGGCATTGATCTTTTTTTTGTTTGTAGTAGGGCTTGCATACAAATTTGATTTAAGGTATTGGAAGGCTTGAAGATTTTTTGTGTAGCTTTGATTTTGAAAGGTTATAAGGATCATGAAGGATTTTTGGTTGCATGGATGAGGGGATAAACTCCTAATTCAAAGTATGTCCTTTTTTTCAATTTTCTTTATTTTTTTATTTTAGATCTCTTTTCATTATTATTAGTCAAGTTCATTAGGTGATTTAAATTTCATCATTGAATTAGAAGCATAATTAAATGATGGAAGGCCAATGAAAATGAAAATGCAATTATTTTATTAATTAGAAATAAATAGAAACAAGGCTTATTAGAAATAAAAACCTAAGGGTGCATTTGGTTCGTAGGTTGGTATGGGTTTGGAATCAGGAATCAAATAAGGGTGGTATGGGGTTGGAACTTGATTCCTAATACCATGTGTTTGGTTCAGTTTTGGAATCAAAATGATCCCTATACCTAGTGTTTGGTTTTAAATGTCTATGGAATCAAGAATGAAATTAAGTTTATTTTATTTTGTCTTATGTCTTGTTTTGAATAAATCAACTGTGAGAAGATAATTCTAATCTTTTCCTTTTTTCTAGACTTCTTTTAATTATCTGGAATCATTATCGTAAAATTTTAAAATACTAGAAGATTAGAGCATATAATCCAAATAAATATAGAGCACCTATACTACGTAGTCTTACACCTACGACGTTTTTATCAAGAATTAGAGCATATATATCTAATCTACGATGTTTTTTATCAGTATTTAGGTGCATTCTACGTAGATTTACACCTATACTACGTAGCATTAGATACATGATAATTGCAGTGTTAATAATAACCAATAAAGTTACAAGTAGCTCTCTTTGTCTCCTCCTCCTTCTAAAGAATAATCCACATTCCTCCATTAATTCTGTATTTGATCACATATTTAAAAGTAGTTGTGAGTATTTACTTTAATGAATTAACGAGGATAAGAGTAAATTTGAAGTCGCCAACAATTCTTTTTAGGAAGAATCATAAACCTAATTGGATATGGGAAATCGTAGGGACAAATTTAGGGACTTATTCAATGTAGATTTCCCCGTCTAGACTCCATAGATGGTCAAAATGAACCAAAGATTGAGTTCGGGGATGAGGGTACGAATATAGTCATGATGAACCAAGTTCGCCCATTGCTGGCCTTTACTAAATATCGATTCACAATAAATTTTATGCCAAAGAATAATCATATAATATTTTTATATACCCTAAAAATATTTAGTCTAGGTTGGTTCAAGAAACACATAAAAGACTAATTTATAGTGACAAGTTATTATGCAATCATATTAATTACCAGGTTCCTAAATAGGTTGTCCAAATTATCTGATTAATATTAGAACAGTTCTTTAGGTCTTTGATTAGCAAAAATAGCACGTAGGTGATAAAAGCAATAAAGAAGGACAATCATATAATATGAACAGAGTGATCAGGCAAGCATATGATAATATATAAACATGAATAACAATAATATGAATATAAAATAAAGAATAGAAAAGGCATTAGAATATACAGTAGAACGATTATTACTTAAAGATCTACATCATGAAATAAATTGTTGGTAACTTCTAGGCAATAAATATAATTGATTATTCACGGATCCTCATGAATTATACCTATGCGGTTTAGATTGAAGAGCGCAATGACCTTTAGGCGGAGCAATCGTGGAACCAGGAACGTAGTATTATCAAAAACTGGAAAAGTAATTGAAGTATTGAAAGTGTTTTGTGCTTAGAGATTCGAAGTGTATTTCAGAGATAATCGTAAGTTTTTGTGTTTGTAAAAATAATTAAAAGCCCTCTCTGATTCGGGAAATCAGCCCGTATTTATAGGCGAAAGAAAACTGCGTTGCACGTGCGTCCTGCGCCAGGCGCAGTCCTACGTGGCAGAAGCAATGACACGCGTCAGGCACAGATTGGCGTGCCTGACGTGGTTTGTCCAATTAAATGCAAACACGTGCAAACGCGTTTTTGAAAAGATAAAAAAAATAGTTTGCGTCTCACACAAGACTTGCGTCAGACGCAGGACTCTGTGTGAGTCACAAGTCCACGTGTCAGGCGCTCATTCGCGCGCCTGACGCGTTCTAGCCAATGTGCTGGACGCACGTGGCGCGCTCAGCGCGGCCCCCGCGTCCGACGTATATTCCAACATATTCCAATTTTTTATTATACGCGTCTTTTGAAGATAATATTCTATCCCCAAAATCCGGAGATTGAATTTCACAGAATAAAATTCTGATTTGTATATAAAATATTTATCAAAGATAATAAAAATATTTATAAAAATGATAAATATTTAATTGGGCTCTTAAAACACTTTAAATTGACACAAAATATTTTATGGGTTTAAAATACAATTAATCATCATGAATAATCAATTGGGCTTTAGAATATCATTTCAAAACACAATTTTAGATTGGTTCTTTGGATTGCTCTTCTGTTGGGTCGCGCCAACAACCGCGGTATGTTTCATCATTGGACCCTTAAATGGGGAGACACGATTATGTGTCTACAATAAGGTATTAAATCTATGCATTTGATAAGAAAAGAGAACATTTTTTACATTTTGCACTTACGTTTCTTTTTTTCCCTTTTTTCTGGTGAAGATCTTGATGGTAGTTTGTGAAAAAATGAAAATAACCTTGCAATTACTGTCCCAATGAACGAAGGAGAGTGCCCAGTGAATGAAGGTGATGAACGAGTTCGACATCAGGAAAAAAAAAAGGCAACAAAGACCAGGTAATGTTCATTGTACTGTAATTATATGTTTGTTGTATTATTATAATGTACGTAATGAATTCGTGTTGGTCATATGGTTATTATATTTAGCCATATGTTTATTATGTGTTTGTTCAAATGTTAGGTACATTTGTTCATATGTTCATTGTGTATTTGACACATATGATTGCATTAATAACATGAATTATGACATATGTTTATCGTCCTATTAATATATGTTCGCTGAAACACATGTTGGTCAGATGTTCGCTGCATTTCCATCATATGTTCATTATATGGTTGTAATATATTCAATGAAATGATATGAAGTAATGATGGGTTAATTATCATATATTTGTCTACAAATGTGTGATATTTGTTCAAATGTTTTTTGTATGATCATATGATGTTTATTGTATTATTTACAAGTACAATGTGTGCACATTTTTAGGCCAATGTTCATTGTGTTACTAACATGTATTCACTAAAATCATTTTCGTCACATGCTCGTTATATTGGTCATATATTTATTGTGTGTCTGGGAGTATGTTCATTGTATTAATTATTAAAATGTGTTCATTGTATGTTTAAAAGATTATGTTCATTGTATTATAAACTTGAAGAAATTTTTTTTACGCTCTTTTCTTTCTTGTAGAAGTTCAGTTAGACTAGTTCAGACTAATAATGATAAGTAACGGTGTCGAAAGCTCACAAATCAAATCAATCGGAAATGGGAGGAAGCTCAGAAGCAAGATTATCTTCTTAATGACTCAATAGTGTTTAGTTAGCAATAAATGTTCTTTTGTAAGACCCTAGTGTTCATATGGGACATACTGTATTATTTTGGTTATATTTCTACCTTTGGGTACATACTACATTTTGAATTTACCATCTTTTGTAACTACTTATTTTTCGATAATTATATAACTATTCAATTGGGTTATTCATTATAGATAATATGTTTTTCATTGCATAATCATATTTGTACATTGTAAAGAATAATAATGATAACATAAATATCCATCACAATGAGCATATAAGTAATTTGAAAGAACATTTTGAATAACTTGGATGAACAAACTAACAATTTGAAGCAACAGTAGGTTGAATGAAGTGAGAAATGAACAATAGTAAATTTGAAACATATTTCGAAATTTAAATTTTGAAAATCAGCGGCAATTTTGAATTTTGAAAATTCGTAAACATACTAAATTTTGGAATAAGTCGAAAATGTTCAATCCAAAATTGCAATTGTTTATTAAACAGAAAAAATGCGTTTATTACACTAAATCTTTCATAATGCTAATTCCGAAATTGCAAATGTCCAATTAACAATAGCATGTGTTAATTATACAACAATTTTCATTGGAATAAACTAGATGTTTATTAGTTTGCAACGTACATGGGGAGAAAAAGTTAAGGAAAGAGAAATTGAGGTGGGTCCCACAAATGTCCAATCTAAAATTGTAAATGTTCATTGGAATAACAAAACGGTACCGTTTTGTATCGTGCGCACCTAGAGGAAGGTGCAACCGTGTGCACCTTTGAATTTGCGAAGAAATAGGGATCCCATTGTGGTTGTGCGGAGGAGAAAAGTTTGGCAGGGGAGGTGTTTTGCGGCGGCAGGAGGCGACGAGAGGAGGAGAGGTGGCGGAAGGGTAGTGGGTTTCGAAAACAGTGAGGGAAAGATTGAATTTTCCAACTTATTTTGGGTGGTATAAATTCTGAATTTTTTTTTGTTGATTTTGCTGATGAAAAATTCAAACTCATTCTTCTCTATTTACAGTGTTATGGCTATCTCACAAGATGTATTTTCATAATTTTATAATCTCAAACCACTATTTTTGTTGAATTTCGATGGGCAAATCTGATTGTGAGAGCAACAGTTTGGTAGGAAGTTTTACTGATTTTGTAATACACGGAAAATTAAGTAAAATCGTGGTTAGGAGTTCCACGTAAGAAGAAATAAAGAAAGCAGGAGGATGGGTTTTCCATCTTTCTCTTTTTCTTTTAGTTTTTTGATACTTAGAAGGTAGTGTGGGCTAAATTTGTTTGGGCTTAAAATTTTGGACATTAAAATGGACCCAAAATCAAATCTCCAAAAATCATTTCATTATAAAGTTGGTTTAAATAAAATGTTAATGGTTCAATTAAAAACTTCATTATGAATCACTTATCCAAATAATTATTACTTTAAATATAATTTAGAAACTCAAATAAAAGTACATTTTTGAAAATAATCTTAATCTTTATTGTTTCATAAAAGGTAAGGTCATTTTTTAGTTAATAATCAAAATTCGGTGTAATAGTTCGGGGTATTAATGTTAAAATGAGAAAAATTCGGTGTAATCAAAATTTAGCAATAAGATATCAATGTAAAAATGCATTGTTGATATCAAGTTGGTGGAGCATTAATACCCCTAATTTGTGGAGCATTAATACCCCGAATTTTTCCCATCAGTATAGTTTGGGGTATTAATGCTCCGCTTCTTTAAAATGAGAAAAAGTTCGGGGTATTACAGATTGTGCATCCCAATGTGGTACTCTTAAATTTCCCATAAATTGGCTTAACTATTCCATAGAGTAGGAGATATTAGGCCTGCTTAGAGTCAGGTGCAATAATCTCCCTATTAGCCTTTTATAAGCTTGAGAATGCTCCAAGACTTCTCCTCCTTCAGTGGAGAGCTTCACATGTTGTGGAAATGGAGATTTACTTTCTTTACATTTTTCTAGGCCTGCATCTTTAACTATGCCCTTAATGTAATTTCTTTGGTTTAACATAATTCCTATTTCAGACCTAGACACTTTAAGCCCCAAAAATAAACCTCATCTCTCCTAGATCCTTGGTAGTAAAATCATTATCTAGGCTAGCTTAAACTCCTCAGTACATTTCATATCATCACCTGTAATTAGTAAATCATCAACGTACACCAAGAATAAGATAGCACACATCTTTCCATATGTCTCTTTAGAGAATAAGGAATAATCCCTCTTAGATTGAGTGAAATCTCTCACTTTGAGAAATTTGGTCAGGTCAAGATTTCATTGTCTAGATGCTTATTTCATACCATAAAGGCTTTTCTTAAGCCTGCACACGCACTTCTCCAGGTGGAACTCCATCACAACCTTGAAGTGCTTTAATATATATCTCTTCTTTAAGATATCAATGTAAAAATGCATTGTTGATATCAAGTTGGTGGAGCATCCATTGCTTGAGAGTAGCCAAGGCCACCAACATCCTCACAATAGCAAACTTAGCTCCAGGAGAGAAAGTATGGTGATAATCTTTCCCTGTTTACTACTTGTCTCTCCTAACAACATGTCCGGCTTTTAGCCTTTCTATGCCTCCATCCTTGTTATACTTCACTTTGTAAACTCATTTACTGTCAATAGCTCTTTTATGTTCATGCTAGCTCACATATTCACATGTCTCATTCTTTTCTAAAGCATTGGGTTCTTCCTTCATTGCTTGTATGTAGCCTTCATATTGAGAGGCTTGTTGGTAGCTTGATGGCTCAATTACTCTCATTACATTATTGAGTTAACATATGTAATCTGCAGAGTAATATTCCATTTTAGACAGACTATGTTTAGTGAGTGTTAATAATCCTTTCACTGGTCTTGTTGTTGTGTTCCCAGGCAATAATACTCAAAACTTTGCAGCCTAGAAGAGACCTGTTTCTCCCCAGTTGACCTCCTAAGATCAGCCTGTACATCAGCTTGATCTACCTCAGGCTCAACCCACTCAAGATTTTCCCATTGTTCCACTTCAACTTCATTAGCGTTATCATATTCATATATCACTTCTGATCCTGCTGTAATGACAACCTCATCATTTTCTTTGTGATCCTCTACTCTATTTTCTCCTTCCTGAATTATAGGATTCCATTCATTTGCAATTTCATGCTATTCTCTTCTTCTCTATTCAATATGAAAAGGAATATGTTTTCTTTGAACACTACATCCCTACCAATGTATGTCTTTGCTTTCTTAAGATCATACAACTTATATCCTTTTTGTTCAGGCCAACAAAACACTTCTAATACCTCTTCCTTCAAATTTGTCTTATTTCTTTTCACTGCTATAAACATTCTATGATCCTTAGATGATCATATTTAGGGTCCTTCTTAACCCTTCATAAGGTGTCTTCCAGTTGATCATAGCACTTGGAAGAAGATTAATCAAGGGTGTTGTTGCTAAGATGCATTCTCCCCAATGGAATTTGGGTAAGCCAGCATGAATTCTAAGAGCTCTTGCTGACTCTAAAAGGAATATGTGCTTCCTTTCCACTCTTCCATATTGTTGAGGGACCCCAGCCACACTCCTTTGGTATATTACACCTTTCTCACCGAACATTGCATCACACTCTTCTTTATCTATCTCAGTGCCATTATCACTTCTCACCATTTTCACCTTATAATCAAACTAGTTCTCTGTGTGAGCCAGAAACTTAGCAATAAGATATGTCACTTCATCTTTCTTCTTTAAAAGATAATTCCTGGTGACTCTGCTATGGTCATCAATTGTTGTTGGAATTATCTACCTCATGATATATTTGGAATCCTATAAGGTCCCCGTAGGTTAATGTGAATTAAATTGAAGATTCTATTAACCATGCTACTACTAACTGGTAAAGACAATCCATGATCTTTAGCTATGCAACAAGTATCATAATTAAACTTCTTAACAGGCTTGCAATTACAGAAGTTTAAATTCTACAATTTTGACAAAAATCCATGTTTTAACCTGGCATGAATAACATTTAAGCTAAGTTTGCTATGCATAGTCATTGTGTAATTCGTTAAACTTTCTAATCTACAGCCAATATAATTGTCTATCTTCACTTTTTGCTTCCACCATCTCCTTAACCTCCAACCACAACTTGTATAGTCCATTCAGTCTCCTTCCAAATGCTACAGCCTTCTTACAAATAAGGTCCTGTAATACACATCCATGTTCATCAAATACTATCTTTAATCTACTAAACTCTATAAACTTGCTTAGAGATAAAAGATTGTGTTGAAATTGTGGTATGAATAAGACATTTATAAGTCTTATTCTGGGTGAAATCATTACCACTCTTATATTCTTCACCACTTTACTCAAGAAGACCAACCTTTATAGAATGTTTCAAACCCTTCATTTCACTAAGTTGCTTAGAGTTTGAGTTTCGTGACATATGGTCAGAAGCTCCAGAATAAATTATCCAAGACTCTGAGTCAAACTTTTCATTGTTAAATGCAACATTTGAAGCAGGGATTAAACCTGCAAAGTTGCTTGTTTAGCTGCTGCTTGCTTGTTGTTTTTCTAACATAGCCTTGAAAACTTATTGCACACTGCTGGATATGAATCCTAGGTCTTATCTTCTTGATCCCTCATCAATTCCATAGTGAAGTCTGTAAGCACCATTCATCATCCTGTTTCCCAACATTCCCAACATATCTTCCTGGTTCCTTGCTCCTTGGCTTGTACTCAAAATAGCTAATTTATCATATACTCCCTCCGTCCCAGAATACTCTTGACACTTATCAGGGCACGTAGTTTTAGATGATAAGTTGTTGTTTGGTTATCAATTATAATTTTAGTAAAAAAGTAGATGTGATAGGTTTTAGTAGGTAGTAAAAGTAGTATTATTTTATTTGGTGGAGAGATAGTGTGGGCCAATGGTTAGAGTTGGTAGGTAGTAAGAGTGGTATTATTTTATTTGGAGGAGAGAGAGTGTGGGCCAATGGTTGAAAGGTAGAAGGATTAAAATAATAGTAGGTCATATCCAAAAATAGAAGTGTAAATAGTATTCTGGGACAGATGAAAAAGGAAAGTGTAAAGAGTATTCTGGGACAGAGGGAGTAACACTCTTCCTGAAAGTGTCGTCTCATCTTGCAGTAGTCACATCTCTTAGCCATCTTCTCCATTTTATTCTTTTTGTGGTCCTTTTTGTTAGAATTATATAATAGAACTAGATTCTTCCCTTATCTATTTACAGTTAGAGCACTCACATCATTGTTAGATTTATATTCTTCTGTCATTTGTTTTTGTGTTTCAATTTGTTAAACAAGATGTTAGCCTGTTTACACTGGGAAGAGGCTCTGTTCCTAAAATATCTACTCCCATGTTCTCTTAATTTCCATTGAGACCTATGAGCAAATCATTCAACTTGTTTATCTCTTGCATTTTAAGAAATTTCTCCTCAATGTTGCACTAACACTTGGCCATTGCACCACAGCAACACTCAGTCATTGCTTCCAGATCATTTAACTGGTCCCAATACCCTCTCAGCTTACAATAATAGTCTCAAACAATCATTTTATTCTATTCTAAACCATTTAGCTCCTTCTTAATCTGATAAATATGTGGTGCATTACTTTGCGCACACCTCTAAGATATCACATCCCATAGTCTTTAGTAAACTTCACATTCATTAAGCTTCCAACAATATTTTCTTTCATAGATTTTAAAATCCAAGACCTCACCATGTTGTCATATCTACCCCCTTTTGACATAGTCTACTGAGGCGGTTTACCATTTATGTAACTTAGTTTGTTCTTAGAGGCTAATCCTATTTAGCACTTTTACTCTAGTTAAGCGGATTAGCTCCATTGAAGATCATAGCTCCAACCTGCATTGTAAGCTTATCTGAAGGAGATAGATATTAGGGATCATGACATCAACTGCTTCCTTCTCTTTCTCTGATTCTTTTTCTATTGACATCTTTACAGTTTTGAGATAGGGAAAAAGGGGAGCCTTTGAAGAAAATACACACAAGATCTTATCAACCTTGCTGCTCTAATACCATAAAGAAAGTTTGTACTTTCAGATTCAGTAAAATAAATCAAAACACGTACGGGTAGGTTTGGTTGAGTGTGAATGCCCAGATTTTCTAATGTTTTGTATTTCACTTTGAAGGTTGCGCCTCTCCTTTTGTGTGTGTGTGTGTTTCTTACATCAAAACCTAATCTTGTACCTATATATATAACGTTATACAAAAGTTAAGCAGGAGAGAGCTTTACACTAACTTTACACAATTACACTAATGTGCACTAGCTGACAAATCTATATACAGCTGTAATATTGTTTTGTTATTGCACATGATATCCCAAAAGGATTCAGGTGCAATTCCAATAAGGTGGGATGCACCTTGAGTCCAGTTTATCCTTGCTTCTTTACTAACTGTGTTCTCCCAAAAACCCAAATTAAGCCGAGTTTACAACTTACAACATAATTGTGAACTGAAGAAATTATCGATAATACCCAATAGATTCCAACACACACAACATTAATTAAATCAACAAGAAACTGATTCCTAAGTTTATAATTAAAATATGTTTATTAAGAAACTGAATTACCCCTTCTAATAACAAGATAAAAAGTTGAAAAAACTAATTTTGAAAACTCATAATCGTCAAACTAACTCAATAAATTAAATTACCAAATATTTCACCAAACATTAATCCACTAAATTGATTGAATATGGAGGAGGAGGTCTAATTATACCTTGATAAAAGTAGCCCAAATTGATTCTGTTTCGTTGAAAAACAGAACTGAAGCAACAAAGCAGGTAGCAGTGGTAGCTCACCTGATGATCGCGTGTAGCAACAACACCATATATAACTACGAATGTTCAAATACCAACTTAGCATTCGAATTTTCAAAAGACACATACATATTTATAAAATAATATACAAATATTTCTAACTTCTATCATGCTCCATTGCTCAGCACATAAATCTCCCCTCCCTAAACATGTTACTAAATTATTTTTGCTTATAAATAGATAAAGCATGTCATGCTTAGCTACTTAGAACAAAGGTCTAGCATGATGTTACAACCCCTAATTTGTAGGCCTTTATAAAAATACGAGTAATATTTTGCATTTATAATATACTTCCTCTTTTTTTTTAGTTGGACCATTTCTGATATGAATTTTCAGTCCGAAAATTCACAAAGTTTAACCTAAATTTTAAGTGACGTTTTTTTTTATGTGTTTTATGAACAAATGCTGAAAAAAAGAAGTAAAACAAGGGATAGTACTCTTGATTCTCGCAGGATTTAGAGGGTCTCTTCCTAATCGCAATTAGAAGATGAATACAAGTCGCAACAAGTATTGTTTTGGTTAACAACCAAAACAAGCAACGCTCACAATTCTCAAATCAATTCATCTCTACTTTTTATTAAGGACTAGACGCCTATTTATAATAAGGGCAGCAAGAATCCTTGCCCTCCAAGGCATTACAACTCATGACCAGCATTAAGGAAATAAGGAAAGTGCTTTCCTAAATTAAACCCTAGATTCTAGCTAGAAATTAAGGAAACTCAAGCATAAGGAAAGATGCTCAAGACTTTCCTAAAAACACTAGAATCCCACGGCTGCAACATACACACCTTGCACGCCACTTACAACTCAAAAATAAGGAAACTTTCCTAAAATACAAGCCACGACACTAGACTCTCTAATGCACCGAATTTTACTAAGTATTTCGAATTTATTGAAAATAAACAACTCAACTAACTTAACTAACATAATAAAATAACATATTTTTGGTTACATGAAAAACCTTCACTTTAAGAGCAAAATAAAACCATGCAAACAATTCTACGAAAGCAAATAAAGATAGTTGGACTTGCATCATTCTCCCACTCTTTAAAAAAACTTGTCTCAAGTTTGATGTAACCAAGCAATCATCCACGCACGGTAACCACGAACCATAAGAACAAGTACACGGATGAGAAATAAAAGTGGAATCCATGAGGTTTGTGGGTGTGTATGATAAATAACGACATCATGACGAAAATCTGTAGAAGATGCTGCATATTGTTGTACCCAACACTCTTCTGTAGCTTTCTTCGCACATGGAATATCAAAGATCGGAACTTTGATGGTTGTACAAGCCAAAGAATCAAGCTTTAAGTCATCTTGAATGTCAAAGGATGGATCTTTGTTATTTGCACAATCCAAAGATTCAGATTTTAATTCATCTTCAACATGAGAAATTTCAAAGATCAAATCTTTATCCTCAGTACAAGAAAAAGTTTCGATTTTTCTTCACCCTCAACAGTAGGAAGTTGTTGTTTTCTTCATGTCGTTTCTCTTTTAGTTGTTGAACTAAATGTTGAAGCTTCGAACAACTCCTTTCAATTCGTGCTAATCTTTCTTCAAGGGTTGGTGGATATCTAAGATCTTGTAGTGCTTGTTTAGCCCTTTCAAATCTTTGATAAGACTCTTGAAAAGAAGTTGATACATCATTGCACATCGAATCCATCATATAAGCAAAAATTCGTTCATACACAAGAATAATTCTCAGATTGACATAAAACTGCCCAGATATTTTGTATCGAAAACAATTGCTTTCTGTGAATTCGTTATGTCTCTAAACCACACGAAATTTTTACAGGACCTAGCCCTATATGTATTAAACACTCGACCAAAATTTCATGCAAATATTCGAAGCCACCAGTTCGCAGTTTATTTTATCCCAAAACTGGTTCAGAATAGTTCGATTTTGACCAATTATCCAAAATGTGCTTAATAAATTAGCAAAATTTCTTCAAAAATTACTAAACTTTCCAGTATTAAACTAGACAAAAATTGGTCCAGTTTTAAGCCAAGAAAAACTCAAAAATTTTGAAAATTCTAAGGTATACTTGAAATATGATCACTGAAAATGTGGGCCCTCAATGAATATGAGCCACAAATTTAACATGGCCCACCTTCATTTTCTTTTTATCAAAAACATTTCTAATATCTATAAAAATACCTTAAATTAATTTCTGAAAATACTTTAAAATAATTTCTAAAAATCCCAAAAATAAAAATTCCAAACTTTTTTTTTCTCTCTCCTCTAATTCCTCTCCCCCTATTCTCTCTCTTCCCCTGTTTCAAGCCCAACTTCCTCTGCTCAACCCCAACTTCCGTCCTCCCCGCCGGCCGCCGCATATCCCCTTCCCGTAGACCGACGCAAAACACTCGAACTTCGTCGCAGATATGACGTCGCCCTTTCTCTCTCCTCTTTTCTCTCTCTTCCCCTGCTTCAAACCCCTCGTCCTCTCTCTCTCCTCCCCTGCTTCAAATCAAACCCCTCCTCCTCTCGTCTCTTCTCCTCCGAATTGGTGCAAATTTTATCAACGCGAAACTCCGGCGAAAGTATGCCTTGGGTCATGTCCTTAATAACAAGTATGATTCCGGAGGAAATTGGGGGAAGGGAAGAAGAAGAATCAACGCTGCAGCACCGCCAACCTAACCCGTCACAGCGAGGCGAAGAGGAAGTGAACGGAGCAGCGGCGGAAGCAAATGGATACTCCGGCGACAGTATGGCAACAGCAGATCGAGGGAGGAGGAAGAAACATGACTTGGGTCATGTCCTTGAATATTGAATTTAAATTTCAATTTGTTACCTGATTCTGTTGAATATGATTGTATGAGGATGGCGTTGATGAGCTTGAGGCATAGTGTACTGCATTGTTTCAATTTGACTATTTGAGTTTTGTAGCTGTAGGATTTTAGTCGACTAATATGGTAGTTTAGCTTTGTTAATGAGGTATTAGTAAATTTATAGAGGAGGCAATTCAAGCAATATATGTGGTACCTGATTCTGTTAACTAAAAGTAATATAGTGTTCATTGAATTTGCTCAAGATTAGTGGTCATAAATGTATACGAGTGCAAAAATCCATTAGTTTATGAAATTAAAGATTTGATTTCCTGTTCCACTAAACAAGGCACTTTATTCTTACTCATTATACTTGTTAAATGCTAGCTTCCTTGTTTTTGTGCTCTGGCTGGCACTGCAATACTAGTTTAGTTCTCATTCTAATGTGGATGTATTCACCTAATCTTGACATGTTAGTCTTGCCAGCTTTGGAAGTGAATAGAGGATTATTTTATAAGCTATGTTGCCACTTTAATAATTTTTTCAGAGTTAAGAATTGAATATTTTTTAGTTTGGCTCGAACGCATATTCTAAATAGGTTTGAGTCATGTCCTAAAAACATTAGACATATTCTAAGGTTGTTTAGCTTATGTCCTAAAAAAGTCTCATTAGGGTTATTTGGTGTTGTTATTGTTATTGTTATTGTGATTATATATGTGATGCTTTTATTATAATTACATTTAACTGTTTGGGTCATATCTTAAAGTTGGTTGGGTCATATCCTAAAAGATTGTCCTAATAGCTAGACAAATATTACCATAATGATATAAAGTGATATTATTGTTAATATGTTGTTAGTGTTAAGGTGTTAGTATTAATTGTTATTATTATAATTATAAATTGATTTGTATTCATATGACAATTAAGGTAAAGATCGATGACAAAATTGTTATAATAAAAAAACATTAGTTTTTACCAAGTAGTCATTAATAACTTTAGAGTTATAGCTAAAAAAAAATTTAGGTTTTTTGCTGGCTTGTAAGAGGATTTGAACCTGGGCCACATTTGAATAAGAGTGTTTTGTGGCAAGAGCAGTGACCATGTTGGCAGGGGTATCAGCACATTCAATTGTTCTCAACAATTGTTAATGTACAAGGGATGCTAAATGATTCATAAATATATCGATACGCTTAATTCATATTTGATAAGTTTTAAGAATTTTTGATACTAAATAAACATTTAACTTCGCATATTGTCCTGAAGCTGCTTGGGTTATGTCCTAAGATAGTGTCCTAATAATCATTGCTATCTCATCATGCACCTTTGAGTAACAGATGTTTTCTTTATTAAAAAAATTGTTTGCAATGTTATTACTAATGTTCTTTTTATTATTATTGATTCTTCTTATTATTATTATCATTATTATTATTATTATTATTATTATTATTATTATTATTATTATTATTATTATTATTATTATTATATGTTATAAGTTTGGGGCATGTCCTAAATTATATAGGCCATGCCCCAAAATTGACTAATTGAAGCAAAATTCATTTCTAAAGAAAATTAATATTGTTTTTCGACATTATTTTATTCAAAATAGTGGTAAGAGGGTTTCATCCACACATAGTCATCTCTAAATTGGTCAATAACAATACAAATCACTCTTAAAATACATTAATATCATCATCGCATCTTATCTTAATGATCTATGAGTTCCATCCATACAAAAGTCAATCATCGTACTAAAAGGGGTTATTTTGATCCTCCATCTTTATAGTTCTTCTCTAAATTGTTCAATAACAATACAAATCATTCCTAAAATACATTAATAATATTCCTCGTATCTTATCTTACACAAAATAAAGGTTTAAGTGTTTCATCCATACAAAAGTGAATCAAAGTACTAAAAGGGGTAATTTTGATCATATGTCTTCATAGTATTCTTTAAATTGACCAATAACTATACAAATCATTCTTAGGTTTCATTTGTACAAAAATCAACCATCTATCGTACTAAAAGGGATTATTTTGATCATCCATCTTAATTATTCTTCTCTAAATACAATCTTTGACACCATATGATACCGAGAAACCTCATTGTCTTATAATCATTAGTTAATCTTATTGTAGACGTTGAACAATCATCCTAACTCGTGAAGAAACCAACCTCTAACCCCAATACCATTTGAGTTATTTTAAGGACATGAGTAATGACTCATTAAAGCATAGCAATCTCTTGCACGAATATCGTAACCATGACTTAATATAATATAATTGGAGTCAATAATGATAAAATATTATAACAATAGTAAGATTATAATTTACGCTTAGGACATGACCTAAGATGCAATTATTCGGAAACTAAACCAATCTCTGGCACATTATGATCCCGAGAGACCTCTGTCTTATAATCGTTAATTAGTTATATTATTTGTTGTAAATATTGAACAATCATCCTAACTCGTGAAGAAACCAATCTTTCACTCCAATACCATATGAGTTACTTTAAGGACATGGGTAATGATTCATTAAAGCATAGCAATCTCTTGCACGAATATCGTAATCATGACTTAATATAACATAATTGAAGTCAATAATGATAAAATATTATAACAATAGTAAGACTATAATTTAGGCTTAGGACATGACCTAAGATGCAATTATTCGGAAACTAAACCAATCTCTGGCACCTAATGATCCCGAGAGACCCATGTCTTATAATCGTTAATTAGTTATATTTGTTGTAAACATTGAACAATCATCCTAACTCGGGAAAAACCAATCTCTCACTCCAATACCATATGAGTTACTTTAAGGACATGAGTATTGATTCATTAAAGCATAGCAACCTCTTGTACGAATATCGTAATCATGACTTAATATAATATAATTGGAGTCAATAATGATAAAATATTATAACAATAGTAAGATTATAAATTAGGCTTAGGACATGACCTAAGATGCAATTATTCGGAAACTAAACCAAACTCTGGCACCTTATGATCCCGAGCGACCTCTGTCTTATAATCGTTTCTTAGTTATATCATTTGTTGTAAACATTGAACAATCATCCTAACTCTTGAAGAAACTAATCTCTCACTCCAATACCATATGAGTTATTTTAAGGACATGAGTAATGATTCATTAAAGCATAGCAATCTCTTGCACGAATATTGTAACCATGACTTAATATAATATAATTGGAGTCAATAATGATAAAATATTATAACAATAGTAAGATTATAATTTAGGCTTAGGACATGACCTAAGATGCAATTATTCAGAAACTAAACCAATCTCTGGCACCTTATGATCCCGAGAGACCCCTGTCTTATAATCGTTAATTAGTTATATTATTTGTTGTAAACATGGAACAATCATCCTAACTCGTGAAGAAACCAATCTGTCACTCCAATACCATATGAGTTATTTTAAGGACAAAAGTATTGTATCATTAAAGTATAGCAATCTCTTGCACGAATATCGTAACCATGACTTAATATAATATAATTGGAGTCAATAATGATAAAATATTATAACAATAGTAAGATTATAATTTAGGCTTAGGACATGACCTAAGTTGTAATTATTCGGAAACTAAACCAATCTCTGGCACCTTATGATCCCGACAGACCCCTGTCTTATAATCGTTAATTAGTTATATTATTTAGGTTTGGGACATGACCTAAGATGCGATTATTCGACATTTAGGCTTAGGACATGACCTAAGATATGATTATTTGGAAACTAAATCAATCTTTGACACTAAATGATCCTGAGAGACCCATGTCTTATAATCACGAGTCATATTTTTTGTAGTTATTGAACCATCTTCCTAATTCATGAAAAAACCAATCCCTCACACCAATATCATATGGGTTACTTTAAGGACATTAGCAGAGTTTCATTAGAGCATAACAATCTTTCTCATGAATACTATAATCATGACTTACTATAATATAATTAGAGTCAATAATGATGAAATATTGACTACAACTTATTAACTACTATTCTATTTGTGAACATTTGTGGCTCGGCATGGGACAATTTGCAAGAGAGCTAGCTAGAACATGACTTCACTAGTGGAAAAAACATCAAGTGTTCCGGTTAAAAACCATTCAAGTGCTCCGTATTTGACCCGTAGCAGACGTCATACGAGCACTTGAGTATTTATCAAGTGCTCCGGTTGAAAACCGGAGCACTTAGATTTACAAGTGCTCCGGTTGTCTTAAAAACCGGAGCACTTGTGAATTTTATATGTTCAAAATTTGTCAAGTGCTCCGGTTGATAAGAGAAAACCGAAGCACTTGTGAATCAAGTGCTCCGGTGTTTTCCTAACAACCGGAGCACTTGATATATTTTTTTTTTTTAAAAAAATTGCATGTTGTTGTACTACAGCAAGCATACAAAGCAACAACAAGATTGGCAGGCATACAAAAAGTTAGTCCAAAGCTCGGTTTTAAACAAAAACAATAATGAAGTATCACAGTGAGAAAAACAAGAAATATAGATACATTCTCTATCTTATTTACCATTTACGTATGAGAAAGTTTATCAAATTTATGAATGATAATCCAGTAGAAAAATGTTTAAAAAGCACCTAACTAGCCAGGTGACATAAAGAATGGCAACTCGGAGGAAGCCATACATGTGTATCAGTGTTCTCTCTTGACATATCAATGATGTAGAATGGCTTGTGAAGACAAGATGAGTTCAGGCAAGCAACTTAGGTTGACAAAGGAAGTTCCAGGGTCATTCTCAAACCATTGTGCTTCTAAACCGCAAAATTAACAAGGAATATTACAATCTTATTAGGTAAAGAAGAATACGGTTTCAAACCAGATTACAAGTACCAATTAGAGAAGCTAACTCGCGCTTCTTCGGGCTGCAGAGCAAGCCCAAAATAGCAAGAATAAAAAATTAATAGTGATGTATAGGAAGTTTGCCACCTAATCAACACATAGCTAGCAGTTTCATAAAACATCCACAAATATAAACAGAATTTTTCCTTCACTTTTGCATTACAGGTCATAACTCCTTTTTTACTCTAACTTTGCCTATGCTTCCTTGTTTTTAAGGATATGAATTCTAAGTGTATTCCATACATCTCCAATTTTATATCTTTGTATAGATTTAGTGGAAGTGGCATGAAGAAGGTCACAAGTCTATTACAATCAAAGTGGAATAGTCTACAACAGAAAGCAAGAAATCTAAACAAAGAACAAAGCAAGTACGTTCATTAAATTTTTGTGCAAACAGGAACAAAAAAATGGAGGAAAAAAGAGATTGGTCGTTAAACTAGATTAAGAGTGTTTTTTGGAAGATATTTTGAACTATACTTCTCAAAACCCCAATAAAAAAACGCATTATACTAGGCAAGCTAGCTGAATAATTGACAAACATCTTTGCAGAATGATCATGAAAATGGTGGACTATTAGGTGGCAGCCTAGAGATGTCTTCATCAATGTAAGTATTGATTGACCTCAACCAAGAACCATCTGCACTACATCACATAAGACCAACTAGTATATAAGTCACATTTGAAAACAAACAGATATCAAGACCTGCAAGAGCATACCTAGTAAGTGAATCCTGACAAATTGACCACTACAAAGCAGCTAAACCATGAAGCTGAGTCTGCAAACAACCATTAAGATAATATTAACAAAAGTATTAAAGGAACATGATATAAGTAGGACTTGCTAATAAATTTTAACTTATTTGTAATGAGGAGGATTAAATAGCAATAACATCAAGTCATCAACTATCAGAAGTAATCAGGTCCATAGAATCCAAGATCACACTCATAATCAAGCCTTCTTTAGGGATCACAATTCACAATTTTATACAGAACAGACAGACACCATAACTTTTTGCATAGTGCATACTAAATAAGAATAATAAGTTGTTTTCTCCAACCAGTGGGTTTTCAAAGTAGGACTATATGAATTGTGTATGATAGATATGACAGATTCTCTCCATAAATCATCTTTACATTTCATCAAAATAGCACCTCAAAACAGCACCTCAAAACAAAAGAAACAGCAAGTGGCAGATACAACAGGCAATATCTTCATAAATCAGCCATCATCTTTTTCTTAAAGATCTTAAGGAAGTGTAAATAAAATTTCTTTGAGACCAAAATGCTCCACAACTACGAAACAAAGTAGTGCGGTATATGTATTAAAGTGAATTCTATGTTGAGATAAAATACCTGCATTCGGGGAATCAAATCTGCAGACAAAATGAGACCATATAGTGTGACAAAAATACTTAAAATTGAGTCCCAGATGGAGAAGCTGTTGGTGAAATTATGTCCTAAGGAACTACAAGTAGTAATAAAAAAAAAGTTACAACCAAAAGTTTTACCTCTTGTTAATAAGCTTTCACCATAATAAAGTTTATTGGACTACATGGTAGCTGGCAATATTTCGTAACTACTAGAGGACTACAAAACATCCATTGTATTTGTACGGATAGATAATAAATTTTTTCGATAAACATTTAATTGCTCTTGCATCTCGATTTTATTTTTATTTTATTTTTTGAAAACGAAAAGTCATAAACATCCGATTGCTTCATTTGTATTAGATATATATAATAAAATTTAAATCCAAATTTTATTGATGGTTATTCCTAAATCATCGCATAGCTCCTTGAAAAGCCATAATTCCAAATAGGGACCAAAATCTGGTATCTAGGAAGTACTTATTTATGCAATTATGCTTGCATCATTAAACAATAAATAATGGAGTAGCTTTCAATCTTCAAATAATCCCTTGTAAACAAAGGGTAAGTAGAGTATCTCGTTATGCATGGCTTTCGATAATCAAAAAACGTTCAACTTAAGAGGGAGTAGTCTCGTCTTGCGCAGCTTATTGTCAATGTAATAAAAGACTTATGGTTAGTTAGTCTTAGAGATGTAGAGAAGTATTCACCACTATTGCCATGACAAAGAACTTAATGTCGCGTATAAGTTGGTCGCTTCTTATCTCCCACTCCTTTTGGAAAAGTACTCGATTTGATTCTCGGCCTCAAGCATTGGATCTTAAGATAATTTAGATTATTTTAGAAATAATGAAGAAGTTATTTGATGCAAACGCATTTTAATTGAAATCTTTGGAGAGGGTATATATACTCATGCTAACTTGTAGCCCGTAGGCCGCCGAAATGGTGTGGTGATATAACACAAAGCAAATTCAGTTCATATACCGATACATGGATAAAGGGGAAGGATGTCAAGTATTAAAAGTCCCTCATACGAGAGAGAGTTTCGCGTACAAGGCATTACACAACGAATTTGGATCGGAACTAGAAACTCACTAGAAAGCAAGACTAACAAAAATGTGCCTTCGGGTACCAAATAGAAATATTTCGTTTACGAGTACCTTTGCCCAAGGATGAGGAAATTACAAAGACAAGCACTTTAGCAATATATGGCAAAGACAAGAACATTGGTTGTTTAGCACAAACCCTTGGCACCATATAAAAATATTCCACAACTCAAATCAAAACCAAAAAATATAAAAAATTTTAGAAAAGAACCCTCGGAAAGAAGAAAAGGCTTTTCGATGCTCCCAGAAAAAATTCGTTGGGAGTAATTATTATATAGATTTTTCAGAACTCCAAGGGACAGCAAAAGGCTGAGAAAAAAGTCTATACTGATCTTATTTCGTCAACGTCAAGGTAAAGCACAAACAATTTGCCTTTCATCTAGCCCTCCAAGGCGGATGCTCCGGAAATAATATTTAGCGTGACGGGAAGAAGTCTAGAGAAGGAAAGCTACCGCAAGCTACGGAAGGTTCTCGGAGTCCCCGTACCACCGATCAATTCTTAGATAAATTACATCTCGTATTAGATCTCGGGCCTCTTCTTCAACTATCCTTTTGCCTAAAAACAGTTTGTATTTGCTTGCCACACATAACCTCAACAATTAACTCTAGTTCTTAAAAAAACAACATCATCACACTAGAACACATGAAAGATATTATATATAATCATTCTCAAATCCAACCAAATGTTCAAAATACAGTCATAAAAGACTTGAGGTAATACATCATTCACCACAAATTGCTAAAATTTTCCACATGCCTACATGTGAGATTAACAAATATACGTATAAAACTGCTTAACAAACTGATATTATTCAACAATTAAGATATCCAAACCACATAAATTTAAGTAATACATCATCCACAACGAAAAAAGGTAAAATATAAGAAACTTCATCCAAATGAAATAAGCTCGGATAATGGGATTCATGAAAAATGTAAACCAAAAAATAAATTACCTCTCGGTAATTTTACTCGCCTCCGACGCTTGCTAAGTCTCAAAATGTTTAGACCTATAACTATTAGGATTCTACTCCGCACTTCTCCCCTCTCGCTTCAACAAAATTTCGGAAATTCAATTGATCAACGTTGAATTGCAAGCATAGAAAACCCTAATTTATGAAAAATTGAAGAGATAGAGAGAAATAAGAAACCTCGGTGAGAAGAGGTGTGATTACCAGCAACGACATATATTCGGCATCGTCGTCTTCTTCTTCTTAATGATAAGGTTGTAAAGTCGTCACCATTTTTTGAGAGATAAAGCTCGAAGGATTAGAGTAATTGCAGATGAGACGAAAAATGGTGCCCTTGAAAGTAGAAACGAGAGGGAGAGGAGATAGAAAAAGGCAAGAAATATTAGAGTGAGAATTAGGGATACCTGTTGAGATCTGTGAACAAGGAAATAGAGAGAGAGAGAGCGAGTTTAAGAGCATCAACAATACTACACAGAGAAATACGGAGAGAGGAACGGTTTTTTTCTTGCTTTTACTTTGGCTGGGAATAAAATAAGTTTTCCAGCACAATTAAAATAAAGAGGCAAAAGTGAAATGCTCCGGTGAAACGGAGCACTTATCAATTTTAAAAAAAAATTCAAATTTAGGTGTGTTAAGTGCTCCGTTTTAAATATAACCAAAGCACTTGTAAAGTAGCACATGAAGATTTTTCCACTAGTGCTTTAAGACCTCTTTTGCAGCTCAGAGTGGATGAAATCCATGGAACTTAGTGGCTCGACCTGGGATAATAAGGTACAAGGGATGACAATAGTGTATTTCGGTGATGATTTAGTAATATTGGCCAATCTAGGAGAGAACTATTAAGACGAATGATCAATAAAACCCCTCATGCTCTGTATCGTGGCCATATTTGGTTGGATGGAATCCTCAAACCACTAATTTGAATGAAATAATGTCATAGAATAACTATTGGTGTCTCGAAGGAATGAATAGCCATTGCATTGAACGAATTTTAGGACATGACCCAACATTTTAGGCTTAGGACATGACCTAAGTTACGATTTCTCAGAAACTAAACTAATCTCTGGAAACAAAATGGTCATAAGAGACCACTGTCTTATAATCATGAGTTATTTTTATTGTAGTCATTGAATAAGCATCCAAACTCATGAAGAAATCAATCTCTCACACCAATACCATATGTGCCACTTTAAGGACATGAGTTAAGTTCCATTAGAACATAGCAATCTCTCACACCAATATTGTAACCATAACTTAATATAATATAATTAGATTCAATAATCACCAAATAGTAGGACTATAATTTAACTTCTTTCTATACATTAACATTTTTGCTCCGTATGGGACAATTTGGGAGAGATCTAGGTAGAACATGATTATTAGGACCCTCTTGCGGCTCAGTAAGGATCAAACCCTTCGAACACATTAGCTCAATATGGGATAAGGTAAGAGGGATGAAGTTAGTATATGTCATGAATGATTTAGTATTGTTGATTAGTCGATTTGGGAATGAACTATCGGAAAGGGATGATCTACAAAACCCCCCATGCTTTGTATCATGGCTATATTTGTTTGGATGAAACCTCTAACCACTACTTTGAATGAAATAATGTCATAGAATCACCATTGGTGTATCCTATGAATGAATAGCCATTACATTGGTTGATTTTTAGGACATGACCTAACATTTTAGGCTTAGGACATGACCTAACATTTTAGGCTTAGGACATGACCTAAGATATGATTATTTGGAATCTAAATCAATCTCTGACACTAAATGATCCCGAGAGACCCATGTCTTATAATCATGAGTTAATTTTCGGGTAGCTATTGAATAATCACCCTAATTCATGAAAAAACCAATCTCTCACACCAATACCGTATGGATTACTTTAAGGACATGAGCTAAGTTTCATTAGAGCATGGCAATCTATCACGCAAATACCATAATTATGACTTACTATAATATAATTGAAGTCAATATGATAAAATATTATAACAATAGTAGGACTATAACTTAACTACTCTCTATACATGAATATTTATGGCTCGGCATGGGAATATTTGGAAGAGAGCTAGGTAGAACATGACTAGTAAGACCTTTTTGCATCTCAGTGTGGATGAAACCCTTGGAACATAGTAGCTCGGCATGGGATAATAAGGTACGAAGGATGACGTTGGTGTATTTCGGGAATGATTTAGTAATGTTGGCCAATCTAGGAGATAACTATTGAGACGGATGATCAACAAAACCCCTCATGCTCGTATCATGGTCATATTTGGTTGGATCCTCAAACCACTAATTTGAATGAAATAATGTCATAGAATCACCCTTGGTGTCTCTTAGGAATGAATAGCCATTACATTGAACGATTCTTAGGGTATTACCCAACATTTTAGGTTTAGGACATGACCTAAGTCACGATTTCTCATAAACTAAACCAATCTCTGGAAACCAAATGGTCACAAGAGACCCCTGTCTTATAATCATGAGTTATTTTTATTGTAGTCATTGAATAAGCATCCAAACTCATGAAGAATTCAATCTCTCAAACCAATACCATATGCGCTACTTTAAGGACATGAGTTAAGTTCCATAAGAACATATCAATATCGCATCTATAGTGTAACCATAACTTAATATAATATAAAATATTATAACTATAGTAGGACTATAATTTAACTACTTTATATTCATAAATATTGTTGCTCGGTATGGGAAAATTTAGGAGAATACTAGGTAGAACATGACTATTAAGACCCCCTTGCGGCTTAATTAGTAAGGATTACACCCTTTGAACATATAGTAGCTCAGCATGGGGTAAGGTAAGATGGATGGCGTTAGTGTATGACACGAATTATCTAGTATTGTTGATTGACCAATTTGGAAGAGGACTATTGGGACGAATGATTTACAAAGCCCCCATGCTTCATGCTCTGTATCACAACCATATTTAGTTGGATGAAATCTTTAACCAAGACTTTGAATGAAATAATGTCATAGAATCAACATTGGTGTCTCATGTGCATCAATAGCCATTACATTGGTTTATTTTTAGGACATGACCTAAGATGCGATTATTTGAAAACTAAACCAATCTCTGACATCATATGATCCAGAGATACCCTTGTTTTATAATCATTAATTAATTTTGTTGTAAACATTAAACAATCATCCTAATTCGTGAAGAAACCAATCGATTACTCCAATACCATATGAGTTACTTTAAGGACATGAGCAATAATTCATTAGATCATAGCAATCTCTCGAATGTATACCGTAATCATGACTTACTATAATAGAATTAGAGTCAAGAATGATATAATATTATAACAATAGTAGAACTATTTTTTAGGCTTAGGACATGACGTAAGATGCAATTATTCGAAAATTAAACCAATCTTTGACACCATATGATCCCGAGAGACCCCTGTCTTATAATCATTAGTTAATTATGTTGTAGACATTGAACAATCATCCTAACTCATGAAGAAACCAATCAGCCACTCAAATACCATATGGGTAACTTTAAGAACATGAGGTAATTTCATTAAACATGGCAATCTCTTGCACCAAATATAATTGGAGTCAATAATGATAAAATATTATAATAATAGTAGGACTACATTGTAGGCTTATGACATGACCTAAGATGCAATTATTCAGAAACTAAATCACTCTGTGACAACATATGATCCAGAGATACCCCTATCTTATAATCATTAGTTAATTTTGTTGCAGACATTAAACGATCATCCTAACTCGTGAAGAAACCAATTGATTACTTCAATGCCATATGGGTTACTTTAAGGACATGAGCATAATTCATTGGAGTATAGCGATTTCTCGGACGTTTATCGTAATCATGACTTACAACAATATAATTAGAGTCAATAATGATAAAATATTATAAGAATAGTAGGACTATATTTTAGGCTTAGGACATGACTTAAGATGCAATTTTTGGAAACTAAATCAATCTCTAACACCATATGATCCCGAGAGACCCCTGTCTTGTAATCATTAGTTAATTCTATTATAGACATTGAATAATCATTGATCCTAAGTCGTGAAGAAACCAATCGATTACTCCAATACCATATGGGTTACTTTAAGGATATGAACAATAATTCATCAGAGCATAGCAATCTCTCATACGTATGCCGTAATCATGACTTTAATAATGTTGATTGGCCAATTTGTGAGAGAACTATTAAGACGGATGATCAACAAAATCGCCTCATGCTTTGCACTGTGGACCCTAAAAATTCACTATTGAATATAATTTGTAGTTCAAACTTGTTTGTGACTTAATAGAATCATATAAATACATGCTCATTCAAAACTTCAAACTAGAAATTAATAAAACATTTAGCAAACTTTTAATTGTGTGTTCTAGAATATATTTTGTTAGTCAATAACGATATAGTAAGGGATAACTTTACACGTCAAGATGAATATAATTTGTAGTTCAAACCTTTTTTTTTTTTGAAACGATTTTTGTAGTTAAAACTGATTGTGACTTACTAGAATAATATGTATCCCAATTGAAACTTGATCCTATTTAACAAATACTAATATCAATAATATTAACAATAATAATAAGAACAAGAACAATAATTAGCTATACTAAATTACTATTACTTAAAAAAAATTTACAAACTCTAAATTACTAATTATTATTGACATAAATAATTATATATTAAATAGTTATGTCATGAAATATAAAACTATGAATTATAAACTCTCGATCCATGTGATTCATAATACCCACTTTTCATTGGCCAAAAGATACACACACGGATCATGATCTTTAATCGTTGATTTCTATAAGAGTCAAATCCAACCGTTCTTATTCCATCCTCCATCACTTATGCTGACAGTATTAGCCTCACTCAATCTCAACCCTCCATCTCTTCCACATCCTCATTTCCCAAACCCTAGTCGAGAACCCTCATTTTTCCCGCCTCTTTCACTCTCACTTTCATTCTCACTCAGACGCCATCTTCTTCCTCAGTCTCACTCACACTCCATCTCCTTCACTCGTAGTCTCACGCCATTGTGTTAATCTTCATCAGCAAAATCACACTAAATCAAGGAGCAAAATTTCAAGGAGCAAAATTTCAAGGATTTGGTTATTATTTGGTCTAGGAGAAGTTCAAGATTTGGAGTACAAAATTTCTCTTTGTTCTCTAGCTAATTTTCGCATACATTTACGTCATCTTCTTTCTTATTCTGGCTCTTTGGTTTAGTTTTATGTTCTTCCCTTTAATCTTTTATTTTATTGGTTCACCCCTGTTTCTGTTTGTCTAATTAGTTTTCATCTTTTCCTTTGAGTTTTTTTTTTTTTTAGGGTTTTAAGGGTTAAAGCAATTACAATAATTGCGCTACAATTGACCTCCAATCCCGGTACTGTTATCTCCTTTAGTGTTTTATTTGTTAGTTTTCTTCTTTTATTTCGTATTTAATTGTTTGATTTGAAGGTACTATCTTCTAAATTCAATTTTATTACTTGTGAAATTTAATAGAAGTTGAAAGGTAATGATGAGTGTGAAAGATAAATATAATTTTCATAAATCTGATGTAGTTTGTTCCTTAACCTGAAATTCGTTGTTCAAGACTCAATTTTTGGGGATCACTTTGGTAATACAATAATTGAATGATATTACCTAATTGATAAGATTTAGGCAATTTGTGATTACTGCAGCAACTTTACATGATTGCCTCGATGCCTAGTTGCCTACTATGTACATTGTCAAGAAAGTTCAAAGGGAAAATACTATTTGGTTGTTGTTCCTTAATTTTTGAGCAACCAAAGAACGCTTTGAGATTGTGGCAAGCAGTGTTTGGAAAGGCTCAAGGCGCGCTGAGGCAATAGGGGTCGTATGACTCGTATCCTAGTCCCTAGAGCCTAGGCACTTGGGTCATGACAACTTGAGCATCTGCACCCCTTTCTTGGTGCATATATATATATATATATATATATATATATATATATATATATATATACATACATACTTGACTTGTCTCACATTGGATAAGAGGGAGGAAGTAACCAACTTATATGTCTAGAATGTTGTTCCCCACATTGATAATTGATTTTTGGGAGCTTAGTATAGTTTTACTCTCCTCCTGCTTCCTGGGAAGCTGAGGGCCCATGACAAAAATTCTCTCAAAAAAGTCAACATCATTGCATTGCTGAAAAGGCTGCTACAGCCTACATATATATAATAAGCTTTGCTCAATCTCTTCAAAGACGTATCGAAAGTGTTTTTTTCTTTCCTTTTTCAGTTAGGGACATTGGGGAGTTGGATACTTTGATATGGGTGAGGTTTAAGGCTCAATTCACAGTGAGTTTAGGGTGTTTGTTTTCCTAGCAAAGAAAGATGCATTGACATTGGATCTCAGTTTAAGGCTTAACAGTGAGTTTTCATGATATTATTTTCATATTTTGAACTGTGTAGATAGGTTAGCTACGTCGATTATCTACCGAAGTACTTTCACCATGATAATTTAAATTGTAAATTCTGTCTTGTTCTATAATTATGAAACCTGCAAAAAGATTACATGATATGAAACGACATAGTGCAATTTTTTGAATGTATAGTTTTAGCACTGCATCTATCAATGAGTGGTATGCTTCTTCCTTCATTGCAAAAATAGTAGTATATGTTACTACTGAATTGGAAGTTGGAAACTAGCTTCCACTTCTTATAGTATGTAGTAAAGGGGCAGGAATACATTAATTCAACTATATGGAATTGTGGACATAGATTTTTCTTTCCTTCCAAGCGTCTGTCGGCAATGAGCTTCATTTTTAACATGTGAAATTGCCAGATAATGTTCTTGTTTAAAGTTTTGTTTCAGACTAATTGGGATATGTTTTAAATTATGCAAATTGCAGGTTGGAGTATACTACGAGGAAGCTTTAGCTGCACTTAGCGTGCCTCCTCAAAAAAAAAGCCAACTGAATTTAATTTTTTAAAAGGTTCATCTCTCCAATCTTCCTGTTAATTAATTCTTAAAAGTTTTTCAAAAAAAATTCGACGATCTAATTAGACATAATGATCAAGCTTGAGCTTGCTGGATTTTGATTGAACAGAGCTCGAAAAAAGAAAGTTAGAGCTCACCTAAAACTTGTTGTGGTTAGAGTTCGACTAAAATCAAAAGAATCAACATCAACACTTCACTAGTTGGCCTGCCTTTTTTATATCCATTGTTCCAACTATATATTGGCGTAAACACCACTAACACATGTAATCTAACTGTTTTATAGATGAAATTGTTCTCTGTCAACACACTTTAAATCCACTAGGCAATGGTGGAATTGTGGAGACTTCTGATGGGAAGATTTTTTGTGCTGAAGCGAAGTAATAATGTGGTGGAATTCCCAAGACATTTTGTAGAGGTAAATCAAAAATTTCATCTTCCTTTTGATAGTCTGTGTTGTAACTCCTGATTTTAATTTTATGTTTGGCCATTCATCTTCTACAGCTAGAATAGGTTGGAATCATGTCTCACGGAAAGTTGGACACTGAGTCCTTAAATAGAAGTGTTTCTTTGGAGATGTTTGATAGTATTATATGTGAAGTAGTAGAAGAAATTGGAGTACCTGCCATATCCTTGGTAAGTAAAGCTTTTCTCAGCTGAATATGACTGCTGTTTTTGGTGTACAGATGCCATCAAGTTTCTTGTGGTTGATTGGTACCATGTCTAGCCTCTTTGCAGTTGCAGGGGTGTGCTTATGTACATCTGAATACCAGATCCTCACTAATTTCTTGCCATAAGCATTGCTAGGAATTAACCTTAAAATTATTTGTAATGTTTCTATATCAGCTTGTCCTTTATTTATGCATATCAAGCTTATAAAATTTATCCTAGTTCTAATTGTAATTATATATCTTGATAATATCTTGTAGTGCTTTCCTGGAATTCCTAACACTTATTCGTAAGAGATGGTTGACGAGCTAAGAGATATTTGGGTGAGATTGAAGACGGCGACAATATGGAGGTGGTCAAGTTTGAATTGTACATATTATTAGACTTTTTAAATTTTTAATTTTAGTAGATATCATTAGATTATAGACACTTTAGTTTTAAGACATGGGATATTGATGCTTTGAGAGGTGGTTTTGGATATATATCAAATGTAGGAATTTTTTTTTTCACATGATGAATAGTGCAAAAACTTATGTTGAAGCATAAAGCTACAAAAGACATGAATTGTACTTGTATTGGCCAATTTCTAGACATTTACCCACTATTTTGAAACAAATAGTGTCTGTGATACACCATTAGTGTATTTAGACGTGAATTGTATTTGTATTGGTCAATTTCTAGGCACGGTCAATCTTTTAGGAAATGACCCAAGCAGACTTAGAACATGTCCTTGAAAATGATTGTTTTAAATTAGTTCGATTTCCTACAAAAAATGGTCCAAAAGACCCTTGTATTAGAATAGTGACTTAATTTACAATCGTTTCAAACACTTGGACCCTTTTTCACAATATACGATACAGTTGTAAATTGACTAATATACAAAAGAACTAAAAGCGTCTATTAAGCTAAATTAATTCCTTCTTAGTACGATAAGGATCAACTTGGTCAATTGATATATATTTTGTATACGATAAGATATGAGGAATCAAGTTAGTATATTTTAGGAACGATTTGTATTGTCATGGGTCAATGGCAAGAAACGATCATGTTTAAGGACATGTCATAAACTTGTTTGGGTCACGTCCAAAAAAATTGGTCATGTCTAAAAATTGACCAATACAAGTACAATTTCATGCCAAAAATACACTAATGGTGTATCTTGTACACTATCTTTTCAAAATAATGGGATTCATACAAAATATAGCCACGTTAATTAGACCCTTGTTATTGCCAATTTCAAGAAGAATTATTAAGACGTATTAGTAGTATCGTGGTTATATATTTTTATGAATGAAACTTATTTAACCACTATTAAGGATAAAATCCATCTACCCACTTTTTCAAAAAAATAGTGTATGACAAACACCTTTAGTATATTTTAGACATGAATTATATTTGCATTGGTCAATTTTTAGACATGGTCAATCTTTTAGGACATTACCCAAGCAGGCCTAGGACATGCCCTTAAACATTATTGTTTGAAAATTAAACCAATCTCCTACGAAAAATGATCCAAAGAGACCCTTGCATTAGAATATTGACTTAATTTACACTCTTACAAGCATTTGGATTCTTTCTTTACAAAATATGGTACAAGTCTAAATTGACCAGTATACGAAAGAACTAGAATTGTATATCGAGACATATTTTTCCCTTCTTAATGCATGCGATGAGAATTTAGTTTAGGTACAAATGAAACCCTTACACCGTTAATTTATATACATTAAGATACGAGAAATCACATTAACGTGTTTTAAAATGATTTGTATTGTTATAGGTCAATTTCGTGAAAAATTATTAAGAGAAATGATAAAAATGACCCATTAATTAGTAACGTGGCTATACTTTGTATGGATCAAACCCATCCACCCAACGTTTTAAAAAATAGTGTCGAAGAAACACCATTAGTATATTTTAGGCATGAATTGTACTTGTATTGGTCAATTTTCAGATATGACCAATCTTTTAGGACATTGCCCAAATAGATTTAGGACAGGTCCTATAAAAAAAATGATCTTAAGAACCCTTGTATTAGAATGATGACTTAATTTACACTCGTTCGAACACTTCAGCCGTGATTTAGTATTATTAAGGATAACAATATAAACAAGGAGTAACAAACTTATATATTTATATGATAAAAATATACTAATCTTTATCGAATACTTGAAGCCAAAATATAGATGTGTAACAATTACCTTTGCATGCTATAAAGTCTTCCGCTCTATTCGCGTCTGGTTTAGTTTCGAACAATCAAGTTTTAGGACATCTCCTAAATCTATTTGGGTCATGTCCTAAAAGTTTGGTCATGCCCAAAAATTGACCAATAGAAGTAACTTATTTATGCTTTATACATTAGAGCATAAAAACTCTCCATCTTCTCGATCAACAGTTGTCATCGTTATCTGTTTCACTACCGGATCAAAACCTCAATATGACATGACCATCTAGAAACATATCTACTACTTAAATGAAAACATTCTCGTTCTTTTGCTTAAGCATCTTGTTTACATATGAGTCCACAACTATGGAGGTTGCACCTCCCCATGTACTAGTACTTGGAGTCTTTTAGGACATTGCCATTCTTTTAGACATGGTCAATATTTAAGGGAATGATCTAAGCAGGTTTAAGACATGTCCTTATACATGATTGTTTGAAAAACTAAACGAATCTCCTTCAAAAAAGGATCCCAAGAGATATTTGTCATAGAATAATGACTTCATTTAAAGTTGTTCAAACTATTGGACCCTTTTTTCACAAAATACTATTCAAGTTGTAAATTACCCAATATGCAAAAGAATTATGATAGATTTTTTTTTTTTATCAAACCTCCCCTCTTATTTTGTCGAGGATTTTGTTTAGGTACGAATGAAACCCTTTGACAATTAATTTATATACGTTAAGATACGAAAAATCACATTAACGTGTTTTAAAATGATTTGTATTGTTATAGGTCAATTTCGGGAAAAATTATTAAGAGAAATGATAAAAATGACCCATGAATTAGTAACGTGGCTATACTTTGTATGGATCAAACCCATCCACCCATTGTTTTAAAAAATAGTGTCTAACAAACACCATTAGTATATTTTAGGCATGAATTGTACTTGTATTGGTCAATTTTCGGATATGACCAATCTTTTAGTACATTGCCCAAAAAGATTTAGGACATGTCCTATAAAAAAATGATCTTTAGAACCCTTGTATTAGAATGATGACTTAATTTACACTCATTCAAACACTTGTACTTGTGATTTATTATTAATTATTTAGGATAACAATATAAACTTGGATTAACCTAACTTATTTATTTATATGATAAAAATATAATCTTTATCGAATACTTGAAGCCAAAATAGAGATGCGTAACAATTACCTTTGCATGCTATAAAGTCTTCCGCTCTATTCACGTCTAGTTTAGTTTCGAACAATCAAGTTTTAGGACATGTCATAAAACTATTTGGGTCATGTCCTAAAAGTTTGTTCATGCCCAATAATTGACCAATAGAAGTAACTTATTTATGCTCTATACATTAGAGCATAAAGACTCTCCATCTTCTCAATCAACAGTTGTCATCGTTATCCGCTTCACTACCGGATTAAAACCTCAATATGACATGGCCATCTAGAAGCATATCAACTACTTAAATCAAAACATTCTCGTTCTTTTGCTTAAGCCTCTTGTTTACATATGAGTCCACAACTATGGAGGTTGCACCTCCCCATGTACTAGTACTTGGAGTCTTTTAGGACATGACCAATCTTTTAGACATGGTCAATATTTAAGGGCATGACCTAAGCGGGTTTAAGACATGTCTTTATACATGATTGTTTGAAAACGAAACCAATCTCCTTCAAAAAATGATCCCAATAGATCTTTGTCATAGAATAATGACTTCATTTAAACTTGTTCAAACTATTGGACCCTTTCTTCACAAAACACAATTCAACCGTAAATTACCCAATATGCAAAAGAATTATGATAGATTTTTTTATCAAACCCCCCTTCTTATTTTGTCGAGGATTTTGTTTAGGTACGAATAAAACCCTTAGACCATTAATTTATATACGTTAAGATACGAGAAATCACATTAACGTGTTTTAAAATGATTTGTATTGTTATAGGTCAATTTCGTGAAAAATTATTAAGAGAAATGATAAAAATAGAATTAGTAACGTGGCTATACTTTGTATGGATCAAACCCATCCACCCACTGTTTTAAAAAATAGTGTCTAAGAAACACCATTAGTATATTTTAGGCATGAATTGTACTTGTATTGGTCAATTTTCAGATATGACCAATCTTTTAGGACATTACCCAAAAAGATTTAGGACATGTCCTATAAAAAAATATGAGTTCATTAGAATGATGACTTAATTTACACTCGTTCAAACACTTAGAGCCGTGATTTTGTATTATTTAGGAGAACAATATAAACAAGGAGTAACAAACTTATTTATTTATATGATAAAAATATGTTCTTTATCGAATACTTGAAGCCAAAATATAGATGTGTAACAGTTACCTTCGCATGCTATAAAGTCTTCCACTCTATTCGCGTCTGGTTTAGTTTCGAACAATCAAGATTTAGGACATGTCCTAAACCTATTTGGGTCATGTCCTAAAAGTTCGGTCATGCCCAAAAATTGACCAATAGAAGTAACTTATTTATGCTTTATACACTAGAGCATAGAGACTCTCCATCTTCTCGATCAACGGTTGTCATCGTTATCTGTTTCACTCTCTTGGATAAAACCTCAATATGACATGGCCATCTAGAGGCATATCTACTACTTAAAACAAAACATTCTCGTTCTTTTGCTTAAGCCTCTTGTTTACATAAGAGTCCACAACTATGGAGGTTGCACCTCCCCATGTACTAGTACTTGGAGTCTTTTAGGACATGGCCAATCTTTTAGACATGGTCAATATTTAAGGGCATGACCTAAGTAGGTTTAAGACATGTCCTTATATATTATTGTTTGAAAAACTAAACCAATCTCCTTCAAAAAAATGATCCCAAGAGATCTTTGTCATAGAATAATGACTTCAATTAAACTTGTTCAAACAATTGGACCCTTTTTTCACAAAACTAAATTCAGCTGTAAATTACCCAATATGCAAAAAAATTATGAAAGATTTTTTTATCAAAACCCCTTTCTTATTTTGTCGCGGATTTAGTTTAGGTACGAATGAAACCCTTAGACCGTTAATTTATATACGTTAAGATACGAGAAATCACATTAATGTGTTTTAAAATGATTTGTATCGTTATAGGTCAATTTCGGGAAAAATTATTAAGAGAAATGATAAAAATGACGCGTGAATTAGTAACGTGGCTATACTTTGTATGGATCAAACCCATCCACCCACTGTTTTAAAAAGTGTCTAAGAAACGCCATTACTATATTTTAGGCATGAATTGTACTTGTATTGGTCAATTTTTAGATATGATCAATCATTTAGGACATTGCCCAAATAGATTTAGGACATGTCCTATAAAAAAAATATGATCTTAAGAACCCTTGTATTAGAATGATGATTTTACACTATCTTTTCAAAATAATGGGATTTATACAAAATATAGCCACGTTAATAAGACCCTTGTTATTGCCAATTTCAAGAAGAATTATTAAGACATATTAGTAGCATCGTGGTTATATTTTGTATGAATGAAACTTGTTTAACCACTATTATGGATAAAATCCATCTACCCACTTTTTCAAAAAAATAGTTTATGAGAAACACCTTTACTATATTTTAGACATGAATTATACTTGTATTGGTCAATTTTTAGACATGGTCAATCTTTTAGGACATCACCCAAGTAGGTCTAGGACATGCCCTTAAACATTATTGTTTGAAAATTAAACCAATCTCCTACGGAAAATGATCCAAAGAGACCCTTGCATTAGAATATTGACTTAATTTACACTCTTTCAAGCACTTGGATTCTTTCCTTACAAAATATGGTACAAGTCTAAATTGACCAAGTATACGAAAGAACTAGAAATGTATATTGAGACAGATTTTTCCCTTCTTAATGTGATGAGAATTTAGTTTAGGTACAAATGAAACCCTTAGACCGTTAATTTATATACATTAAGATACGAGAAATCACATTAACGTGTTTTAGAATGATTTGTATTGTTATAGGTCAATTTCGTGAAAAATTATTAAGAGAAATGATAAAAATGATCCATTAATTAGTAACGTGGCTATACTTTGTATGGATCAAACCCATCCACCCAATGTTTTAAAAAATAGTGTTTAAGAAACACCATTAGTATATTTTAGGCATGAATTGTACTTGTATTGGTCAATTTTCAGATATGACCAATCTTTTAGGATATTGCCCAAATAGATTTAGGACAGGTCCTATAAAAAAATATGATCTTAAGAACCCTTGTATTAGAATGATGACATAATCTACACTCGTTCGAACACTTGAGCCGTGATTTAATTTAGTATTATTAAGGATAACAATATAAACAAGGAGTAACAAACTTATTTATTTATATGATAAAAATATAATCTTTATCGATTACTTGAAGCCAAAATATAGATGTGTAACAGTTACCTTTGCATGCTATAAAGTTTTCCCGCTGTATTCGCGTCTGGTTTAGTTTCGAACAATCAAGTTTTAGGACATGTCCTAAAAATATTTGGGTCATGTCCTAAATGTTTGGTGGTGCCCAAAAAGTTTGGTCATGCCCAAAAATTGACAAATAGAAGTAACTTATTTATGCTTTATACACTACAAAGATAGAGACTCTCCATCATATCGATCAACAATTGTCATCGTTATCCGTTTCACTACCGGATTAAAACCTCAATATGACATGGCCATCTAGAAACATATCTACTACTTAAAACAAAACATTCTCGTTCTTTTGCTTAAGCCTCTTGTTTACATATGTGTCCACAACTATGGAGGTTGCACCTCCCCATGTACTAGTACTTGGAGTCTTTTAGGACATTGCCAATCTTTTAGACATGGTCAATATTTAAGGGCATGACCTAAGCAGGTTTAAGACATGTCCTTATATATGATTGTTTGAAAAACTAAACCAATCTCCTTCAAAAAATGATCCCAAGAGATCTTTGTCATAGAATAATGACTTTAATTAAACTTGTTCAAACAATTGGACCCCTTTTTTCACAAAACTAAATTCAGCTGTAAATTACACAATATGCAAAAGAATTATGATAGATTTTTTTTTATCAGACCCCCCTTCTTATTTTGTCGCGGATTTAGTTTAGGTACGAATGAAACCCTTAGACCGTTAATTTATATACGTTAAGATACGTGAGATATCATTAACGTGTTTTAAGGTGATTTGTATTGTTATAGGTCAATTTCGGGAAAAATTATTAAGAGAAATGATAAAAATGACCCATGAATTAGTAACGTGGCTATACTTTGTATGGATCAAACTCATCCACCCACTGTTTTAAAAAATAGTGTCTAAGAAACGCCATTACTATATTTTAGGCATGAATTGTACTTGTATTGGTCAATTTTTAGATATGATCAATCTTTTAGGACATTGCCCAAATAGATTTAGGACATGTCCTATAAAAAAATATGATCTTAAGGACCCTTGTATTAGAATGATGACTTTACACTATATTTTCAAAATAATGGGATTCATACAAAATATAGCCACGATAATAAGACCCTTGTTATTGCCAATTTCAAGAAGAATTATTAAGACGTATTAGTAGCATCGTGGTTATATTTTGTATGAATGAAACTTATTTAACCACTATTATGGATAAAATCCATCTACCCGCTTTTTCAAAAAAATAGTGTATGAGAAACACCTTTAATATATTTTAGACATGAATTATACTTGTATTGGTCAATTTTTAGACATGGTCAATCTTTTAGGACATCACCCAAGCAGGCCTAGGACATGCCCTTAAACATTATTGTTTGAAAATTAAACCAATCTCCTACGAAAAATGATCCAAAGAGACCCTTGCATTAGAATATTGACTTAATTTACACTCTTTCAAGCACTTGGATTCTTTCTTTACAAAATATGGTACAAGTCTAAATTGACTAGTATACGAAAGAACTAGAAATGTATATTGAGACAGATTTTTCCCTTCTTAATGTGATGAAAATTTATTTTAGGTACAAATGAAACCCTTACACCGTTAATTTATATACATTAAGATACGAGAAATCACATTAACGTGTTTTAAAATGATTTGTATTGTTATAGGTCAATTTCGTGAAAAATTATTAAGAGAAATGATAAAAATGACCCATGAATTAGTAACGTGGCTATACTTTGTATGGATCAAACCCATCCACCCAATGTTTTAAAAAATAGTGTCTAAGAAACACCAATAGTATATTTTAGGCATGAGTTGTACTTGTATTGGTCAATTTTCAGATATGACCAATCTTTTAGGATATTGCCCAAATAGATTTAGGACAGGTCCTATAAAAAAATATGATCTTAAGAACCCTTGTATTAGAATGATGACATAATCTACACTCGTTCGAACACTTGAGCCGTGATTTAATTTAGTATTATTTAGGATAACAATATAAACAAGGATTAACAAACTTATTTATTTATATGATAAAAATATAATCTTTATCGAATACTTGAAGCCAAAATATAGATGTGTAACAGTTACCTTTGCATGCTATAAAGTCTTCCGCTTTATTCGCGTCGGTTTAGTTTCGAACAATCCGGTTTTAGCACATGTCCTAAAAAATTTGGGTCATGTCCTAAAAGTTTGGTCATGCCCAAAAATTGACCAATAGAAGTAACTTATTTATGCTTTATACACTCCATCTTATCGATCAACAGTTGTCTTCCTTATCTGTTTCACTACCGGATTAAAACCTCAATATGACATGGCCATCTAGAAGCATATCTACTACTTAAAACAGAACATTCTCGTTCTTTTGCTTAAGCCTCTTGTTTACATATGAGTCCACAACTATGGAGGTTGCACCTCCCCATGTACTAGTACTTGGAGTCTTTTAGGACATTGCCAATCTTTTAGACATGGTCAATATTTAAGGGCATGACCTAAGCAGGTTTAAGACATGTCCTTATATATGATTGTTTGAAAAACTAAACCAATCTCCTTCAAAAAATGATCCCAAGAGATCTTTGTCATAGAATAATGACTTCAATTAAACTTGTTCAAACAATTGGACCCTTTTTTCACAAAACTAAATTCAAATGTAAATTACTCAATATGCAAAAGAATTATGATAGATTTTTTTTTATCAAACTCCCCTTCTTATTTTGTCGCGGATTTAGTTTAGGTACGAATGAAACCCTTAGACCGTTAATTTATATACGTTAAGATACGAGAGATCACATTAACGTGTTTTAAAGTGATTTGTATTGTTATAGGTCAATTTCGGGAAAAATTATTAAGAGAAATGATAAAAATGACCCATGAATTAGTAACGTGGCTATACTTTGTATGGATCAAACTCATCCACCCATTGTTTTAAAAAATAGTGTCTAAGAAACGCCATTACTATATTTTAGGCATGAATTGTACTTGTATTGGTCAATTTTTAGATATGATCAATCTTTTAGAACATTGCCCAAATAGATTTAGGACATGTCCTATAAAAAAATATGATCTTAAGGACCCTTGTATTAGAATGATGACTTTACACTATCTTTTCAAAATAATGGGATTCACACAAAATATAGCCACGTTAATAAGACCCTTGTTATTGCCAATTTCGAGAAGAATTATTAAGACGTATTAGTAGCATCGTGGTTATATTTTGTATGAATGAAACTTATTTAACCACTATTATGGATAAAATCCATCTACCCACTTTTTCAAAAAAATAGTGTATGAGAAACACCTTTACTATATTTTAGACATGAATTATACTTGTATTGGTCAATTTTTAGACATGGTCAATCTTTTAGGACATCACCCAAGCAGGCCTAGGACATGCCCTTAAACATTATTGTTTGAAAATTAAACCAATCTCCTACGAAAAATGATCCAAAGAGACCCTTGCATTAGAATATTGACTTAATTTACACTCTTTCAAGCACTTGGATTCTTTCTTTACAAAATATGGTACAAGCCTAAATTGACCAAGTATACGAAAGAACTAGAAATGTATATTGAGACAGATTTTTCCCTTCTTAATGTGATGAAAATTTATTTTAGCTACAAATGAAACCCTTAGACTGTTAATTTATATTCATTAAGATACGAGAAATCACATTAACGTGTTTTAAAATGATTTGTATTGTTATAGGTCAATTTCGTGAAAAATTATTAAGAGAAATGATAAAAATGATCCATGAATTAGTAACGTGGCTATACTTTGTATGGATCAAACCCATCCACCCAATGTTTTAAAAAATAGTGTCTAAGAAACACCATTAGTATATTTTAGGCATGCGTTGTACTTGTATTGGTCAATTTTCGGATATGACCAATCTTTTAGGATATTGCCCAAATAGATTTAGGACAGGTCCTATAAAAAAATATGATCTTAATAACCCTTGTATTAGAATGATGACATAATCTACACTCGTTCGAACACTTGAGCCGTGATTTAATTTAGTATTATTTAGGATAACAATATAAACAAGGATTAACAAACTTATTTATTTATATGATAAAAATATAATCTTTATCGAATACTTGAAGCCAAAATATAGATGTGTAACAGTTACCTTTGCATGCTATAAAGTCTTCCGCTTTATTCGCGTCTGGTTTAGTTTCGAACAATCGGGTTTTAGGACATGTCCTAAAAAATTTGGGTCATGTCCTAAAAGTTTGGTCATGCCCAAAAATTGACCAATAGAAGTAACTTATTTATGCTTTATACACTAGAGCATAGATTCTCTCCATCTTCTCGATCAACAGTTGTCATCGTTATCTGTTTCACTACCGGATTAAAACCTCAATATGACATGGCCATCTAGAAGCATATCTACTACTTAAAACAAAACAATCTCGTTCTTTTGCTTAAGCCTCTTGTTTACATATGAGTCCACAACTATGGAGGTTGCACCTCCCCATGTACTAGTACTTGGAGTCTTTTAGGACATTGCCAATCTTTTAGACATGGTCAATATTTAAGGGCATGACCTAAGCAGGTTTAAGACATGTCCTTATATATGATTGTTTAAAAAACTAAACCAATCTCCTTCAAAAAATGATCCCAACAGATCTTTGTCGAGAATAATGACTTCAATTAAACTTGTTCACACAATTGGACCCTTTTTTCACAAAACTAAATTCAGCTGTAAGATCATTAAGAGAAATGATAAAAATGACCCATGAATTAGTAACGTGGCTATACTTTGTATGGATCAAACCCATCCACCCACTGTTTTAAAAAATAGTGTCTAAGAAACGCCATTACTATATTTTAGGCATGAATTGTACTTGTATTGGTCAATTTTTAGATATGACCAATCTTTTAGGACATTGCCCAAATAGATTTAGGACATGTCCTATAAAAAAATATGATCTTAAGAACCCTTGTATTAGAATGATGACTTTACACTATCTTTTCAAAATAATGGGATTCATACAAAATATAGCCACGTTAATTAGACCCTTGTTATTGCCAATTTCAAGAAGAATTATTAAGACGTATTAGTAGCATCGTGGTTATATTTTGTATGATGAAACTTATTTAACCACTATTATGGATAAAATCCATCTACCCACTTTTTCAAAAAAATAGTGTATGAGAAACACTTTAGTATATTTTAGACATGAATTCTACTTGTATTGGTCAATTTTTAGACATGGTCAATCTTTTATAAAATCACTCAAGCAGGGCTATGACATGCCCTTAAATATTATTGTTTGAAAATTAAACCAATCTCCTACGAAAAATGATCCAAAGAGACTCTTGCATTAGAATATTGACTTAATTTACACTCTTTCAAGCACTTGGATTCTTTCTTTACAAAATATGGTACAAGTCTAAATTGACCAGTTTACGAAAGAACTAGAAATGTATATTGAGACAGATTTTTCCCTTCTTAATGTGATGAGAATTTAGTTTAGGTACAAATGAAACCCTTATACCGTTAATTTATATACATTAAGATACGAGAAATCACATTAACATGTTTTAAAATGATTTGTATTGTTATGGGTCAATTTTGTGAAAAATTATTAAGAGAAATGATAAAAATGACCCATGAATTAGTAACATGGCTATACTTTGTATGGATCAAACCCATCCACACACTGTTTTAAAAAATAGTGTCCAAGAAACACCATTAGTATATTTTAGGCATGATTTGTACTTGTATTGGTCAATTTTCAGATATGACCAATCTTTTAGGACATTGCCCAAATAGATTTAGGACAAGTCCTATAAAAAATACGATCTTAAGAACCCTTGTATTAGAATGATGACTTAATTTACACTTGTTCGAACACTTGAGCCGTGATTTTGTATTATTTAGGATAACAATATAAACAAGGAGTAACAAACTTATTTATTTATATGATAAAAATATAATCTTTATCGAATACTTGAAGCCAAAATATAGATGTGTAACAGTTTTGCATGCTATAAAGTCTTCCGCTCTATTCGCGTCTGGTTTAATTTCGAACAATCAAGTTTTAGGACATGTCCTAAAAATATTTGGGTCATGTCCTAAAAGTTTGGTCATGCCCAAAAATTGACCAATAGAAGTAACTTATTTATGCTTTATACACTAGAGCATAGAGACTCTCCAACTTCTCGATCAACAGGTTGTCATCGTTATCAATTTCACTACCGGATTAAAACCTCAATATGACATGGCCATCTACAAGCATATCTACTACTTAAAACAAAACATTCTCGTTCTTTTGCTTAAGCCTCTTGTTTACATATGAGTCCACAACTATGGAGGTTGCACCTCCCCATGTACTAGTACTTGGAGTCTTTTAGGACATGGCCAATCTTTTAGACATGGTCAATATTTAAGGGCATGACCTAAGCAGGTTTAAGACATGTCCTTATATATGATTGTTTGCAAAACTAAACCAATCTCCTTCAAAAAATGATCTCAAGAGATCTTTGTCATAGAACAATGACTTCAATTAAACTTGTTCAAACCATTGGACCCTTTTTTCACAAAACTCAATTCAGCTGTAAATTACCCAATATGCAAAAGAATTATGATAGATTTTTTTTTTTTTATCAAACCTCCCCTCTTATTTTGTCGAGGATTTTGTTTAGGTATGAATGAAACCCTTAGACAATTAATTTATATACGTTAAGATACGGGAAATCACATTAACGTGTTTTAAAATGATTTGTATTGTCATAGGTCAATTTCGGGAAAAATTATTAAGAGAAATGATAAAAATGACCCATGAATTAGTAACGTGGCTATACTTTGTATGGATCAAACCCATCCACTACCCACTGTTTTAAAAAATAGAGTCTAAGAAACACCATTAGTATATTTTAGGCATGAATTGTACTTGTATTGGTGAATTTTCAGATATGACCAATCTTTTAGGACATTGCCCAAATAGATTTAGGACATGTCCTATAAAAAAATGATCTTTAGAACCTTGTATTAGAATGATGACTTAATTTACACTCATTCAAACACTTGGAGTTGTGATTTAGTATTAATTATTTAGGATAGCAATATAAACTTGGAGTAACCTAACTTATTTATTTATATGATAAAAATATAATCTTTATTGAATACTTGAAGCCAAAATAGAGATGCGTAACAATTACCTTTGCATGCAATAAAGTCTTCCGCTTTATTCACGTCTAGTTTAGTTTCGAAGAATCAAGTTTTAGGACATGTCATAAACCTATTTGGGTCATGTCCTAAAAGTTTGGCCATGCCCAAAATTGACCAATAGAAGTAACTTATTTATGCTTTATACATTAGAGCATAAAGACTCTCCATCTTCTTGATCAACAGTTGTCATCGTTATCTGGTTCACTACCGGATTAAAACCTCAATATGACAAGGCCATCTAGAAGCATATCAACTACTTAAATCAAAACATTCTCGTTCTTTTGCTTAAGCCTCTTGTTTACATATGAGTCCACAACTATGGAGGTTGCACCTCCCCATGTACTAGTACTTGGAGTCTTTTAGGATATGACCAATCTTTTAGACATGGTCAATATTTAAGGGCATGACCTAAGCAGGTTTAAGACATGTCTTTATACATGATTGTTTGAAAACTAAACCAATCTCCTTCAAAAAATGATCCCAAGAGATCTTTGTCATAGAATAATGACTTCATTTAAACTTGTTCAAACTATTGGACCCTTTCTTCACAAAACACAATTCAACCGTAAATTACCCAATATGCAAAAGAATTATGATAGATTTTTTTTATCAAACCCCCTTCTTATTTTGTCGAGGATTTTGTTTAGGTACGAATGAAACCCTTAGACCATTAATTTATATACGTTAAGATATGAGAAATCACATTAACGTGTTTTAAAATGATTTGTATTGTTATAGGTCAATTTCGGGAAAAATTATTAAGAGAAATGATAAAAATGACCCATGAATTAGTAACGTGGCTATACTTTGTATGGATCAAACCCATCCACTACCCATTGTTTTAAAAAATAGAGTCTAAGAAACACCATTAGTATATTTTAGGCTTGAATTGTACTTGTTTTGGTCAATTTTTAGATATGACCAATCTTTTAGGACATTGCACAAATAGATTTAGGACATGTCCTATAAAAAAAAATGAGTTCATTAGAATGATGACTTAATTTACACTCGTTCAAACACTTGGAGCCGTGATTTTGTATTATTTAGGATAACAATATAAACGAGTAACAAACTTATTTATTTATATGATAAAAATTTAATCTTTATCGAATACTTGAAGCCAAAATATAGATGTGTAACAGTTACCTTTGCATGCTATAAAGTCTTCCGCTCTATTCGCGTCCGGTTTAGTTTCGAACAATCAAGTTTTAGGACATGTCCTAAACCTATTTGGGTCATGTCCTAAAAGTTTGGTCATGCCCAAAAATTGACCAATAGAAGTAACTTATTTATGCTTTATACACTAGAGCATAGAGACTCTCCATCTTCTCGATCAACAGTTGTCATCGTTATCTGTTTCACTATCGGATTAAAACCTCAATATGACATGGCCATCTAGAAGCATATCTACTACTTAAAACAAAACATTCTCGTTCTTTTGCTTAAGCCTCTTGTTTACATATGAGTCCACAACAATGGAGGTTGCACCTCCCCATGTACTAGTATTTGGAGTCTTTTAGGACATGGCCAATCTTTTAGACATGGTCAATATTTAAGGGCATGACCTAAGCAGGTTTAAGACATGTCCTTATACATGATTGTTTGAAAAACTAAACCAATCTCCTGCAAAAAATGATCCCAAGAGATCTTTGTCATAGACTAATGACTTCATTTAAACTTGTTCAAACTATTGGAATCTTTTTTCACAAAACACAATTCAACCGTAAATTACCCAATATGCAAAAGAATTATGATAGATTTTTTTTTTATCAAACCCCCCTTCTTATTTTGTCGAGGATTTAGTTTAGGTACGAATGAAACCCTTAGACCGTTAATTTATATACATTAAGATGCGAGAAATCACATTATCGTGCTTTAAAATGATTTGTATTGTTATAGGTCAATTTCGGGAAAAATTATTAAGAGAAATGATAAAAAATGACCCACGACTTAGTAACGTGGCTATATTTTGTATGGGTCAAACCCGTCCATCCACTGTTTTTAAAAAAATAGTGTCTAAGGAACACCATTAGTATATTTTAGGCATGAATTGTACGTATATTGGTCCATTTTTAGATATAACGAATCTTTTAGAACATTACCCAAATAAATTTAGGACATGTCCTATAAAAAATATGATCTTAAGAACCCTTGTATTAGAATGATGACTTAATTTACACTCGTTCAAACACTTGGAGCCGTGATTTAGTATTATTTAGGTAAACAATATACACAAGGAGTAACCTAACTTATTTATTTATATGATAAAAATATAATCTTTATCGAATACTTGAAGCCAACATAGAGATGTGTAAGAGTTACCTTTGCATGCTATGAAGTCTTTCGCTCTATTCGCGTCTGGTTTAGTTTCGAACAATCAAGTTTTAAGACATGTCCTAAACCTATTTGGGTCATGTCCTAACTTATTTATTTATATGATAAAAATATACATGATTGTTTGAAAAATTAAACCAACCTCCTTCAAAAAATGATCCTAAGAGATCTTTGTCATAGAATAATGACTTAATTGAAACTTGTTCAAACTATTGGACCCTTTTTTCACAAAACACGATTCAGCTGTAAATTACCCAATATGCAAAAGAATTATGATAGATTTTTTTTATCAAACCCGCCTTCTTAATTGATTTATAATGGTCTAAGGGTTTCCTACAACAGTTAATCATCATTCTCAGAATGAGGTCTTTTTTAGCATCTGTATCTTAATTGGTTTTTCTAGCTTAAAGTTATCGAATACAAAAATTATACCTTATCATTTTGTTCATTGTACTTGTGTTGGTCAATTTTCAGATATTGCCAATCTTTTAGGACATGGCCCATGCAGACTCATGACATGTCCTTAAACATGATTGTTTGCAAACTAGACCAATCTCCTATAAAAATGATCCAAAGAGACCATTGTATTAGAATAATAGTGGCTTAATTAACACTCGTTTAAACACTTGAACCCTTTCATCACAAAATACGATACAATTGTAATCTGACCAATATATGAAAGGACTACAAAAAGTCTATTAAGATAGATTTATACCTTCTTAGTTCGACGAGGATTCACTTTGGCGCGGATGAAACCCTTAGACCATTAATTTGTATACGATAAGATACGAGGAATCTTTTTGTGTATTTTTTAGCCAATTTTGGGAAAACTATATCGACGGATGATATAAATGACCTTTATCTTAGTATAACGCCTATGTTTTTGTATGGATGAAACTCTCTCATCACTATTTTGAAATAAAAATGATGTCCAAAAAACATCATTACTGTCATTTAGGATTTAATTATACTTATTTTGGCTTCAAATATTCGATAAAGATTATATTTTTATTAAGAGCAATAAATAAGTTAGGTTACTCTTTATTTAAATTATTAACCTAAACATAACTAATTATAATTGTCTCTCGTATTATTATAGACCATTTATTCTCATACATGGGTCTCTTGGGATCATTATTCATAAGAGATTGGTGGAGTTTTCAAACATTCATGCTTTAGGATACATCCTAAACATGCTTGGGAGTTGGGACATGTCCTAGAAGATTGGTCATATCCGAAAATTGACCTATTGAAGTACAATATTATTCTTAATTAAAAGACAATAATACTGTTTTTTGGATATTACTTTATTCATAATAGTGGTTGTATGGGTTTCATTCGTACAAAATATAGCAACGTTACAAAGACAAGGGTCATTTTGATCATAATAGTGGTTGTATGTGTTTTATTCATTTTGAATGAGTGTAAATTAAGTCATTTTATTCCGAATCATGTTTTAGGACACGTCCTAAACATGGTTATGACCTAAACATGCTTGGTGTAGTTTCCAAACAATCATGTTTTAGGAATTATCCTAAAGATTGACCATTCCAAAAAAAATTGACGAATATAAGTACAAATGTTTCATTCACACAAAATATAGTCACGATGTTACTAACACAAGGGTCATTAAACTGCATTATAGGTCTTAATAATTATTCTTGAAATTTGGCCAATAACGATACAAATTATTTTTGCGATACACCAATATGATTCCCCGTATCGTTTCTTATACAAATTTACAATCTAAGGGTATGTTTTTATCCTTCTCAAAGTGAATCATCATCGTCTAGGAGGGGTTTATCCAAAATCCGTCTTAATATATTTTTCTAGCTTTTTCGCATATGGGCAATTTTACAGGTGGATCGTATTTTGTGAAAATAAAGGTCCAAGAGTTTAAACAAATTTAAGTCACGTCACTATTCTAAAATAGGGGGTCTATTGGATCATTTGTTATGAGAGATTAGTTTAGTTTTCGAAACAATCATAGTTAATTCCTAAATGATGGTGGCTCTTCGACATTATTTATTTCAAAGTAATGGTGAGAGAGTTTCATCCATATAAAATATAGCCATTATACTAAGACAAGGGTCATTTTGATCATCCATCTATAAAGTTCTTCCCAAAATTGGCTAGAAAAAATACACAAACGGATTCTCGTATCTTATCGTATACAAATTTATGGCCTAAGGGTTTCGTCCGCTCCAAAGTGAATCCTTATCGAACTATAAGGGATAAATTTGTCTTAATAGACGTTTCTAGTTCTTTCGTATATTAGTCAATTTACAACTGTATCGTATTTTGTGAAGAAAGGGCCCCAAGTGTTTGAATGATTGTAAATTAAGTCACTATTCTAATACAAGGGTCTCTTTGGATCATTTTTTTTGTAGGAAATTGGTTAAATTTTCAAACAATCATCTTCAAGGACATGTCCTAAGTCTGCTTGGGTCATATCCTAAAATATTGACCATATCTAGAATTTGACCAATACAAGTACAATTCGTGTCTAAATACACTAATGGTGTATCTCGGACACTATTTTTTTTCAAAATAGTGGGTGAATGGGTTTGATCCATAAAAAATATAGTCATGTTATTAAGACCATTAGTATCCCGTAAAAAAAAAAAAAAAAAAAAAAAGACCATTAGTATACAAAATTTGTATGGATCAAACTCATCCACCCACTATTTTCAAAAAAATAGTGTTTGAGAAACACCATTAGTATATTTACTTGAATTCTACTTATATTGGTCAATTTTTAGACATGGCCAATCTTTTAGGACATTACCCAAGCACGTTTAGGACATGTCCTTAAACATGATTGTTTAAAAATTAAACCAATCTCCTACAAAATATGTTCAAAGAGAGTGTTACATTAGAATATTGACTTAATTTACACTCCTTGAAACACTTGTAAATGATCCAATAATTTAAACCAAATATTCATTCACTCAAAACATCAATTATATTATAACGTCCTTGTTTTAATAGCTCTTAAATTTTCAATCAACATGTTTCGTGACGAGTAAACTACGAAAGTTCCAAAATATATACACCAAAAGTTCCATAAACCAAAAAGATGTAGATCAATTACATGTCCTAGTGAAAATCCACGCTATCTTCAAATTCCTCCTCATCTGCTTGTTTATAATGTACACATGAGCTCCGCCACGTACTAGAAAACACAAAAGTTTATGAATTAAAAATGGAGTACAATCAAATAGAACCAAATGCACTACTTTAGATTAAAATATAATTACTTGGTTCCATAATATCATCTTTCACACAAAAATCGAGCAGTAGATTTTTGTTTTGTTTTTAGTCATATAGAAAACCCAAAAATAGTAATCTGAAATTTATTCCAACCTCTCTATTCAAAACAATTCAATCTAATTTTTTCCAATATTATTTTGCTTTGTAAATTATGGAATTTACCCTACAAAAAGATGATTCAAAGAGACCCTTGCATTAGAATTATTGACTTAATTTACACTCTTTCGAACACTTGGTCCCTTTCTTCACCAATACGGTACAACTCTAAATTGACAAATATATGAAAGAACAAGAATTGTCTATTGAGACAAAAAATTTCCCTTCTTACTGTAACGAGGATTCAGTTTAGTACGAATAAGACCCTTAGACCATTAATTTGTATACGTTAAGATACGGGGAATCACATTAACGTGGTTTAAGAATGATTTGTATTGTTATTGGCTAATTTTGTGGAAAACTATTAAGAGAAATGATAAAAATGAATGGATCAAACCCACCCACGCACCCACTATTTTTTTTAAAAATAGTGTCTGAGAAACACCGTTAGTATATTTTAGGCATGAATTGTACTTATATTGGTCAATTTTTAGACATGGCCAATCTTTTAGGACATTACCTAAGCAGGTTTTGTACATGTCCTAAAACATGATTGTTTGAAAATTAAACCAATCTCCTACCGAAAATAGTATGACTTAAAGGAATACAAAATCATATTAATTAAGTACTCTTGGATTATTAATATATTCTATCTAATAAGGAATTGAATATATTTGATACAGAATATATTTAGGTACGATTTTCTCATCGTTTTAGGATATAATTTGTATAGATCTATCATTATATAGTACTAACTATCGACACTCATACTAATCCATGTTCAAAAAACTTCTAACATTTAGTTGGTAACTTAATTAGAATGATGTTCACTTATGCTCCATCGTGGTCTAAATTATCTTCCACAAAACGTAAATAATAATAATAATTATTATTATTATTATTATTATTATTATTATTATTATTATTATTATTATTATTATTATTATGATGATGATGATGATGATGATGATGATGATGATGATGATGATGATGATGATGATAATAATAATAATAATAATAATAATAATAATAATAATAATAATAACTATAACCATGATTAATTTTTTAAAAAAAACCGTGACCCAAACGTCTAAGAAAGACCTTTGAGCCATGGCTTAAACATCCACATATCTCGTTTAGATCATTTGGATGTTTGATATTTTTTTTTATAAAATATTATCTTTAATTATATTTTTTTGTTTTTTTAACGTTATTTTGAATTATAATTAAATCAATAATAATGATAATAATAACACCATTAACATGTTTACTTAACAATTATGTTTAAGACATGACCCAAATATGTTGATTGATGCATCTAACATTACTAAACAGCCATAATGACACTTTTAAAAGCTTTAATCTCCTAGTGCAGTAAATACGAAAGAAATTTGACCAGTTATCGACTCTAAATGACTCTATTTAGCCTAAGCACATAGCAATAGATTTAGAATCGCATTTTACGAGTAAACCTAATGACACTCTTTAGGATATGACCCAAGCAAGTTTATAATATGTCCAATGTTTTAGGACATGTTCTACATATATATGAAAAGTTAAATGTTTATTTAGTATCAAAAGTATCTAAAAGTTATCAAATACGAATTGAACATATCAATATGTCTATGGTGATTGGTGCATATAACATCTCTAGATACGAAAAGTTAAATGTTTATTTGGTATCAAAAGTATATAAAAGTTATAAAATACGAATTTAGCGTATCAATATGTCTATGGTGCATATAGCATGTCTAGCTATGTACAATTGCAAAGAACAATTAAATGTGCTGATACCCCCTGCTAACATGGTTACTAGTCATGCCACGAAAACACTCTTATTCGAATGTGACCCATGTTCAAATCCTCTTGCAAGCCAACAAAATATATTAATTTTTTTTTCCTAAAATTACAATTCAATTTCTAGTGAAGTATGAGAAGTTGAAAATATATTGATTTCCTTTCAGGACATGACCCAACTTGATGAATGATTAAAGAAGGACAAAAGTCTTACAGAAATTACGTACATGCGGCTCTAACACTTGATGCTTTAGTAGGATAATAATTGACCTCCCAAGGTACAATGAAAAATGTAATTATAACTGTTTTGATGGGTCACAGTGCAAAACAAAAGAGCCTTAACTTAAGAATGCAAGTTCCTATTCTGCAATTAAAGGCTAATGAACCAACTTCATCATGTCTGTATTTCTGCTGCTCATATCACGTTCATATGCCCTCAGGGCTCAGATAAACGTAAACCAGACAACCAACATATTGTAGATCAAGTGACTTCAATTCAGAAACTAATGGAGGAAAAGTATATTATAGTTCATATGCCCTAACAAACAGAAGTACAATAGAGCAAAAGTATATAATCCCACATGAGAGAGAAACAAAATAATGTGAATCATTAACAATATCAGGGGCGGATTTACAGGGGGTACAGTGGGTACAGCTGTACCCCCATTCCCCAAAAAAAAATAAAGAAAATAAAAACCAAATGGAAAAAAATAAAAAAGTTATTGTATCTGTGACTGTGTCTCATGAGTACTTGAGTAGTGATGCGACAAGTCGACAGCACGTCCTTCTCTCTCAGTTTCCCTCTCCTCTCCTCTCCTCTCTCTTTCTCAGTTTCTCTCTCCTCCCCTATCTCTCTCATCTCTGGGCTCATACCCTTTCCTCTATCTTCCTTTCTTTATTCTCTAGTTCCCTTTCCTTTTCTTTTCTGATTTGCCGGACACACTGCCGCCTGCCGGAGCCCGGAAAGGAACCCAATTCTCACGTAGCCGGTTGCCAGTCGCCAGGAGCAGGAATTCCTGCCGGCAAGTCGAATGTCGACCGCCGTCTGCGGTCTACTGGAAACCCGAAACGAAGGCCAGAACCACAAGTTCATCAGTTATGGGTATCTTTTTTTCCTAATTCTTTTTTATTTCTGTAATTTCATAGACTTTTCAATTTTTTTTAATGGAATTTGTACAATGATTAGAAGTTGTGAAATTAAAATTAGATGTGAATTGATTTTTTGAATTGAAATCAGAAATTATGAAAGGGAAATTAGATGTTGTGCAGTAGTGAAATATAAAAATTGAGATTGCTTGAATTTAAATTAGAGATTAGAATTTGTGAAATTGAAATATAGGTTGTGAATCGAACTTAGTTGAATTCGGAATGAGATGTGGTGACTTGTGAAATGTAATTTGAAATTAGGGACTTTGGAATTAATATCTAATAATGTGTTTACTTTATACTAGATTTGGTAGATGAAAAATAAAAGTAGAATTTTGTAATTTTTATAAAAGGTTGTCGGATGCACTTGTAATTTTTATTTATTTAAAACTTATGTATTTTTGTTGTTTTAAATGAGTTGTAATTTGAATCATTAATTGATATTGGCATTGTATTTTGAGTTGAATTTTTAATCGTAGATTAACTCTAACATTGTAGTTTGTTTTACTTCCTCCGTTTCATTTTACTTGCTACACTTCTCAATTCACGGACTCCTAGGCAATTTTTGGAGAAGAGAGAGGTAGAGAGTAAAAAGAAAAGAGACCCATGTGAGAGGAGAGAGATAGAGAGAGTTTATTGCCCAAAAAGGAAGTGTAGCAAGTAATATGAAACTTCCCTATATGGAAAGTGTAGCGAGTATTTTGAAACGGAGGAAGTATTTGATTTTATCGTATTCGTACCCCCATCTCGTAATTCCTGGATACGCCACTGAACAATATGGCATAAAATCTTCGATCATCAACGAACAAAGCTGAAGAAACATGGATTAACAGTAACTGATAGAATCTACTATCATGAAGATAATCTACTTCATTCTACATAACATCAAATCAGCAAATCCCTCAGATAATTGATTTCATTTCAAGACATGACCCAACTTCGAGCTCTAATTGATTTCATTTTCTCAAATTATATATGGAACATTCGAGTAGAATACAACTAAAGTGTAATTGACAATGATCAATTTGATACAATATGGAATATACAGGACCAGAGATTTCCTAATATGCGAAAATTGAAATCAAAATTCAATGTTACAGGACATGACCCAAGTGATCTGCTGCTGCAAAAACTTTCGCCGGAGCTCGCTGCTCTGTTCTTTCCTCTTCGCCTCGCTGCTACGGCCACCACAGTCCGAGCCTTCGAGTTTTTCCCCCACCGTCGACACCCCAACGAGAATTCTAAGATGTAAAAATCCTCAAACCCCAATTTTCTCCCTCTCGCCCGCACCTCCCTTCCCCCAATTAGCGTCGCGCCAGTCACCCTCGCCGGAGGTGTCTTGGCTGCGTGGTTGTGGTTGTGGTTGTTTTGGGTTGAGAGATTTAACCACTGCGCCAGTCCGGAGGAGAATAGAGGAGTTAGGGGTTTGAAGAATTGAAGCAGGGGAGGAGATCCAGTAGGGGTTTGAAGCAGGAGAGGAGAGAGAAAAAAAAGACCCACAATATGAAATAATATCAAATTGGGAAATTCCATCTGGTACCATTCAGTTTTTGCAAATTTCATATAGTACCCAGATTTTAAGAATTGTCCAACTAATACCATTATAATTACACCCTAAATTCTACCATGACTCTACTATTAACAAAAAGTTAGAAAATGTTAAGTTAGCTAATTATGTTAACTTAGATCCCTTAAAATAAAAAGGTAAAACATTAAAACCTAATTACTAACCTAATTAGGTAAACCCATTTACTCTACTCCCAACTGTTACTGCTCAAAATACAAAAACAAAACCAAAACCCATCCAAATTTCTCTTCTTTCTTCGTTGCTCTGCTTTCTTGGGACTATTCTGCACCACCAACGAAGCTTGATCGAGGTTCTCTGGGACAATTCTGCACCACTGCCGCTGCTGTAAGTCTTTTATTTGAGAAAATTTTCGGATGCTTTGTTCAATTTTACGAATGAAAAATCACAAAATTATGCTTTGTTTAATTCTATTTTCAATTTGCCTATCACGAAATTATGGCTTTGAATTGGTTGATAGGGAGCTTCATGGCTTTGAATTGTTATGATTAGAATTGGTTGAAAATTTTGTTAAGGGCTTTTAATGACGATATGTTTTGTTTGGTGTAATAGTCTAATTCAGCATTTGGTATTTCCTACAGTTGACGATTTGTTGCTGAAATTGCGTGCTTAGAATTGCTTAAGAGTAATTTTAGCATTTTGGTATGTATTTTGTCATGTACTGTAAGTAGTCTGTAACCATATATAATTCAAATCAATGCATTATGCAAATTCGTCATTATAATGTCTACTGTGCCTTTTGCTTGATCAGTGGGGTGATAGTAAAGTTTATGCAAATTCGTCATTATAATAATGTGCCTTTTAGCTTGATCAGTGCACTACATTCTTATATATAGTAAAGTTTAGAAATAGAAGAGTATGTTGGATTATTTTTCCATTGAGATGTATAATTACTCTTGTGATTTGTGGTGCACTACATTGTTATATATAGTAAAGTTTAGCAATGGTCTTTGGTTTAAGCAAGTCATCTTTGAGAGGAAGCAAAGAAAAAGCTTGTTTGATTTGTTCTGAACATTTAAATGGATATATCTAGTTATGTACTTATGTACTACATAGCTCATTTCCAAAAGTTTCTTAGAGAATAAGTAACAAATTATATTGGTTATCTTTTACACTAGCTCATTTAAATGGATTTTAGTTATCTTTTACAGGAAGTGTCCAAAAGTTTGAAACTTTTACAACATTGATATGGTTAGCTCCGAAGCTAAAATTATATTGATTAATCTAAAGTAACAAATTGATATACTTGTTTGCTAGTTCTAAATGTACCAAGTGAATGTTGTTACTGTTTTTTGTTGAATTGTTGCTGAAATTAAAATAAACTTGGGTGATGATTAAAAGGGTTTTATTTCTTGCAGAATGGGGGTCGATGAAAAGGTTTTGAGGTTTTAATATGATGGGAACCATGTTGATGTTACTATTGATATGGATAGGAGTAATTTGCTGGATGTAGTAATTGATTACGAGGATGAAGCAAAGAAACTTGGGTATGAGACTGCTAGGAACCCTGATTTCAACTATGTGTGGCAAATGAAGCATTGGCCATTGAAACAGGACAAAGACTTGATGGTAATGTTTGAAAGGCTTCCTAATCATCAGATGATCTACATTTGGGTAGGGACTCAATCTAAACCTAGTGCATTGAATAAATTGGTTGCGGATCTTAGGAAGGGACATGACAAGGCCAATGGTTTCCTTGAAGTGATTCATAATGGTTCTATTGAGGTTAGTGATCATGTAGGCAAGCCTAAGAAACTTCCTGTGAGAAGGAATGTCAGGACAAAACATCTCAAGGAAGTGACTGATTCTTTTGTTGTGGTGGAAAATCAAGTCAGTGAAGTCATTAAGGAAAAGAACAGTGCTACGGAGGTGACTAATGATGTAAATGATGATCTGAATAATGATAGAGTTGAGGCACACATGAAGACATTTGTTTTCACTGGAATGGATGGATTAGACACTGAGCCTATCAACCTAGCAAATGAGGAGACTTGAGCTGACATAGAGCATGAACTACCACCTGATGATCCTAAGACATTTATAAAGTTCATGAAAGACATGCAAAAGAAAGAGAAGGCCGCTGCAAAGAGATTGAAGAAGGGGGCATCTAAAACCACCAATGGCGAACAGGGTAATCCATCAGCTCCTACAACTCAACCTACTGAGGTTATGGCAACTGTTCTAACTCAACATGTTCCAACTCAACCTGTTCCAACTCAACCTACTGCAACCCTTGCTACTCATGTGACTTCAAGCTCAGTTCAAAGTCCTAGGAGGAGCCCTAGGATTTCAGCCAAGATTGTCAATGTTGAAACAAAAGAAAAAGCACACGAGCCTACAAGGATGCAGGGATTGAAGCAACCAGATCCTACCTTGTATGCTAGAAAAGTCCCAAGAACTACTGCAGTTAGGAAAGGGCTATGGGTCGGATCAAAAAGGACAACTAATGATAGTGTTGTAAATGAAGTTGTGGTTGAAAGTTCAAGACAGATTGTCACAAGATCATTAAGGTCAGCTTCCGTTGATGGAGATGATAATGAAAGTGACAGCGACAATGACTTTGTTCTAGAGCACTCATCTCATGTGCATGTTGATGAGAGAGGAGAAGATTTTTCTTTGGCAACAGTAGAAGACAAATGGCATCCTCATCAATGGCATGATTTCATTGATGCTGATGACAATGATGATGATTACTTTGCTAAATTGTACAAGAATGGTGAAATCTATGAAGAAAAAGCATTTGGAAAGATAGAGCTTAGGCCTTGGATGATTTTTAATGAGAAAAGTCATTTTAGGGACACACTAAAGGATTACTGTGTGCAAGAAGGATTTGCAATCACAGTGCTTTGGGCTGATTCAATAAGGTATACTGCCATATGCGCTGCTCAATGTTGTGATTGGAGAATCCATGCTTCAAGACTAACAGATGGTAGAACATGGGCTATTAAGAAGATTTGGCCCAAGATTCACAATTGTAGGGGCCTAGAAACCTTCAACCCTATTTGCACTGTGAAATGGGCAGGAAGAAAACTAATGGAGGAAATAAGAGCAAACCCTGACATTAAGGGAAATGAGTTGAATGCAATGTTGTTCCAAAAATTTGGGTTGTACATGAAAAAGTCTTCATTGTACAACATGAAGAATTATGTGATTAATGAACTTTTTGGAGGCCATGATAAGAGTTATGGGTTGCTCCCTGCCTATGTGAAGATGATACATGAGACTAATACAGGTTCATTAGCATTTTGTTCTTATGTTGATATTGGTCATCCACAAAGGGCAATGCAATTTGGGACTGTGTTCATCTCATTTGGTGGTCAAGTGAAAGGGTTCCTAGGAGGGTGTAGATCACTGATTGGGGTTGATGGGGCACACTTAAAAGGGAACTATGGCGGCATATTACTATCTGCCATTGCAATGGATGGAAACAATGAAATATTCCCACTTGCTTATGCCATTGTTGATGTCGAGAATGAGGAGAATTGGGCATTCTTTTTCTGGCATTTATACAACATGGTGAAGGATGATGGCAGGAACAATTGGACAATCATATCTGACAGACAGAAAGTAATAATTTCCTAATTCTGTTTTTAATTAATATTCGTATTAGGATATTGCTATAACTATTTAATCACTTTCGAGCCGTCATTAGAGTGAACTATAACTATGTAAATCTGCTCTTTAGTAATTTCAACTGCGTCACTACACTAACATTTCGAACTTATGTTGTCCTCTATTTCCTTGTGTGTTGCAGGGAGTTGATCTTGCTTTGAAGAAGGTGTGGCCTGCAGCAAAGAGGAGATATTGTTGCAGGCATTTGAGCAGAAATTTCAAGAAGGCATTCCCAGGCCCACTTATGTACATTTTGTTTTGGTAAGCATGTAATGCTACAAATCCTTACACATTCAAGAATACAATGGAGAGGTTGAGAAAGGAAGGGAAAACTGCATGCATGAAATGGTTTGCTTGCCTTGGGAGTCAGTCCAAATGGACAAAACACAAATTTGACCCAAGTGTCTGTTCTGACATTAACACTTCAAACTTTGTTGAGAGTTTTAACTCAACCTTGGGTGTGGACAGGTGCAGACCTGTGTTGACACTTCTGGAAGGTAAACACCACTTATATGCTTTTTGGATGACTGATACAATAATTTGCAAACATACACTAATTTTGGTTATATGCTAACTGAAGGCATCAGAAGGGTTTGCATGGTTCGAATAGCTACTAGGCAGCAGCAGATAGAGTCTTGGAATGAAGATGGCATTTGTCCCAAGATAGTGAAGATGGTGAAAGCAATTGGTCAGGCTACAAGATTTTGCAAGTCTCACATGTCTGCCCCTGGTGAGTTTGAGATACATGAAGGGAAGAGTCAATTTCCACTTAGCTTTAACAATATGAAGTGTGCATGTGGGGCATGGCAGCTTACAGGAATCCCTTGTAGGCATGCTATGAGGGCTATGATAGCATCTAAGATTGATCCACATATGTATGTGAGTTCCTGGTACTCAGTGAAAAAGTACAAGGCCACTTACTGTCACCACATTGCACCAATTCCTAATAAAGATCAGTGGCCAGAGTTTGATGACCTACCACAAGTACTCCCACCACCACTGAAAAGGGGAGTTGGTAGACCCAGCAGAAATAGGAGAAGAGAGGAAGGAGAGGAAGCTAAGGGTAAAAGGTCCAAAACAGTGAAATGTAAGAATTGTGGCCACTTTGGTCATAACATCAGGACATGCAAAGGAGCACCTACAATGAAAGAATTGGCCAATACTGAACCAGTTGTGACCAATAACAAGAGGAAGTCCACCTCCGCAAGCAACAACAAGAGCAAGAAAGCTAAGAAAACGCAGCAAGAACAGCAGGAGGTGTTCACACAAACTGGAAGCCAACCTCAACTTAGTTTATCTCAAATTGATGTCTGAGTATTTTTGTGAAGTCTTTGAAACATGAATCATCTTAAAACACTAGCTTATTACCCGGTTGTTTATGTATAGTTATTAGATTTCACATTTATCATCATAATGAGAATAATAAGCACTCATGGTTGTTATCGTCATAATGAGAATAATAAGCACTCATGGTTGTGCGAGTAGATTTGTCTTCATCAAAGTTGTCAAGTTTGGTTTAGGAATGGCGTAAAGAAAAGATAGCTTATTTAGGTGGTTCATATAAACAAGCTGGTAAAGAAGAAAAGGAACATAATAGTGAATTTTGTGTGATTTGAAGTTGGGTATGTCTTGCTAATGGCGTGTTATTGCGGTGGTTCAATACCCTTAGCTCCAGCCTAAAGTTGATACCTTTTTTTACTCATCAATCCCATAATTGAAAAGACTAGAAGCAAATAAGTGGTAAAATAATTGATGATACCTATTTGAAATTGATCTTTGTAACCACTGCTTTCGCCAGAAGACTTATATATCATCAATTAAGAAAAGTGGATTAAGAGTCATTATATAGTCGCATCTCAAAAAAAAAAAGAGTCATTATATAGTCATCTCCTAAAGTAATTAACGTATATTCAAATGGAAAACAAAGAAAACTCACATCAACAATACTATAATCTAAAGGAAATAAAGTAGAGTAGTTAGTTACGTTGTTGAAGATGAATTGAGGAGGTACTCGGACAGGTTGTTGAGGAATGGGTGTTAAATGAGGGAGGGAAGTTAGTTTATTAGTTAAACTAAGCTAACTTAACATTTTCTAACTTTTTATTAACAATAGAGTCATGGTAGCAATTAGTTTGTAATTATAGTGGTATTAGTTGGACAATTCTTAAAATCTGGGTACCATATGGAATTTGCAGAAACTGAGTGGTACTAGATGGAATTTCCCTATCAAATTTTAAGAATGTTATTTTTTTTTTTTTTTTTTTTTTTGATTAGGAGATTAAGTCAGCCCAAGGGCTAACCCCTACAAGGCTACTAGCCTGTAGGAAACACCAACACATTGGCTGGTAAGGCATGCATAGCATGCGAAAGAAACACCCCATCATAATGCTGGGGGTAAGGATCGAACCACTGACCTCAGGGGCCAAGGGGAAGTGCTCTATCCACTTGAGCTAACTCCTATCCTTAAGAATGTTATTTCTTGGAATTTACAAAAATATTTTCAGTAATTATCAAAAACATTTCTGATTTTAACTAAGAAAATGAAAAATATAAGAAGTGGGTGAGTTGTCAAAATGTGTGGTAGTAAGGGCCTTTGACTTCCGTTGACTTCAGTGATCATATTTTTGGTATGATCATTGAAGAATCATCCCAAAAATTCATTGTATGTTAGGAGAACCAATTGCCCAAAGTTTACCTGTAAACTGCTCAAATCTGCCAGAAAATTTGCTCTTAATTTTTCGATTGTTGTGACTTCCGTACTGATTGGATTGACACGAAATTTTTACACAACAAACTTCAAGATGTCTACTTCCAGCACACAAAATTTCAGCACGATCCAAGATCTCACGCTCCTTCACGCCCCTCAACAACCACACTGCTCTGATACCAACTGATATGATTTCGAAGTCCGAAAATTCACAAAGTTTAACCTAAATTTTAAGTGACGTTTTTTTTATGTGTTTTATGAACAAATGCCAAAAATAAGAAGTAAAACAAGGGATAGTACTCTTGATTCTTGCAGGAATTAGAGGGTCTCTTCCTAATCGTAATTAGAAGATGAATACAAGTCGCAACAAGTATTGTTTTGGTTAACAACCGAAATAAGCAAAGCTCACAATTCTCAAATCAATTAATCTCTACTTTTTATTAAGTACTAGACGCCTATTTATAATAAGGGCAGCAAGTAATCCTTGCCCTCCAAAGCATTACAACTCATGACCAGCATTAAGGAAATAAGGAAAGTGCTTTCCTAAATTAAACCCTAGATTCTAGCTAGAAATTAAGGAAACTCAAACATAAGGAAAGATGCTCAAGACTTTCCTAAAAACACTAGAATCCCACGGCTGCAACATACACACCTTGCACGCCACTTACAACTCAAAAATAAGGAAACTTTCCTAAAATACAAGCCACGACACTAGATTCTCTAATGCACCAAATTTTACTAAGTATTTCGGATTTATTGAAAATAAACATCTCAACTAACTTAACTAACATAATAAAATAACATATTTTTGGTTACATGAAAAACCTTCACTTTAAGAGCAAAGTAAAACCATGCAACAATTCTACGAAAGCAAATAAAGATAGTTGGACTTGCATCAATTTCCTTCTGGCACACTTGTCGATACACTATTTTGAACCTTTCTATTTTAAATTACCAATAAGAAAAAATTACAAAAAGTGGATATATGGAAAATATACTTTGAGACGAATCTAACAAGATCTCACATGATTATATTTTTCCTTAAGTACAAATCCCAAGAGATAGTCAAAGTCATGTATGTGAATAGTGTGAAAAGTCAAAACGGGTCATCTAAAAAAACGGAGGAAGTATAATCAAGGGTTATAATAAGATTTGTTTAGAAAAAAAAATCAACCATGTTTTCTTCACTTTTCACTCTCCTCACAACATCTTATTTCAATTTATATAATAGACAAGTTCCCTTACAATATTCTTTGGAGTTTTAATCTTATATTTTTTTATTGATAAAAGTGGGTAAACCCTAATTATCCATTAAATGTGGTTTTTGCATTTGATATTGTATTTATTCCATATCATACCTCAAACTTCAATTTTAGAAAAGTCAACATAACCTTTAATTAGTCGAAAACCAACTTCAATTAATAGAAATCAATTTCAATCAGCAAAGAACAGTTTAGGCCCCTTTTCACTTCATCGTAACTGAATTGGCAAATATTTATTTTTACTGATTAAAACTATATTGATTTTTATTAATATATGGTGTGTTTATTTTATGTAATCTATCAATACATTTGTCAAAATTTATTTTTGTTTATCAAAACTAAATTTTAGTGAATATTTTTGCTAAAAAAATTGAACTAAATAGGGACTTAATCACTTTAGCAATTTCAAGTTAGTAAATATTCGATGAAGTAAACAAGGCTAAATGCTGCAAATTGAGTTACGTATAATTTATTAATTTCAATAAATATATACTAAAGAAAACAAAACTAAGAGCTTGTTTTTGGCAAGAATTGCCATTTGTGAAACTGTTAGCTATCGTAGTAGCTATTATCTATCTTTTTACTAGTTATATGTAATTGATATTATCTATTAGCGGTTAGATGTCAAAATACCTTTTAAAACAACTACTATTTTGTAAAACTAGTTCTTGTATCAGTAAATTAAAGATATATACAGGTGAAGGGATTTTCTATATTGACCCCATGTGTTTGTTAGAAATTTACATTGTACCCTCAATTCCTCACCTTTCTTGAAAGTATGCATAGTACCGTTGTGGTTGCATAAGCATCTTAATGACTCTCCATACTTTCATATCCAGCTAATGTATTTTGTCAGTGATGTTTTACATGTTGTAATCTGATTTTTTTTAGTTAAACACTGGTTAGATTAATTAAGTCTTTTATTCTTAAATATTACAAGAAGTGTGCAGTAAATTAATTTCTTTCAAATCCTACAATAAGATTATTATACATAGAACATTTTTCTAAAGGTACTTATCAACTAACATATAACGGTAAGGGGATCATCATCAAGACATTTAAAGGATCGCATAAAAACTACATAGATTTCGATAAAGGTGATGGTACAATGTAGATCTTCAACAAACATATAATTTGTACTCTCAAAAGCTACTCTAATAATATCCCTATCTCAAAAGCTAATCTTTTTTCAACTTTTCTACAACACCAACTCAATCACTAAAAACTACAATAAAACACTATTTTACCAATCACTATACTCACATTAACTATTTTTAACTTAGTAAAACCTCTAACTACTAATTAAAAAGTTGTTGCGGAACATACATTCAATTGCAACATCTACAATTCTACATAACCCTCTAGATAAGAGTCATCATAATTCATAGAGAGAAGGAAGTGACAACATCTAATAACAACGAATTACGAACGTGGCAAACATCATAGACCAAAACATAGCAAAACTTAACCCTGGGATTCTCAATTAGATTTAAATAATCCTTTTGCTGATTGGCCTGTCGCTTCCACCACATCTTTTGTCGTATCACCCCCCCTCCCTTCCCCTTCATCTCATCACTCAATAGAAGAAGACACCCTCTTCATCTCTCTCTCTCTCCTCTCTGTTTCTCAGATATATCTCAGAACTGCTAAATCTCTCTCTCTTTCTCTCTCATCAATCTCTGCGATCTCAATTTCACGAACCCTAAATTTCTCCAGATCTCTCAATTTCAACCTCCGCTTCACAATATGCCGGCCGTTTATGGAGATCGTATGACCACATTTGAGGACTCTGAGAAAGAGAGCGAGTATGGATACATTCGTAAGGTACAATTTTCACTTCTTTGTTTTTAAGTTGATCTGATTTTGATCAGTTTCTTTCAGCTTAATTGCTTAATTCGCTGTTTTTGTTCTCAATTCTGCTGTTTTAGATCAGTTTTTTGTGCTTGTTTGGTTGTTGATTTGTTGTAATCTGGCTTTTCGATGTTAATTTGACTTTTTTTTTTGTTGTTGTTTGGAATTTTACTTGATTGTTTTTATTTCTTGATGTTCCGATCGATTTGGCTTTATACATTACAGGATTGCTGCGATTTTTGAGTTTCCTGAGTAGTGCGATCTTACATTACTAATCGTATTTTGACCTCAAATGTATTACAAAAAGTTGCGGAATATTCAGATTTTGATTTTTGAGTTAGGGCAACTAAAAGGTGGACTTTTTTGAAAACTTTGAATCTTTTCCAGGAATGAGACATTTCAGATATAGTAATGTCCTGGGTGGACGCAGTGCTGAGTTTCATTGACCTTTCTTCTGTGTCTGCTTGATGACATTGGTATATTTATAATTTTGATGTAAATGATAGGTCTGATTTACCATTTTGTGATATTGATTATTTCTGGATCAAATTAATGACGGAAATTGATTATGTTAACTATGATCGCTCATTTGGACGGCTGATATCTTTGATTGGTTTTGTGAAGATATGATAATGCTTAACAAGAATAGAGGCATTATACTTTCTGAACTTAATAACTGTGAAAATGTGCGTATCCGTTTATGTTGAGGTGCTTTGATTTCTTACATTCTAAATCAATCATTTCCAGGTGTCAGGACCTGTGGTCGTTGCTGATGGAATGAATGGTGCTGCTATGTATGAATTGGTTCGTGTTGGACATGACAATCTTATTGGAGAAATTATTCGGTTAGAAGGAGATTCTGCCACCATCCAAGGTATTAGAAATTCTAGTCTATTTTGTGTCATTGTTATTCATTATAATCTCTTATTTAGCCTTTACAATGTGTTATAGCCATGTTCTTTTATACTTACAGAGTAATTATAAATGAGAAAAAGTTCAGTTAAATAAGTTTTAGTCAACAAAATAAGTTTAACAACAATAATGTTTTATAGTCAAAACAAGTTTAATTGAAGAAAATGAGTTGAGTTTAACACAAATTTAATGAAAAGAATATGGCCTTGTCACTTTTTTGTGCTGTACCCTTGGATGAATGAAGGTTTCTTGATAATTGTGGTTGGCTAAATTTCAGTTTATGAAGAAACTGGTGGTTTGACGGTGAATGATCCTGTCCTTCGAACTCACAAGGTAATCATGTGATTTGGTGTATTTGATGCTTTTTTGCCATACAAAATGCTGCAATAAGTACTAGCTTCTGACTTATTGCTTTTTTTTTCCAGCCATTGTCAGTTGAGCTTGGACCTGGAATTTTGGGGAATATATTTGATGGTATTCAGGTATGAAGTTTTTTGCTGCCTTCTAAACTATCATTATATGTGTGTCACATGTAAAGTTATACCGGTTTGCACTTTAGTCTATATCTAATTTTCTTAAATGACTTTGTATGACTCTTTTATATTTTTTATGCAGAGACCGCTGAAAACTATTGCTAAAAGGTCTGGTGATGTCTACATACCTCGTGGTGTTTCTGTGCCTCCCTTGGATAAAGACACACAATGGGACTTCCAGCCTAAGAAACTAGGTAATTCTTTTTTTGTAGTCTACTTGCCGGTTCATTCATATTCATCCGGTGTTTGCTTTTAAAGGTGGTTTTTTATAAAGCTTAAATGATATTTTGTGTTTGTTGCAGGCGTAGGGGATCTTTTGACTGGTGGAGACTTGTATGCTGTAAGTTTTGTGCTATTTAAACTAGCCCCTGCTTGGTGTTGCTTGACCTCCTCAATTCTATATGCTGGGTGTTTTTAACTCTATAACTGGAATTTGTGGTTGCAGATCGTAGATGAGAACAGTTTGATGCAACATCATGTCGCTCTGCCTCCTGATGCCATGGGCAAGATTACGTACATTGCACCTGCAGGAAATTACACTATTCAGGTTGGTTCATGGATCTTCATCACCTATCTCATGTTTTCTGATATCAAACCTTGCCCAAAGCTTATTGCCAGCTCCACTTATATAATTTGCTTGTTTATGTATGCAGGACACTGTTCTGGAACTTGAGTTTCAAGGTGTAGTGAAGAAGTTTACCATGCTTCAGGTGATTATAGGAAATTTTGCTTTTGCTTGGGTTCTCCAGGCTCTTGTGCTAAAATTGCTTTATTGGGTTCTTGGTTTCTGGTCATCCATTGAAATCCTAATCTAAACTGACTTTCTTTTGCAGACTTGGCCCGTCCGTACACCAAGACCTGTTGCATCTAAACTTGCAGCTGACACCCCTCTACTGACTGGGCAGGTTCGTACTATGAAATTGCTTCATAATGTCATTTATATTTCCTATTCAAATGCTCCTGTTTTCCTTGTTTTGGTTCCTGATTGATCAAAGGTGTTGCTGACATGACTTCTTTTGCACAGCGTGTTCTTGATGCTCTTTTCCCCTCAGTTCTTGGTGGAACCTGTGCTATTCCTGGGGCTTTTGGTTGTGGAAAAACTGTCATTAGTCAAGCACTTTCTAAGGTAATTTTATGTTTTAATTTTTCTGAGCAATGTCATGATGTAGGCATTGTATATTTTCCATGTAAGCCTGACGTTCATTAAATCCCTTTTGCCACGCTGCAGTACTCTAACTCTGATGCCGTGGTATATGTTGGTTGTGGAGAAAGAGGAAATGAGATGGCTGAGGTATGTTTTTCAGATGGTGGGAATTATGTTTTAGTATTCTGTCATCCCTGTTGAAGTTGTAATTATAAGTTCTTCAATCCAGGTGCTCATGGATTTTCCTCAACTAACCATGACATTGCCTGATGGACGTGAAGAATCCGTTATGAAACGTACTACACTTGTTGCAAATACTTCTAACATGCCTGTGGCTGCACGTGAGGCGTCCATTTACACTGGTACTTTTTGAATTTTTTCTGATGGTTGCTGAGACTTAAGTAAAATACTGTCTCTTCAATGTTATAAAGTTTTCCTGTTCCATGCTTGTAATTGTGCCTCTATTGTGATTATTAATACCTGATTTTAATGGAGTTTCTTCTTTCACAAATAATCCCCTTCTTGCTATCGCAGTGATTGATAATTTCCATCTTTTACAAAATTTTAGGTATCACAATAGCTGAATATTTCAGAGATATGGGGTACAATGTCAGTATGATGGCAGACTCAACTTCTCGGTGGGCAGAAGCTTTGCGTGAAATTTCAGGACGATTGGTAATCCCATATAGCTTCATTGTTGTTTATTTTGGTACTTGGTATCTGTATGTTTTATGCATGTCAATATGTGCTCAATACATGTTTGAATTTAAGGACTGAGATCTCTTTGCCTGTGATCCCTATTGCGCCATCTGGTGCTTTACTAGATTACAGGAGCCTCGTACTTCTGCCTTAGTGCTTGTATGAATTTTAAGTGTTATGAAGCTGAAGTGCAGCGGATTGGCAAAGCGGGGAATAAACTTGTGCAACCTTTATCTGTTATTCAATCTGAAATTAAAGTATTAGCTGGAAATTTGCTTGTGGTTGTATACTATTCCAAAATTACCGTTCTAAACTAATAATATAAAAGTGGAAATCTTTATTCTTTTATAATCTTCGATCCAATAGAGAATATTTTGTGTTAAGTAATTTCTTGCTTGATGGGTACATTGGCATAACTTCTTTTTTTTTATGCTGGTCTTTTCAACTGTTTTGGGCTTTATAGATTTTTTGGTATGAAGGTCTATGTGTATGTCATATGTTCTAAAGTTGTAATTGTAATTATTCAATTGATTAGTAATTTTACCAGGTTACTCCTGTAAAATTAACTTATTTGTGAGTTGTTTGTGACAGTGCTGCAATTCTGTACTTCTTCAGTCCTTTGCCCTGCCCCATATTGATATATCTGTTAACACCTGAGGTAGTCTGTAACTTTTATTATGAATTCATTCTGGACAGGCGGAGATGCCTGCTGACAGTGGATATCCTGCTTATTTGGCTGCTCGTTTAGCTTCTTTCTATGAACGTGCTGGTAAAGTTAAATGTCTTGGTGGTCCAGAGCGTAATGGCAGTGTAACAATTGTCGGTGCTGTGTCTCCTCCTGGAGGAGATTTCTCTGATCCCGTTACATCTGCAACACTGAGTATTGTGCAGGTAGGACGCCTTTTAGTTTTTGATCTGCCATTAATTTAGATTTATCTTATTGATAGAGAATGGTGGAACAGCTGGAACACAGTTTTCTTTTGTGAAAAATATCTGCTCATTTATTGCGTTTTCCGATTGAATATTTTACTTCCATCAGAAAGAGAATGGGAGCATGATGCCTTATCATATATGAATCCGGAATGAAGGATAACGAGAGTGAGAGTTGAAGGTTTATGTTCAGCAGTTGTTGTGATATTAATTAGCACAAAAAGCTTATTGTGAATTTGTGATACTAGCTGTCTTCCTAAGTTTAGAGTTGTACTTCCATTAGAGGATGTGAATGAAGTTGGGATATTTGTAGGTCTTTCCCCCATTATCAAGCACATAAGAGAGACAAATTTCATGAGTTACCTTCACTTGAGAGTTTCTATGTATCCCCTCCTCCACATTCGTCACTCTCTTCTCCTGGACCAGGGAATAATTTGCTCTCCTGAATCATGCTTCTCTGTTAGCAAAAGCTTTTTTCTAATGGTGACATACTGTTCTTTTGATGAGCTCCTCTGTGGTGGTGGCCACTAAATATGGGAGTAGTAATTTGTGAAGATTGATCTCTTTCCAGTGATGCAATACACAAATTTCATGATAACGTTTCTTAAGACTTTTTTTCTTGCTTTTCAGGTTTTCTGGGGTTTGGATAAGAAATTGGCTCAGAGGAAACATTTTCCCTCTGTCAACTGGCTTATTTCTTACTCAAAGTATTCAACGGTGCGTAATTAACTCCTTTATCATTTATTTGCCTTATGAATCTCTCCGTATTATAACCTCAGATGGGCAATGATGTTTTTATTTGCTTAGTAAAAAATTTGTATGTTCGCAGGCTCTGGAATCATTTTATGAGAAATTCGACTCCGAGTTCATTGATATCAGGACCAAGGCCCGTGAGGTGCTACAAAGAGAAGATGATCTCAATGAAATTGTCCAGGTATGCATTGTTCTTTAGCTCTATTGGTACTTCTAGAGGTTTAGCAGTTGCTTAAACTTCAACTTTCATAAAAGCTGTTGATTTCTAAGGGAAGTTCTTATTATTGTAAAATAGCTGCTAGAGCAGTGGTTAGTGGTCATGCTTCAAATATCTTTTCATCTTTATGGGTGTATATGTGATCAAAGAGCACTGTTGGTAGCCTTCTTTTTGCTCATTTTGAAGTCTATTGTATAATAATCTATATGTAGCTGTGATACTGTGTTATCTAGCTGTTTCAATTGATTACTCATTCTTCTATGGTTGCAGCTTGTTGGAAAAGATGCTTTGGCTGAGACGGATAAGATCACTTTGGATACTGCAAAGCTTTTGAGGGAAGACTACCTGGCACAAAATGCATTTACAGCGTAAGTTTCTCCAGATCTTTGTGGGGTCCTATTTCATTGTAATGATCAATCTATAAATATAGATTGTAAAGATGAGCTCTCATACAAAAAAAGACTGAACAAGATATTCAATAAAAAAAATTGAATGATGGACCATGTTAACAAGAATTTATAGTCGGTAGGATTTGAAGCACTGATATGAATGAAAAGGGAACTTCCTAGTTCCTACTGAAGCTGGGGGAAGATGTTCACTTAAGAGTTAAGATTGTTAAAAAAGAATATGTTTATTCAGTAGGATTTGAAGCACTGATATGAATGAAAAGAGAACTTCCTACTAAAGCTGGGGGAAGATGTTCACTTAAGATTTTGTTGATTTTTCTATTCTCTATGATGCTTTAGATGCCTGTAATTCCAAAATGGACATCATTGAATCTATTTTTGTGAGCGTTCTTCATAGTTGAGCCTCTTTTTGCTTATATGTCGAGTTTTGTCTATTTTTGTTTGGCGAACAATAATTCAGTCTATCTATGCTGCTTTTTCCTAAATTCTTTTGCCTCCTTGTGGTAACAGATATGACAAATTTTGCCCATTCTACAAGTCAGTTTGGATGATGCGCAACATTATCCATTTCTACAATTTGGCCAATCAGGTTATTTTCACTCCTTGTGCATTCATTTGCTCTGCTTTCTCGTACAGTGGACATATAATGGTTGTGATCAGTATGCTGGCCATAGGCTCTTTGATAAAATGTTGGGACTGCCATGAGATATAAAAAGGGGAGGCTAACTTCAAAAGGTTTTACTATGTGACTGCATGAGCTAACATCAAATAAGAAGTGATAATAAAGATTGCATGTTTCTTCCTATATAGTACCACTTGACGCAATGACTATATCATATGAGCAATGCTTACTACTGCTGAATTTGCATTGTTTTCATCTCTGGGCCAGCCCCAAACTAAGGCATCGTAACAGAGTACATCTTGCTCACTAACAGATGGCAGGATCTACTGTACAAATGGTACTAGGTTATTGTTGCTTATGTTTCAATATTTTCTGATGGTGATAATGTTTTGATCTGATATTAGGCTGTGGAGCGTGGTGCTGGTTCAGATGGTCAGAAGATTACCTACAGCTTGATCAAGCTTCGGCTAGGAGATCTTTTCTATCGTTTAGTGTGAGTGGGAAAATTATTAGATATCATATGAGTTTTGAGTAAATAACATTCTCTTGAATGAGCATCTCATAACTTAATTTTATATGAAATACAGGTCACAGAAATTCGAGGATCCGGCTGAGGGAGAGGATGCTCTTGTTGCCAAATTCAAGAAGTTGAATGAGGATCTGACTGCTGCTTTCCGCAATCTCGAGGATGAAACCCGATGATCAGCTCGCATTTCAAGTTTGAATTTCAGTTGAGCAACAGGTCGTTTCCTGTCGGGTTGGAATTGTTGCTTTCCCCTTGTACAAGAAAAGCAATATCACTTGCACAGACAGCCTTGCTTGCTTTGCAGCCGTTTTTGGGCCTGTGTGTGTTTTTCCCCTTTCCAGGTCTTGTGTTACAATGTTGATGACTTCATTATTATTTCCGGTATAGAATAAGGTCCCTTTTACATTTGAGGGTGAAAATAAGCTCATTCATGAGCTGATGTGAATTATGAGGCTGAGAACTTTGTGGTTCGAGTACCCTGTGATTTAGTAGGAGTAGGGATTGCATTTGTATTCTTAATTTATTTCCTTCAGACTGCTGAAGCTGAACTGGAGATCACATGTGTATTATTCGTTGTAGCTTTTATTTCTGCAGCAGCGTTATGGTTTTTACCATTGAACAATTGCATATGTCGTCTATTTAGGCTTATTTCGGCAAAGCAGAGTTCAGAAGCATCAGATTTTCGCCCCCTTCCTTCCTCCACGTGCAAATTGGTGATCATTTTGTAATCCCGGTCTCTTCCTTTGTTCTACCTTAACTTTGTGCATAAATCAAATATCCCACTTTGTCCATGTCTTTTACTAATATAAGATATGACAAGTCAAGAACAACAGATAAGAGGGAGTAAGTGATTGTTAGGTTGAAGGTCTGTTTCGTTCAGCAACTCGATATAGTTGAATTTTGTTGAACTGTTTTTTTTTTTTTTTTGTTGAACTTGTTGAACTTTAATACTTGGCTTATGTTGTTGAACACAACTCTATTTTTATTATGAGTTATTTTCTCATCACAATAATATCGATGATCTTTGAAGCATCTGAAACAATTAGCTTAATACTTTTGTAGCATATGAAACAATAAGTTTAATTGAAAGGCAAAAATTTCCTAGATCATCTAGCAAACGGAGTAAGGTGGAATATTGGTGATGGATAAAGTATTAACTTCTGGAAAGATGCTTGGATCCCCATGCTTCGAAAGTTTAGACTCTTGCCGAGAAGCGACACTCACAAAAGTAATCACATGGAGGTGGCAGATGTTCTAGATAGTGCAAATAATGGAATATCTCTTTCTAGAGAACATGTTCACACACTTCTTACCTTTTTTATTACATGTTATCGTGAATTGTTTTTTAATTTACGTGATACCTGGGACTACCAATATATTTTTTTGCTTTATGCCCCATACTTCTTCCTCAACCAGGCTTGGGCAGAATAGCATAGCAAGTACAAGTATTAGTAGCAAGTACAAGTATTAGTAACATATCAAAAATGCATTCCTCGTCATGTTAGTCATATGTTTTAGGTTTGCTAGCAGTTTTTGTAGCCTCTTGAGAGAATTAATGAATGCATCTTTGGTGCACTGCTAGCACATCCTATAATTCTTGATTGGCTAGTTGTAAATAGACCCGAACAAAAGATTATCCCGGACTGACACCGAGGTATTGACGGAGACTTGATAATAGCGCACAATAGAGTGAGAATGTGATAAAACGAGATAGAAAAAAGACAAGAAAAGGGTCACCTACTTACCTACTCATAACAGTCAAAGCGAGCCCCTTTAGGCCTTTACTTCATTATGAATTAAATAATAAAGAATGAATCCAATCTCTCCAACTAGGATCTGAACCTACGACCAATTAGTTAACAGTCGACCGCTCTACCACTGAGCTACTAATTAAGGAACTATGGGAGACTCGATTTCATAGAGTTCAATTCATGTTCTCAACACATGACCAGTATGAGCTCGAAGCTTCCTTCGTAACTCCCAGAACTTCTTCGTAGTGGCTCCCTTCCATGCCTTATTTCATAGGGAACCTCAAAGTGGCTCTGTTTCATTATATTCCACCCATATCTCAATTCCATTCATTTAATATCCCTTTGGTGTCATCGATATAATATATGTTGTTTTTAGTCTATCTCTTTCTATTTATATATGGAAAAGTTAAAAAATCATCATATAATAATCTATAAATTGTAATACAAAAGAAAAAGGGAGGTTTGTGATGATTTTTCAATCTTTTCTACTAGGTAACCTATTATTCTTATGCATGAAGATGACCAATTCAATCGTTGTGATTAGACTCTATTATGGATTTCTGACCACGTTCCCCATGGGGCCTTCTTATCTCTTCCTTCTCCGAGCTCAAGTTATGGAAGAAGGGGAAGAAGGTATCAGCAACAACTAGTTTTATTATGGGACATCTCATGATGTTCATATTGATCTATTATACGCCTCTGCATCTAGCATTGGGTAGACCTCATACAATAATTGTCCTAGCTCTACCCTATCTTTTGTTTCATTTCTTCTAGAACGAGCACACACACTTATTTGATTATGGATCTACTAGCAAAAATTCAATGCGTAATCTCAGCTTTCAATGTGTATTCCATGAATAATCTCATTTTTCAATTATTCAACTATTTTATTTTACCAAGTTCAATGTTAGCCAGATTAGTCAACATTTATATGTTTTGTTGCAATAACAAGATGTTATTTGTAACAAGTAGTTTTGTTGGTTGGTTAATTGGTTATATTTTATTCATGAAGTGGGTTCCATTAGTATTATTCTGGATACAACAAAATCATTCTATTATATCTAATAAGTACCTTGTGTCAAATAAGAAATTATATGGCTCGAATATTTAGTATTCTCTTCTTTATAACATGTGTCTATTATTTAGGCAGAATGTTGTCACCTATTTTTAATAAAAAAACGAAAGAAACCCCATAAACGAAGGAGACTAAACAGAAACGAAGAGACTAAACAGGAAGAAGAGGAATTCAGCGAAAAACATCCATATCCTTCCCTTTTCGAAAGAAAAGGAGGGTCATGACAAAATCGATGAAACAGAACAAATCCTCTTGGACTTAAAAGAAACATGCTATAAAATTAGTCCAACTTCTTATTATGGGAATCAAGATAAACTGAAATTAGAAAGACTTAAAGAAGAAAATAATTCTGGTTTGAAAATCCCCTTCTTTTTCTTCTTTTCGACTACTCCCTCTGCCCCAGAATATTCTTTATACTTTCCTTTTTCATCCGTCCCAGAATACTCTTTACACTTCTATTTTTTGGATATGATCCACTATTATTTTAATCCTTCTACCTTTTAACCATTGGCCCACACTCTCTCTCCTCCAAATAAAATAATACCACTCCTACTACCTACCAACTCTAACTATGGCCCACATTCTCTCTCCTTCAAATAAAATACTACTACTTTTACTAACTACTAACTCCTATCAAATCTACTTTTCAATAAAATAACAATTGATAACCAAACAACAACTTATCATCTAAAACTATGTGACTTGATAAGTGTCAAGAGTATTCTGGGACGGAGAGAGTATAAACATTGGAATCGTCCAACACGATATATAGAAAACAATCAATTTGAAAATGCCGTAAGAAATAAAATGTCACAATTTTTTATGCATGTCAAAATGATGGAAAACAAATAATTTCTTTTATATATCCACCCTGTTTAGCAATTTTCTGGGAAATGATACAAAGAAAGATTTCTTTAGATACAATATAATTTTCTTTTTATATGATGATGAACATTATACAATTATTGGATCTATATGATGAAAAAAAAAACAGCTTAAATTCCCAATCCTCGTTCCATTCGATAATTTTCAAACTCTCATTGCGATATACCAAATGCCTCATGTATACAAATTTCAATCGTGTGAAAAAATTGTGCTGTACATTAGATATAACCATGTTGGAGATATTTTATGAAAAATATGAGGCTCATAGGATGAAGGATTGAGGGTGAATAATTTTTGACAGTATTTCAAAATGAAAAGGATATTGTTATTCGCCACTTGTATTATCTACTCACTCTTTTTTTTTTTTTTTTTGATATCGAGAAATCGTACATTAATTAAAAGATGAAGTACAACCTAATGCTAATACAACCCAAACTAAAACAAACAAACAAATCTAAAGGAGCTTTAGGAGCTCGTACATTTCAACTAAAACAAAAATAAGTAAAACTGAGACAAAGTCGCGTAAACAAGGGAGCGTCGCTGGTCAGTGCCTGTGATGGTGGCTGCAGACATCGGATGACTGATGGAAGAGGTAAAAGAAGCGGATGACGATCACGATCCGGACAACGAACAAACAATGGCGAGTGCCGCGTCTCGCCGCATGAGCAATCCCAACGATATGCTATCGCTTGGGATTCTGAGCTCATGATCATGTGATGAGTCACATTCCATTGTGACTCATAACTCTCAATCGAGAGTATTTCAGATTTCTCCATGATGTAGGAGAAATGCTGATGAGTGGGCGTGCTGAAAACCGCCAGATGCAACTGGGGTGCCGCCTGCAGATTTGAATTTTTCAAGGCAAAGATCATTAAGATCAGTGTCAAGCTAAAAAGAGGGCCAAACAAGTTGAGCCCTTGAACACACCTTCGGTTTGCAAAACCGAAAAACATACGTCCCAACCATAAAAGCCTATCATCGCCTCGTCCGTGCTCATGATCTTCATGAGACACCTTGTCCCGCAGCACATATTCCCAAAAACCGACATACTCGACTGTTACTGCCTTAAACCACCAATCTTGACCTAACTGACAAATACTGATCGATGGCCACAACCAACCACCGACAACAACTTTAGCTTTACGAAACCAACGCACTCCTTTTATTCGGAGATGAACCACACGTTTGAGGAAAAAACCTAACATACTGACATCCAACACAACTAGTTAGAGAGCCCAACAACCAGAGGGGAGGGGAAAGGGGAGCCCGACATTAACAGGGGGAAGGGGAAAGGGGAGCCCGGCACAAAACCAGGGGAGGGGGAAAGGGAGGCCCATAACTACCACGACACTAACACAGGAGGGAAGATGGGGATCAACTACTTGACACGAGGATTTTGCTGATCTGATGCGGGGACGGGGACGGGGACAGGGAGGGGGACCGAGAACGCCGAACCACCGAGAAAAGGGTTGGTGAACGAGGGTAGCAGGGGAAGCACAATTCTGCAACGACGACATCAAGCAGAGGAGACCTGGGCAAACTGAAAGCAGAAGCAACCGACTCAGGGGAGGGGGAAGGAAAGAAGGGGACTGAAGCGACGGGGACGACGGGGAATGGAAGACGGAAACCGAGGCAACCGACGCAAACACCAGGGGGAAGGGAGAATGGCGACGCACGAAGCAGGGGAAAGGGAAGGATTCCCGGGGAACACCTAGCCTAGGATACTAACTAAAAAACAAGGGGGGCACGCTCGCCGGCGACCGGTAGAGCGACCGGCCACCAGCGAGCCTGCGGTGGCGGTTCGTTAGTTTATGGCTTTTTTGGGAGAAAGTTGGAGAGCGGCTAGGGTTTATTTCTACCTACTCACTCTATTACCTACGTTTCTTTCCATAATCTACCGTATTAGACCACGTTGGCAACCGAAGTCTCTAGCCCCCGCATTCCTAAGCCTTCCCTCTTTGAATTGGACTTATAAAAATGATTAGTTTGTTGAAAACTTTGAATAGACATAACTTTACATTTTTTAAAGGAAACGAGCAATTTTTATTAATTGCATTAATTTTCGAGTTGTGCACTGTGTTTTAGCTCAAAAAACAAGGTATATAGAAAACATATAGGGTGAAAATGACTATAGCCCGATCATATGATCCTTATTTTATGATGTAACAATAACCCTTCTAAGTAGAAACATCAAAATACAAACCTTTCTTTACTTGAAAGTCTTAAAGCATAACCCTATCAAAAATTTTGAAAAAATATTCAATGATGTTTAAGAGTAATAACTATACATATCTAACTTTTTTTAAAAAGCTAACCATAAAAAACGTGGGTAAATTTTGCTTTATTCGATTTATTTTCAGATCTTAACACCCTAATTTGGATTCAATTTTCTAGAATTTAAGTCCATATTTAATTTGATTTTCCAAAGTTCAAGCAAAATTAGTGATTTGATTTAGATTAGATGGACCTTTTATTTTATCTGAATAACTTGAGACCGATATTCATCAATATGGAGCAACGACAAGTGGACAATGACGTACACGAGACTTGGTCTCATATCTTGCTACCACCAACGAATACACTCTGAGAGTGAGGGATAGCTCAGTTGGTTAGAGCTTCCCTCTCGGTTCCAGGTTATACTGGGATTGATTCTCATCCCCGCCTTGTGGCTCATTTGCAGGGCGCAATTATGAGCCGGAGCAAGGTGGGCGACCGCTCAGGGCCCCCGAAAATTAGGGGCCCCGAATTGAGTTAAGTGTATTTTGTTATAAACATAGACAAGATGAAGTCCTCTAGCTCAGTGGCGACGCATGACATCCAAGCTATGAACAAACTGGTTTGCGGATCGAAACTTGTAGCTAGCATTTATTTTTCTGAAACTTGTGTTTTTCTTTTTTTGTACTTAACTACAGTATTTATTAGGTTGAAGATACCCGGCTCCCAAGGCCAGAATGACCTCTTCGATAATTACATATTTACATTGGCTCACCTTACATATTAGAAGTGTAGAGTTATTATCTTTTGCTGTACTCATTAAGAGTTAATTCTACTTTTTTTTTTTTTTTTTTTTGATTGAAGATTAACCCGGCTCCCAAGGCCAGAATGACCTCTTCGATAATTACATATTTACATTGGCTCACCTTACATATTAGAAGTGTAGAGTTATTATCTTTTGCTGTACTCTTTAAGAGTTAATTCTACACGTTGATTCCTCAACTTCTATCCTTCCAAGTTAGGCTATGTTTAGTTCACCTGAAATTTTCTGATCTGAACTGATCTGATCTGATCTGAACTTATTTTTTCGATCGATCGAACTTATTTTTTTCGATCGATCGATCGATCCGATCGTCCGATCGATCCGATCGATCCGGGTCTGCGATATGATCTGGTCTGATCCGAACTTATCTTTTAAAAAACATATTATTACTAATATTATTATTACTTTGTATTTCATTACTAGTATTACTATTGCTATCATTTTATTACTATGCACAACTTTCAATAATAATAATAATAATAATAATAATTTTATAATAATAATAATATAAATAATTTTATAATAATAATAACAATAATAATAATAATAATAATAATAATAATAATATAGATAACATAATAATAATTATAATAATGATAATAATAATAATTATAATAATTATAATTATAATTATTATTATTATTATTATTATTATTATTATTATTATTATTATTATTATTATTATTATTATTATTATTATTATTATTATTATTATTATAGCATAATTAGTTTTTTTTTTTAAAAAGAGCACATTAGTATATGAACATACAATTAAAAATAAAAGACTAAGGATTCTTGGGTCTAATGGTATGGCTTCTTACCTCCCACATGGGAGATCAATGTTCAAATCTTGGTGGAAGCATATATTTCAATATTGTTGTGGGTGAGGGAGGGGGGTTGGGGCTTGTTGGGTCTTTATGTGAGTGACCCTGTGCGAGGGCAGCCTAGAGAAAATTCATCTTACCACAGGATTCCCGAAAGGGGCCCCAAAAATTTAAACATAAAAGAACACTCATGTTCAAGGTCCGTTAATAATAAGAATTTAGGTAGTAATGAAAAGAAAATATACTGAAAGAGCATACAAGATCTATTTAAAGAACACATTTTAAAAATAAAAGATAGATGTTATTTTTATATTGATGACATGTTTGGATTTAACTAACAACATGTTCTTTGTTATATCAATAAATTGTTCTTTTTTATTATAAATAAATATATATAATCATATGATCTTGAACAAAATGGTTAAATATTCTTCTTATATCGTTGTCTTGTTCTATATAAACTTTATTTTTAAAGATAAGTTGAAATCATTTGTAGAGAAAAATTTGAACGTGATGACAACACCATTAGGTTATCCCATGCTATTCATGTTTTATATAAACTAGTACTCCCTCTGTATTTTTTTATCTTTCTCACTTAGAATCTTGACACTATTCACAACTAGAGAGAATCTTTTAAATTTTTCTCAATATATAAGAAAAAATATAGTCATGTGGGGTCTTGTTTGATTCGTCTAAATGTGTAGTTTATTAATATTCAATTATTATAATTTTTACTAATATGTAATGAAAGATATTTAAGATAGAATAAGTGCATTGGCAAACGTGTAAATTCAAAGTAGGAAAGATATATAAATACAGAGGGAGTAATATATAATTTATATTATTCTACCAAAATTGTTTTAAAAAATAAACATCATATACTATTGTCATGTTCGTTACATGTACAACATAAAAAAGAACATCACATATGAAAATTATTAAGTAGAATAATATATAAAGAAGAACACTTACAAATGCCAAAAGAACATTATTCTTCTTGAACACAAATAGTTTCAAATAGTGATATCAATGACATTTATAATAATAGAAACGACATTAATAATAAGTACCAATATTAATAATTAATAAGTACAACAACGACAATAATAATCTTTTTGAATAAAAGTACTAATAAATAGTAATATTAATAGTAATAGTAATTGTATAAAGTATTAATAATAATAATAATAATAATAATAATAATAATAATAATAATAATAATAATAATAATTACAATAACAATAATAGCATTAGTAATACTAATAATCATAATGATAATAATAATAGTAATAATAATAAGTTTTTAAATATAAGCATAATCTAAACTTATCTGATCGATCGATCTGATCTGATCTGATCTGAGCTTATCTGATCTGATCTGATCTGATCTGATTTGAACTTATCTGATCTGATCTGAACTTATTTTTTCTGATCTGATCTGATCTGTTCTGGTCTGATCTGATCTGATCTGATCTGAAATAAGCAAAAATAAGGTGAACTGAACATAGCCTTAGATGTTCAATTTTCCAATAATTTAAACTAAACAACCCCCTCCTAAAACTTAGATTAGATATCATCTAACAAAAAGTGTAGAAGAAATAAATCACTGTAAATTTTTTTTCCATGATTAGAACCTTTTATTTGTTTTGACTTATGAAATAAGGGCCCAATATTAAAAAATGGTACAGGGCCTCCATTATCTTTTCCCCGCCCCTACTCATTTGCACCAAAACAAAACCAACGCATACACAACGCACATGGTAAGTGGTAACTCTCCCATTCTAAGCTAAAAGAAGAGAAATTTGTCATAAACAACCTTTTAAAAACCATTTTTTGCGAGAAACAACCTTTTAAAAAATTTCTTGCAATTTCAGACCTTAAACAATTTTTTTTTTGTTGAAACCAACCTTGCTCCGGATTCCAGCGTTGACCAGCCGGATTCCGGCGTTGACTGTCGTTTTTTTTTCCCTATTTTCTTCCCTTTCCCTGCAATTCCTCCACCATTAGCATCGGCATTAAGCTCACTCTTAAAAACCTCATCCATGACTTCTTTCAGTATTTTCTCTCTCCTCTTCACCTTCTCCATCTTAACCACCTATGCCATTACTTACACCATCTCCACCACCTCACTAACTCTTCTCTCACCATCATCATCTTCCAATTTTCACCTCCTCCTCCGCCTCCACTCTTTTCGCCTCTTTCTCCTCCTCCCCCTTCTACGTCATTAGCTCCCCCACACCACTACAGCCACATCAACTCCAACTGCCCCATCACCGCTCCTCTCTCTTTCCTCCTGTATCTCTTTCAATTATGTTTCTCACACCACACCACTAACTCACTTTCTCTCTCTTTCAAACTCACCGCTGCAACACTTAACATGACATCACGCTACCCTATCTCGTTCCCTCTACCACCACAACTATCTCTCTCTCCTCCTCCTCTCGTGCCACCCTTTATCTTTAATTTTCGCATTATCCGATGCTGAGAAAACCCCAAAAAAATCCAAACCCTTCCTAGCGAACTCCAAAATCAGATGCAAAGAAGCGCCTAAAGGAAGCCATTCAAGAGTTTGGAGGTTGACTTTCTTCGGTTGGTGGCGCAGGGCGGAGGAGAGATAGAGAGGAAATGAGTTTGGGTTAGGGGAGGAGGGATATTAGGAAGGAGTGAACTGGGGTAGGAGGAGAGAGAAAGATTTTAGGGGAAATTGGAGGGAAAGGGAAGAAAATAGGAAAAAAACAACAGTCAACGCCGGAATCCGGAGCAAGGTTGGTTTCAACAAAAATTTTTTTGTTTAAGGTCTGAAATTGCAAGAAATTTTTTGAAAGGTTGTTTCTCGTAAAAAATGGATTTTAAAAGGTTGTATTTCTAACAATTTTCTCCTAAAAGAATAAATATTTAGGCATATCTACATCTAGATGAACCACATGTAGCATTTTGCTTCGTTGTCCTTCAACTACCTTAACAAGTAAGGCATCAATCGGTCCATTGTAACTACTCATCAACACGGTTACACGGAGAAGGAAAATCGAAGTCAGCAACTTCCATAAAACCCAAAAATACCAACCTCCACTCAAAATCAAGATCAAGATCAAGCTCATAATCAATGGCGTTGCAATGGATGATACTGACATACGTAGTAGCAGCAGAAGCCGCCATTTTTTTGCTGATTTCTCTTCCATCACCTAAGCTCATCAGGTCTCGTATCGTTTCCCTAATCTCTCTCCTCCTTCAGCCTTTAATGTTCGTCGTCCCTTTCGCCGCTTTTCAGCTTCTCGGTACTCCTTTCTCTCTCCTCTCTCTTGTTTTTCTTTTATGGATTCGAAAATTATAACTTCGTGATTTGAATTTCATGTTTTTTTTAGATATTTATTGGAAGAATGAGCACCGATTGATGTGTACTTCTGAGATCTGCACTGCTGCGGAGAGAGATCGTTATGAAAAACAGGTAATTATTTTTTGTTTTCATCTTCTTGTTGATTATCTAGGGTTTGTTTTTCTTGTTTGTGTAATTTGATATCTGAATTTTTTGTTGAATATCAATTGTTGTGGATTTTACACTGATGTTGTTCTGGATGCTCGTATCTTAGGATTTATGGAGTTGTTTAATTGCAGAGGCTTTTCCTTTTTCTATAATTTTAACGAGGAGCTGTAAAATGTGGTGTTGGGATTTTTATTTGGCAATTCTTTTGCTAGTCGCATTTTGCAATCGAGTTGTTTTTTTCGACAACTTTAGAGTGCTAATATTGCTGTGAGTTCTGTTGCACTGAGAGGATCCTACTACGTTTACGAAGATATGCTTAATTGCTTGATCCTTTGGTTATTTGATATTTGATAGGTACCGGCTGTTTGCTCAGGTGCTTCTTTAGTCCGTTTGTTACGGTTTGATGATAGGCATAATATGTTCTCCACTATAGAGAAGTTCCCTAACTTGTGGGATATTGAGATGAAAAAAAAGCACATCAAATTTAATGCAGAACGAGTTTCTGTTTATGGTCCTCTAGTCATTATCATAGTGATATGCCAGATGTTATTGCTTTGCAAAAGCTTGCATCCACCTAAGTTAACGTCCTACCTCAAGGTGTCCCATAAGATTAGTTGATGTCTAGGACTAGATTACACATATATCCCCCCTCTTTCGGCCCATTCTAAAATTGTTGTCTAGTAGCTCGGAGCACTTTTCTGCTTTAGAAATAACGGACTAAATTCATCTTGCATACTCTCGCCCTAGAATTTCGTTTCAGAACTCAAGTAGAGGCTTCAACACTTGGTATTTGACTTCTAATCAACAATTTATTATATGACCTGTTGTGTGTACGATCATTAGGTATGTATATTGATGGAGTGACCAAATTGGTATGTGATGAAATGCATGTAAATGAATGTGGAATTAAGTTTTTTCTGCTTGTATTTACTTATTTATTTAAGTTTTTCATCTGAAAGATAGTTACAGCCTTACAGGTAGGGCTGTGAAAAACTGACCCAACCCGTTTACCGAACCCGAACCCGACCTGAAATAAGTGGGTTTGTGTTGAGATTTTTGACCCATTTAAGTAAATGGGTTGACACGACTTCCCATTTAATTAAATGGGTTAGGTTAAGGTTGACATTTTCAACCAGAAATTAACTTGCTTTGACCTGTTTAACTCATTAAACTATAAATTTTCTAAAAAGTTGTGTTAAAGATGGTGAAAATTTTAAAAATACTAATTGTAGAACACAAAATTTGAAAAGAAAATCTAATCATGCATACTTTTATGTTAATTTATTGTTGAAAACTAATAAATTTTAATAAAAATTTAATAGTAATTAATATGTAAATGGGTTAAACGAGTTATATGGGTAACCCGTTTAATAAACAGGTCGGGTCAAGGTTGAGTTTTGCAACCCGTTTAATAAACGGGTTAGGTTTGGGTTGGGACATGTTCAACCCGTTTATTAATAACCTGAACCCGAATCCGAACCGACCCGACCTGATCAATTCATCATCTCTACTTACAGGTTCTTTATTTTTGCTAGTTTTGGTAGTATTCTTGTAAATCCTTTTGTTTTAGGAGCTGGGAAGAAAGTTTGCTTAGTGCAACAAATGCAGTATTTCTAATATATTGATTTTGTCCATCCCAAAATTTGTTTCCCTTGTGGAGTAGAGAGTAGAGACTAGGTTGAGCTTGTCCTTGTGGAGATTTCTTATTTATTACTTTATTCTACTCTTTTTTCGCTTAGACTCTTCTTTAGTTACAATTCTGAACAATTAATGATTGAGAATCTGATAGGAAGATTATTCTCGAAGTCAGAAAATTTGAGAATAATGTTGGATATGGAAAGTTTTTGAGAATAATGTTGGATATGGAAAGTTTTGTATGTTGTTCAGGAGTCCTCTAGCAGTATATGTTTTCTATTTTATCTAGTATTCACTTTAGAGGGTCCAACTGTTTGATGTCTAGTTTTATGTTCCCCTCTCTGATCCCATTTTTCTGTATTTTGAAATTCCCTTAAAATGCTTGTTCTTTCTCCTTTAGTCCTTTCTCTCTTAAATTTATCTCCTCTCTCCAAACCTACTTGCTGCCTCATTCCCCATTGCTGTTTCTAGTCTCTCAAAAATCAATGGGCAGCTGAGGATGCTGTGTTTACAGATTACATCCGTCAAGAAAAAGGAACCTTCGAGCTAGGCTTAGAACAATAGTAGAGGATACAAAAGGATATCATATTCAGTGTTTTTGATATTAGGTCCTTTGGTTCTCTGTTATTGGTTTAATCTACTTATGTACTACATATCTGTAGTATATCATGTATATTTCGAGAGAAATAACTGTGGTCTACCTTTTCTGAATAAAGTTGAGTTCTGCTGCATTGTTTTGATGTTGAAATGGATTTGCTGAGAATTTATGGATAACTTGCCTTCTCTAATATCATAACAGTATTTTTATTCCCATCTACTTGTTTATACCTTAACCTTTATTTCTCTGTTTACCTTCCCTTCTATTATGCTCCTATGTCCACGTTAGAGCCTAAGTTCCGGTTTTCACTATTGCTTGTGAAAATTCCTACATCATCATGACCACTGCTACCTGCAACACATCAGTCATCAGTGCAATGTTAACTTCATAGCCAATGGCCCAATGCTAAATCCATATTGTCTGTTAATTACTTAATGTTAACTGTTTGGGAAAATAATTGTTGGTTGGCTCCCTTCTCATTAACGGGCGTGGAGAGGGGGGTGAACCTCTAGATCTTCATTTAGCCACCAAAAATATAAAGGGGGGTCATAAATCAGTTGCCATCTCCTTAGTCCATTTACTCATGACTGATGATGCCATATTTACCAACATCAACAACTTAATATACCTTAACTACGGAGTACCGATACTTATCATCGAGAACTCAAAAGAGACGGGAAGGATTAATTGAAGAAGGGGGTGAGGGGTAAGTGCATTAAAATACTAGATACTAGGATCATAGAGAACTAATGAAGGATCTCTCTGATTTAGGGCCCACTCGTTCAACACTGGTATCAGCTCTAGATATTAACCTAAGTACGCAAAGACTTTTGACTGAAAAATAACTAAGAACATTAAAATCACAATCATTTAAATAGTACTTTATATGAAGTTTAAAGATGAGAAATTTACCAGATCAAGAAATAAAAAAGATCTCAAGAGCTTTTAGTAACCAAACACACAATTATGATTTCTGGCAGAAGGCCTTAAGGTGGGAGCAGTGAACTCAGGTTGAATGTAAGTGTGATTCTCAGGAATAGCAAGAGAGAGGAGGGAGAATAGGGAAGTATTATTATTATGAGCTAGTGAAATGTGCCTCTGAAATTGGTGCCAGCTTGCTCATTAGTCTATCGTGACTCCTGGATATGCTTCTTTGTGTTTGTTTTCTACTCACTTCAAGCATTAATTGCATGTAAAGGTAGAGAGAACTTGCATAGCATAAGAGTGTGAAGAGAAAAGGTGTTTGGGCAATCGTGTATCCTGCTTATAGTTAAATCTTTTGGGTATAATACTTCCCACATGTTGTGCCCATTTAGTTTGATTTATTCACACACGCCAACCATAGTTCGACTCTCTTTCTGTGTGTGTTTCTTTCGTCCTTGTATATGAACTTACTGTCATCTGTTTCTCATGGCAGACCTACAAAGCTCAGAGGAATATTATTCTTTGCGCTACATCGTGTCTTCTCTACTGGTATATTTGCAGCCCTGCTGAAATAATGAATTTATAGGCATGTGTTGCTACATAAATTGTTTGTAACTTGATTATGGATGTTGGATGTATTCTAGGTGCATCTATCGTGCGTGCAAATATTACAAGGATATTGAAAAGATGGAGGAAGTTGAAAAGAGGTACAAGAAGCTGTAATTTTCTTTGGCATTCACTATATCTTGATGACAGCATGGAGATTAGAAGCTAGTAAGACAATTTTGATGTCTTGATACACTTCACCAGTTCAGCTGTAGGAGGCCCTTCTTATTGTCCTTTTCTTTTCTGGTACTCTTTTTGTTGAATCAGTGAATAGTGCTACTCTTTGTAGTGTTACTTGTGGTTGTGGTATGAGAACAACCTCTGTGAACTCCGTAGATTCAGTTTATTACCAATATCTATTACTACTAGCCTGGTCACTAGTAAGAGGAGTGTACAAGAGAGATAAGGAAAAAGAAGGAAAATGGTTTTCATCCATTTTGAAGGGAAAATGGTTTTCCAGCATTGGGAGAGCAATTTTGCTCTTAGGGAAAATGGTTTTATACTCCTTTGTACACCAAACAATGTAAAATTGAGAATAGAGGAAAACAATTTTCCAGGAAAATGTTTTACGTCATACCAAATGGAGCCTAAGTCGAAGTTGCGCTCTACATCAATCCTATATCAACAACACGTATACACAAATCAATCTCCAGGTTACTTTGACTCCCAACACTCGAACTATGTGTATAAGCACACTATATGAGGTTGAGGTGGTGGAGTAGTGGCATCGCTCCCCACCTCATATCCCTGAGATCTAGGGATCAAACCTCATGGGACTCATTTGAGGATTTCCCCTTACCCCCTCTTCAAGTGAGTTCCCTTCATCTTACCTTAAAAAAAAAAAAGCACACCATATTTTTCTTTAAAGATAAGGAGAAGCTCTAACAAGTTAGGGATCGAAGCTGATATCTACACCATTAAGCCAACACCTGCTGCTCAAGCTCTAGATGCCTAGTAAAAGGAAATCTGCAAATACTTACTTCTACCAGGTTTCTAAATACTCATTGCTCACATGGCATTCTTATCTCTTTTTGTTCTCCACACTGGTATCTCCTTTTGTTGGTTTTTGTTGATAATATAATTATGACAAGTATACATTGTTATAGAGTATAGGGGTAGGATCAAGTGAAAAAGACTTTTATTGGATAAGGCTCTTATTGGACAACGTCTTTATCATACATGGTCAATATAGGGTCAATTTGATAGCCCATTAATTTTGAAAATTCAAATAGCTATAATATGAAAAATCACATGTATAAATGTATATTCACGGTGTACTCACTGTTGTCTCTCATTTTTTCATATGTCCTTGCTCGTTTATTGGCCTACCCATTATTGACTTGTGTTGACCCGCTCAATACCACCCCGCATCAAGGTGACATTTTCATGACTTGAACCGATTTTGGCCTGCACTGATCCTGACCCAACTCGCCCAATAACCAATTCTAATCACAAGCAGTGCTCGGGTTCATCCTTTATAGTTTGTTTGGATGGGGAATTTGGATGGAAATTGAGATAAAGAGAGAGAATTGGGAATTCAAATTCCCTTGTTCGGATATAACACGAGGGAAGAGAAGGGAGATAATTAAAATGATTTACTTTCCTTCCCCACTTATTAAAGCAAAATATTCTGATGTTGAAAAGATTTAAAAGGAAAATGCAAGCTCGCTCTTCATTCCTTTCGTAGCCTTCCCTCCCCACTTTTCCCTCCATGATTGTTATCCAAACATAGTGTTGGGGAGATGCCTAAAACAATATGAATACAATATAATTTAAGTTAGGAAAATTTGCCAAACAAAAACCTTTTAAAGGTTCAATTTTGCGAAAAAAACCTTATAAAGCATTCTTTGCGAAAAGAAACCACAAACTTAATTTTTCTTGCAAGAAGAAACCAATTCCCATTTTCCGGTGTGTTTTTTCTCAATTCCGGCGCTGACCCTTCTATCTTTTTTTAACCCCCTATCTTCATTAACTGCAGCACCACCCCTATGCATCTCAAAAACCACACTGGAAAATGGAAATAGGTTTCATCTTGCAAGAAAAATCAAGTTTGTGGTTTTTTTTCGCAAAGAATGCTTTCGCAAAATTGAACCTTTAAAAGGTTTTTTTAACAAATTTCCTTTTAAGTTACAACATTCTTATTGAAATCACAAATTGATAAGTCACTGAAATTTAAATGCTGAAAAATATTATTTGATAAAATAGTAATGGTGAAACTGATATATACTACATATTAATTAAATTAGTCCATGAAGCAGTTACTCTGCATCACAATATAATATACTTCTTTCTCCCTTTCCATCTTCCTTTGATGATCCCTTTCTTTCTGTACATCGATTTGTTATAAAAATCTTACAAATTAAGGGTCACTTCACATTTCACGAGCAGCAACAAAATTTTGTTATTTTTGCAGCTCAACCAAAGCACATTACAACTGCATAGAGATACATACAAACAATCAAACCCATCAATCAGTTTTTGTGTTATTCAATTGGTTAATACTTTAATGAAACCACATAACTTTTTCATAGCAATAACTTCCACTTCCATGGCAAGATTGCAATAATCAGACTGTTTCAACATAATTTGCAGATATTAAAAAGGAATTTACAGGAAAGACAGATGTGATATTGTCCTAAATAAGCTTATAATGAAAGGGTAGTTGGACTTGAATTCAGGTCCTTGTCAATATTCCAACCCACACAAAGCAATTAGTTTGACTCAAAGGGGGTCCAATCCCAAGGGTTATGTTGTTATGGACTCCTTATGTGTATCTCCGGGAAAAACATTGTAGTTTCTCCAAAAAGTTATTTGCACAAATTATCAGCAATGATAGATAATTGCACAAGCCTGTAAAATGTAACCTTTGTTCCCTTATCTTTCATAATTTTTCAGGGTGTTCTCTTCACCTGATTTTATTAAACCTGATTGGACCTCATCAGCCCTATATCACCTTATTTTTCCAGATAATTGGACTTGATCAACTCTGATTATAGACCTCGTCAGCCCTTAAACTTAAAAATAGATAAAGATAATGCAACCTAACACCCCCTTCCCACCTCACCCCTCTAAAATCTTTCGAAACATCTATACTAATATATTAAAAGGTGTACAAGTTTGTGTGCCACGTGGCACTCTCCTCTAAGGCTCTAATGCAAATGCTTTATTTTCAAGCCAAATCCTCAATTACAAAAAATATTGTGTAGTTACTAGGCAATTAGGTATCGAACACGTGACCTTTGAAAGGAAAAATGAAAGCTTAACCATTAATCCAACATTACACCATTGTTTAGTATTTCAGAATAAAATATCATAAGGTCTTATAATTATACCTTATTAAAAGATTTGCACAAGTAGTTAGATACCTAACCTTTTATGATAATAACAAGACTATTATAGACATAAACTTTTACTCCAATTCCTTGTAGAAAGTTGAGCTATTGCTTTCATCCCCAAACTTTAAAGGTTTATTTTTCAAAAATTATGCAATTATTTTTCATGTCATTACGTCAATTTTACATCACTTGATAAAAAGTTACGAAAAGTAACAAACCGGGGCATCGCCCGGGACACTCGCTAGTTTTTAACGTGAAAATTTGATTACTAAATTTATTACAGAAAGTTCTAGTAAAGATGGTCTTATGCAAAAGTGTTTTGCCTTTTCACAAGAACCTATCTCAAAATTCAATCTCAAAACACACCATTTAAGCATAAGAAGCTTACTTTGGTAAAAGTTAGTTAGAAACCATGCTTTCAGTTTCCTGCACAAAGCCATCTCCAGTCCAGTCCTTGTCCGATGCCAAACCTTTTCTAGAAGCTTTTCTTTTCTGAATGGCTTCCTGCTGCATTCTTACCAATTCTGTGTGTGTTGTGAAGTATGGTAAAGAAGCCCTGTCGCGAGAAACAAATGGAATTAGAGATAAATATAGTGAAATCCACAATAGAAGTATTAAACTCTTCACTGTACCCTCGAAAATCTTCTATTGTCGAGAAATTGTGCATTCTCATGAAATCCTTTAATTCAGAGCATAGCTTCTTTACAAGACCATACCCATGCATCATTACTCCGGTGCAGACCTGAAAGATAATAGCCATCTTATCCAAAACCTTGTTGATGTAAATTTTGGTCAGAAATGTAAGCACAAACTGTATTCCTAAATTGCAGAAATGTTTCATATCACACAAGTAGCAGGGTCAGTTTTCTTAACCAAACATATAGTATGTACAATCCTGTTTTCTGCCAACATATACAAATGAAGGGAGTACCTTTCAACACCCCTTTCCCATTTATCAGCTTACCAACATAGGCACATAAAAGGTTTTACACATATTTATCTACAATCAAAAGAAACAAAAGTAGGGAAAGAGAAAGGACAAACAGCAGCGAGTAAGGGTTATCTGACCAAGTAGAGAAGCATAATAAGATTATGAGGAAACTAATGGATACTCCCTACGTTTTTTTTCTAATCTACATACTTTGTACTTTTGCACTATTCACATATTTCTCTTTGACCATCATGCGGGATCTTGTTCGTTTGTCCAGCATATGTCTTCAAAATATTTACATTTCATAATTGTTACTTATTGATAATTAAAGATGATAATGATCAAAGTTTTGTATTGCCAAGCGTGACATTCCTGGGTAGATAAAAAAGATACAGAGGGCATATTTGTCAGCCTATTATTTAAAATGTAATAGAAGAATGCGATAATCACATGGGTTTTTAAAAATAAAATTACCGGAACACTCCATAACCGAAATAGAGCTTAAGAGCATTCCATAATCCAAATAGGTGCTTCCTATATGTATTATGTCTAGCATGTGATTATCGAATACAAGCTTTCCACTGTCTCCTCATCATAATCTTCCCGCCTAGTGTTACCTAATTTGCTAATCCCCATGCGAACTCCGATCCGAAGGAAGGCTAATTGGGTAAATGCAAGTGGTGTACTTTTGGGCTATTTTAACAAAACTAGGTGGGAAATTGTATTTGCATACCCATTCTCATACTGTGAATTAAGTAAACGTGTGCCTAACACGAATCATTTCCTTCTTTTTTTGTCAAATATGTAGGAGTAAAAGATACTGACATCAATATATGAGTCACAGGAAATCTTATAACAAATACAGATTAAAGGGTCATCAGGACAATATATTGTATATGGAAGAAGATTATTGAGGTTATACCTGAACAGAATTCGCTCCAAGAAGAATAAATTCAGCAGCATCACCGCCAGTCTCAACACCTCCAATACCAGACAAGGAAAGTTCATCATTGAACTCTGCCTTCATCATCTTCGCAATGCTCATCACTTTCGCAAGCGCAATAGGATGAACTGCCTTTGATGAATATCCACCAGGGGTTGAGTATCTGATGGTGAAATTTTGTCAATAAGTTTTCAGACGAACTTAAATTTTTATGCATTAGAATTATTCTCTTCATAACATAAAATGCTCACCCCTCAACACAAGGTTCAGGGCGTAGGGTGGTTAGATTGATCCCCATAACACTCATGATTGTGTTGATAGCAGCAATCCCTTCACATCCTGATTCAAGTGCCACCCTTGCTGGCTGTATATTCATGAAAGCATGGGTTTGTATGAACAGTGAACTTAATGCACAGTGGATAAACTAATACTAAAGTAGTAGTATCACACACAAACTGTTGAAAGCTTTATGGAATAAGTGCCTAGTGGTGTTATGCTAACCTCTGTAATATCAGTCACGTTCGGGGTCATCTTTGCCCATACTGGAACAGTAGCCTTGGCATTTACCCAACCGCAAACCTCCTCTAACAATGCACAGTCCTTTCCTACAGCAGCACCCATCTTACGCTCAGGCATACCATGAGGGCAAGAAAAGTTGATTTCAATAGCATCCTGCGTAGGAATTTTTTTTTAGAAATAAGCATCTGCAGTACAGTGTCTACATTGATGTTAAAAATTACAAATCAATGAGCGAATGAAGAAATATTACAATTCCAGTTTGCTCGACTCTATCAATAAGCTCCTCCCATGCAGTCTTATTGTATTCTTCCATAATTGAAGCAATCAGTATTCTGTTGGGATATTCGTCCTTCAACTGCTTGAATTCTTTCAACATCGTTTCAAGTGGCCGGTCACTAATTAGCTCAATGTTTTCCCATCCAATTATTTGTCCTTTTGCAGAGCCGTTAGCTCCAGCTTTTAACCGAGCATAGCGAGGAGTTACATTTATTACTTTTGCAGCATCCAAAGAAACCTAGAAAAACAACGATCCTCAGGTAAGGCATTTCATTAGAAAAAGTATCAGCAATAACCTAGTATATATATCCAGCTGAGCTGGGGTTTGGAAAGGCCCATAAGTACGTAGCCTTACCCTAAATGATAAAAGAAGTATAAGGACAATGAGTCAATACATGTCAGAAAAAGGATGTGGATCCAGTTTTGCTATATAGTGAAAGACAAGATTGGGTGTATAAACAATAAACTTGCACGAAAATCAAGAACTATAAACTATCAAATTGACAGCGTTATCATATCGACCTATATCCTCGGATCTCAAGCATAGAGTTACAATCAAACAGCTCCTCAATCAGGTCAAATGCTAGTGTTGATAGAACAGATGAAGATTCAATTGAAAAGTTCATGCTACAAGATACAAGCAAGACATGTTTAAGAGGCATCACAAACCATAGAAATGATAGTAATATCAGCATCCAAAGTTGCTCTATAAGACCATAAGCTAAATTCTCAATGCTTCAATAGCTATTCTCAAATCTCAAGACATGGACTTCTAGCTATACTAAGATTGAGGATCTCATGATTCAAGTTGCCTATCGCATTCAATTAATTTTCACACCTTTCAAGTCACTTTCGTGTCAAGATACACAACGTTTTATTGGAACTACATAATTTGCATGATCTTCAAACTCCAAAGTGAATATATCAACTAGCATAAGCTAATATCAGGGAACAATTTAACCTCATTTGTTGGCACTCTGACCTGCCCAATTTTAAAAAGCATTCACTCAAGGGAGAAGTTTTATCTTTACTCTAGGTTATAATTGGTTAGATCAAATGTCTCACTATGTTCTCCTCTTTTTCTTAGTTCTTTATTTATGAAACTGTAAGCACCTAGAGGTGGTGCACCTTTTTAACTGACATTTACTTGAAATCTACTACTTTAGTCTTCAAAATATGCAATTCCACAGATGAATACTCATTCCAAAGTTAAAACTACTCCCTTCAAGTAAAAATTATTTGCCATTTTCGCCAACCTTTTGTGTTGTTTCGTACAACCCATCACTATTGTGTTCAGGAAAAGAACATGGCATTACTTTCTTTTCAAGGTAACACAGTATTACTTTCTTTTTTGAGATGAATGTGGTATTACAAGTTACTTTAATCTGTGTGCCAAATTATTGAAATTATAGAACACCAATGTAGTACCACCAAATACCTAACCTACAGAAGTATCAATTAACATTAATGGAAAGGAAGAGTAAACAAAGTTAGCAATGATATTTAAAATACTTGGTTATATATTCGCAACTTACATGCAGTCTATACCAAACAAGGGAAAGCCATAATTTTATCCTTATCCCCCCTACCAATATCCTATCTTTATCCCACCTTATTTCCATGATGTTTATTCACATAACAAACTCCCTATTAGATAACATGTATCTAGGAATGGAAAGAATGCTTGCTTGATGATGTGTCTCAATTACAATACAACCTCTTAAAATCGTCCAATTCACTATCTTTTTCTCACGCCAATATCAAATAGATCCTATATCCATGAGTATTGCAATTTGCATCATGTTCTCGGAAAGCTCAGACAGTTCAAACTAAAGGAATATTCAGTTCTGAATAGAATGCCATAAAGAAGATTAACTTCAAAACAACATAGTAGTACGATAAAAAAACATGTGGGTATAACCAAAATAACACTAATCCGCAGCGTATTGCACATCATGCTCCTGGGTGTATAATAATCTATACATGTTATCTAAATCTCTTTTATTTTGCCATTGAACTTCCCAATCAAATTCGTTGTAACACTCGTAATATTCACCTATAATAATCTATACATGTTTCTTCACTGCAATATTAATGTTAACACAATTACATTTGGCTTATAGATGTCAGCAAACTTAATTATTCCCAAGTCCTAATAAATCTAGCAACTTTCACAATAACAATTGGCGCTCACATCAAGGCTCCGTTTGGTTGGATGTAAAACATTTTCAGTGCAAAATGATTTTTATGGAAAACAATTTACAATGGAAAACACAATTCCGAACTTAGTTTTCCGTTGTTTGGTTACATGTAAGAAAAATAATGTAAATAAAGGAAAATGAAAGGGAAAGTAAGGAGGTAGTGAGAGAAGTGTACAAGAGAGATAAGGAAAATGAAGGAAAACAAGTTTCCCTTCATATTGAAAGGAAAATGGTTTTCCATCGTTGGGAGAGCAATTTTACTCCTAGGGAAAATAGTTTTATACTCTTTTGCAAACCAAATAATATAAAATTGGAAATAGAGGAAAACAGTTTTCCAGTAAAATGTTTTACCTCCTACCAAACGGAGTCCAAATGAAAGAATATAGAAAATATAAGAGGTAAAAAAAGTGAAATAGATTTTTTTTTACTTGCACCATTTTGACTCCTGCACTATTAATACACTTAACTAGAAATTTGTTAGATTTATCTCAATATATATATATATATATACTATATTTACATGATCTCAACTTTTTATAATTTTAATTCAAAAATCAATATGTGAAGGTCAAAATATTAGTATAAAACAAAAAACAAGAGATGATTAGAGAAAAGCTCACAGTTTTAGCAATAACAGCACCCCATCCTTCATCAAAAGCCCTTTTCATAACAGTATAATTAGTCCCAGGTGGGCCCGACCCGATTACAAACGGGTTTGGCATTGTCAACCCATTAACTTCTACAGTAAGATCCGGATCAACTTGCTTTGACTCGGACGCAAACACCTTGAACCCAACCCGACTCGGCCGAGTTGACCGAGTCGATCTGGGGCAGTGAAACGGCGTTATTGGGCTTGTTTTGAGATGGGTACTCATCTTAATTGTTGCTGCCATTGATGAGAGGAGGAGAGAGAATTAAAAGATTCTTCTTTCTGGGAATATTTTGTTTTCTTTTGTTTTTTTTTTTTGAGGTGTTGTTGATGAGAAAGTAGTAGGAATAGGAAATAATGAAGATTGAAAGAGAAGATGTGATTAATTTATAAAGAAGGATAAAAAAAAAAAAGTGTTGTAGTTGTGATTGAATTATTGAGTTGTGGGATAAAGTATAAAGTAGACTAAATTAATTACTTCTTATATTGGAGTTCTGTGAATGTGTGAAATTTTGAGATTACTGTGACATAGAGGGGGAGATCTTTCCTGGAGACGTAAATAGATAGAACAAGCAAGCAGAATATCATACATGCCGACTGCCGTGCTTTTGGGATCTGTTAAAGGTTTTTTAAATCATATTATATAGGGGTTAAAATTAATTATAATTGTATTTGAAATTATAAACTGAGAGTGATAGATAACTTAGTGATTAGAGGCTAGAGTTTTTCTCCCGGTGGATTTCAAAAGGTTTTGGGATCGATTGCTTACCCTTATCAGTAAGTTGGAAATTGGGATCCCCTTTACTCCAACAACCAAAAACAAAGTGTTGCATACAAAAAATTAAAGTCTAACTTTAGAGGGAGATTCATAAACATAATTGGATATTTGAGAAACCAAAAGGACATTCGGAAGGTATTTATCTAATGTACATTTTCCCGTCATGAATTCATAATTGGTCAATAAATCAAAAATTGAGTTCTGGGTGAATACGAATATGATCATGAATTATATTTGCCCGTTGTTGGGCTCTACTAAATAAAATTCATAGTCTAGTTTTATGTAAATAAATGAAACAACCAAACAATTAATTTGAAACACTTTTAAATAAATCTAAGTTGGTTTTTTAAACACAAAAGACTAATATTGGTGACTAGGCTCCTAACTCAATTGTCCAAATTATCTTAATCAGCATGGGGACATTTATTTAGGTCTTGATTAGCAAAATAACATGATGAATGTGATAAAAGCAATAAGCAATCAAGCATGAAAATATATACAAAAGAGAGAAAAGAGAAAAAGAGATTAGAATATACAAAAGCATGCATTTTTCAAAGATCTGCATAATGGAAAGAAAGTTAGTAACTTCAGATTATCGAAGAGAAATTGAATAATTAAAAGGACCTTCATGATATACCATAATCGCCTTGGTATAAGTGAATACAACTTTCAACAAAGATATTTTCAAAGCTTGAAATAGGAAATTAATGGAGCATTGGATGTATTGAAGTGTATATATATATATATATATATATATATATATATATATATATATATATTTAGAGTTGAGTGTTTGGATAGACAATATGGGGAATAATATGTGAATAATCATTTTTAAAATCAGGTAAATACGAGGTATTTATAGGCAAACGAAGAGTTGAGGATTCCAGAAATCACGTTGCAGATAAAAAGAAAGACGTGCGCTCCATGCACGGCTCGTGCACCCAATGCGCAGGTAGCCTGCGCCAAGACGCATGAGCTTTTTTGCGTTTTTCGGATTTGATAATTTTTGATGATGGTGCGTGCACAAAATAGTGCGCTAGAGGCAATACGGTTGCATGAAGCACAATCACATATTTGGCCCTTTTTTTTTTAATCCGAAATTAAAAAATTTCTTTTATCCATTATCAAATATTATCACTTAAAATCCAAAATCATTTATGTAGAAGATAAAAACTAATTTTCATGAAATCATTTAATAAAGAATATTTATTTGAAAATTTAATTAATTATTATGAATAATTAATTGGGCTCTTTAAAATTGGGCTTAGAATTTTTTTATATTAAAAATGGACTTTGGGTCTTTAAAAAAATATTGGATTTTAACTCTTTGGTTTGCTGTTTCGAATCGGACCTAGTAGGACGGTGACATGTATCATCAATTGGTAATTAAATGGGAGATAAATTTATGTGCCTATAGTGGATATTGATTGATTTGGGCAGCTGGTGAGCAACTAGAACTCAAGTCAGTCAAACCTCGGTCAACACTCGACTCGAGTCGGCTAGTTCGACTCAAGCTCGAACTCAAATCCACACATAACGGGTCGAGTTGACCTAGCCTAACCTCGATTCGTTAACCTCGTGAGCTGCTCGATAAATTTTTAATCATTATATATTACAATCAATATTTCAAATCTCAACTATTCTTACGATAAAATATTAAATTGATTATTTGTAAGTAACTTGAAATAACTATCCAAATTAAGAACTTTACATAAAATATTTAAGGATGTAACTTAATAAAAAAAAAAAGAACCTTTATCGTGAATAATTTAGGGGAACTAATCAAGTATATCTGCTCGTGAGCAACTTAAACTCGACTCGAAACCTTAACGAGGTAGAGAATTGTAAGCTCGTTAAGAAATAGCTCGACTCGAAATGGACTCACTAAGGCTTGAACTCGACTCGATAACTTAATAAGTCCAGTCGAGCACAGGTCAACTCGTCTCCGACTCGCTCGATAAGCACCTATATGTAAGCTCAATGGTTGTCAATAGAAAAATGTAATAGGCATGTAGTAATATTTAAATTAGTGATTATTAATGTAAGCATTTGCATTATATTATGACCTTTTAGAGTGTAAACAGCATAACTATAGCTTCATTAAACATTTGAGATTGATTTGTTAAGTATGATGAGTACAAAGTCATCAAATTCGAAAACAATCAAAATTAAGCCTATGTACGTAGAAGTTAAACCTATATCTTTGTGTTGCCAAATGCTACGGAATGCTTTACCACGTCGAGCTAATAGGAGAACACCACAACGCCACTAATCCGAGTACTTCTAAGCTACTACTAATGCAACAAAAAAAGATGTACTTAATAATAGGAAGAGCAGGACATGATAGGTGGTTATGGACTAAAACCACATAAGTTCGCCCCACATCATTTCAGATTAAATCAAAAAAAATTCCAACTTCAATTGGCTATCGAACCCCATTTAGCTAAATAAATGCAAATGATGAAAAAAATAAGCATGGAGATCTAATCTATAAAATGGAATCAAATTACGAATTCAACGTAATAAGTAGACAGAGGAGCATGCGATCAACTGATCAAGGTTTTCAATGCGATTTCCGTCAATTGTTTGGAGTCCTTGAATTTGACCATATTGATATGTTGGAGCTGTATTAGGAAAATTATGGGCTAACTCTCCTAAATAAGAAAAGGTCGGCAAGAAATTGTGGGCTGTAGTTTGATTAGGGTTACTTATTGTGATTTCCTAAGTGTATTAGGAATTAGAATTGTCTTGTGTATATATTTCTTATCCAATGTAGAGTTGTATTAGGAAATATTAACTCTGCATCAACTACTCACTATATGTATATTCTATGGGTCAGTCCATCAAAGACACAATTGTTTTCACCATAAAAAGATCAAAGACACAATTGATTTTCTCGTTGATATATTCTCATATTAGTGAGAGTTCACTCATGGTACACCCGGGTGTATCATGAGCATGGTACACCCAGGGGTATTTTTGTAATAAATTAGAGCTTTAGGTGCTCATTTGACACCAAGTTTGCTCATTTGGGCATTTTGCTCATTTTGCTCATTTGCTAATTTGCTCATTTTGCTCATTTTGAAATAAAAGTGTTTGCTCATTTTCTTAAATGAGTAGAAATATTTGCTCATTTGCTCATTTTGCTCATTTGGAGAAAATAGTCTTGGGTGTACTATAAATATGTGCACTACTACAACCACCTTCTCCTTATGCTGTATGCATTGTATGTTTTAGTCTACTATTTAGTCTCATTATTGCTGCTCTAAGATTGGAGATATGGTGATTTGATTACTTACTTAGGATCGCATTATAAGATCAATTTTTTTCCAACATCTAGAATTGTCGGTCACAGTCTAGAATAACATTAGTTATTTTTTCTTTTGCAATGTGTTTCATTAGTTGGGTTCATCCACCAACCGGTTGTGTTAAGATTGACACCGACACGAGCATTAGAAGCAACTGTAAAATTTGGATTTGGAGTACGGTGAGTGATGATGAAGGCAGGTGGATAACAGGACATTTCAGTAATTATATTGAGGAACCATTTGACAAGCTTGTCGGTCCGCAACGACAAAGACAAATTGTCCAGGGTGAACTTAAAGATATCCATATTGCACGCACTGTTAGTAGCAAAGGTGAGTGGATGCATGGATGTAATCATCGAGTCAGACTTCAAAACATCCATTGATTTGACAAACTATGACTGTAGAACAAGCAAGTGTCCATGGTTAGACATTGAAATTGTCCTGATGACTTTGGAATGTAAAAAATTGGCAAGCACACTAAACTGTTGTATTTTTCAACATCAAAAGAAGGAAGCTAAATTCTGTACCGATAAATTAGCTATGCTTGGTATGGATAGCAATGAAGCCGTGCAATGTTCTGAGCGTCCTCCATATCAAATTGTCCCATACATAATTGCTGATCATAGGGATTATCCTCCAACGAGGTATAAAGTTTACATATCTTGACATGTTAGAAATTTGTGATAGTAAAACATTTAAGCAAGAGATCGCTTATTGAGACTTATTTGAGTTATCAATCTTATCATTAAGTCGATTTTATGTATGCTTTAATTTTGTATTTTGGATTTTGATTGTAGATTATGAATCAATCATTAATATAATCTAACCAATTCTGAAAATTAAGATTCCGCAGTTTTGTTGTTGGTATATTTTAGGGATATATTCAACAACTTTAGTTTAGGTATTTGTAATGTTGGCAATTCAACTCAATGATTCGAAAATTTGATTTGCTAAATGGGAGCTGTATTCGAATAGCTGGTTGTTGCATTAGCAATCTACACCAGTTTCTATTAAGTCTTGTTTTTATCGTGTGCGGTTACATAAGATAAAATGTGACAACAATTATTATTTCCAATAAGGCAAGGAAATATTTTTTTACACAATTATTACATTGTAAAGCTAAAGGTAATTTGACGCCAGCTGAATTAGTTAATATCCAACAACTTCAAGTATATTTCTATACCTACATATGCTAATAAAAAAAATGCTATTGACATTTGATTAGAGCATCCTTAACAATGAACCCAAATAAATGGTGCATCATTCTCTCTCCTCCACATCACTTTCACAAACCATTTCCAATTTTACTCTTAACCATGAACCAATAAATAATGGTTCATCACTCTCTCTCATCCTTTTTTTCCTACCCCACCACGTTTTATCTCTCTTCAATTAATTCTATGGAGTTGTATTGATAAATGTAAAACCAATTGAAGCTAATTAATTGTAATTAGCTCTTATAATTATCAATTCGTAATTACTAATTTTTATTATATAATAATTATTGATGACTAATTTATTATCATAGACTAATTAATTTTTTTTTTTGGAAAATTATGTGATGAAAGAAATGATAATAGGAAGAGAAGCGAAAACTGAAATTGTGAGTAAAGTATAGCAAAATGAGTGTCTATTTATAGAGAATGAAAAATTATGAATTTTGAATTTTTTTTATTGAATTGTATATTTTGAAATATTAAAGTTACAAAAAAGGAAAATTTGTTAGAACAACCTTTTAAATACAAGTTTTTGCGAGAAACAACCTTTTATAAAAAATCTGGCAAAAAAAGACCTTAAGAATATTTTTTTGCGAGGAACAACCTTGACCCATTTTCCGGGCATTAACCAAGTATTTTGCGGCTTCGACTCACTGAAACCAAACATGGCAAGGCACGTAATCCACATATCTTATGTTTCAACCCAATTTCCCTTCATATACTGATAAAGTCAACGTCGGAAAATACTTGGTCAATGTCGAAAAATGGAGAAAAATAGGGTTGAAACATAAGAGATGTAGTTCACGTGCACTCCACATGTTCGGTTTTGAATGAGTCAACGCTGAAAAATGCTTGACCAACGCCGAAAAATGGGTCGAGGTTATTCCTCGCAAAATATTTTCTTCTTAAGGTCTTCTATTGCAAGATTTTTTTTTAAAAGGTTGTTTCTCGCAAAAACTTGTATTTAAAAGGTTGTTTCTGACAAATTTTCCTTACAAAAATTGTAACGCTAATAATAAAAGGACCAATGGGAATGAAACACATGGCGGAATATGAAATGGACCGCCAAGCCCACGTTAGGCCTTCTGACACGTTCTGCAGTTTTTGCTTTTTGTGCGCTTTTCCTCCAATTGTTGCTCAACAGTGGCGCTGACCTTTTTTTTAGCTTTTCCTCTCCTTCCCAACTCCAGCGTGGCAAACTCAACCCATTTCACGAACCATTCGGTTTTCCGAATTGTTCCACCTCGATCCACGCACGAACTCTTTTTGGTTAATGATTAAGCCTTAAAATAATTGTTTATCCTTCATGAACCATTTTTGGGTTCATTGTTGAGGATGCTCTTAGTAATCAAGATTTTGCATCCTTTACATGCTTTGTTAAATTGTCTTACTACCATGAGTTTTCAATTCTTGAGTGACGTGTAGGTTAACTACTCAACAACAATATGATAATAGAGGTCAGGTACTAATGGAGGTAGAATTAGTTTGAGAAAAATCCAAAGTTTAGTCCACTTCATTTCAAACTCGTCGGACTATACCTGATTGGAAAAAAGTTTACACTGAATTCGGACTCAAACTCGAGTCCAATGAAATTTGTACTAAACTTGGACTCAACTCTTATTAGCTTTATATTAAACTTATATGAAACTTTTTTTTTTATTTTCTTTTCTTCACTAAGGATAGTGTCTGCTAGGGACATTGTTATTCCGCAAACCTGCTACAACAAGCTTGAGCGAATCTAAAGTTTTCATAGGTCTCAGGCTAAAACAACCTGAAAAAAACACTTTACAACTAAAATCACGTTCAAACCTTGAATAAAACTGCCAAAGTATTGAGTTGGGGTTGACCCAACTAAAGCTTAAACCAAAGATTTATGCCCAAACCTAAACTTCTTTCAAATTGAACCAAACTCATCTTTTTTTGTTGAAAACCATTGAGTTTTGCTGAACGCCACCCTATTTTTCCTTAGTAACATCTTGTATTTTAGCATAAAGATACGATGGTCTTTCCTTCTCTTTCCCCTCCATTCCCCCATCCCTCCTTCACTCCCCTAATATTCCCCCTCCATTCCTCTTCACCTCTTCCATTCCCTATCATCTCTTACTCTCTCTCTCTCATCCCTTTACTCTTCTTCCATTTCCTCCATTGAAGGACCACAAGATCTCAAAATTTTCCAGCAAGCTCTCATTTTCTAACGACTTTAAGTTTTCCTACCACCTCGTCATATCGCCGGAAAATGCTAATGTAAATATTTTTTTTCGGAATAACACTAATGAAATGTCTTGAATCTAGCTCTTCGAACAACTTAGCATGGGGGTCTCGCTGCCCAGTCAGCGAGTCGGGGTCCAGGGATGAAGCGCCCTTAGGCAACGCTCCTAAAACTTACGATACATGGGGTTTAGTGTAACGGTTTTCTGTTTTGTTTCCTATTTCGGCCGACTTTGTTTAGGTTAATTAAAATATATCGAGTAAGACTTGTCGGACACTAACTTGGGAAGTGCGTAAAAAATACCCAGACGTCTACCATAGGAGCCTGAACCTGTGGTCAGGCGCCTATCATAGGCGCCCAACCACAGGAATAAACGCCTATGATAGGCGCCCAACCACAGGTATAGGCGCCCAACCACAGGTATAGGCGCCCAACCACAGGTATTAGACGCCTATGGTAGATGGTTGTACATGTGGTTGGGCGTCTATACCTATGGTTGGGCGTCTATACCTATGGTTAGGCGCCTGTTAATGTGGTTGGGCGCCTACCATAGGCGTCCAAGATGCCTGAGTGTTTTTTCAGCAATTTCAAGTCATTATAGTCCAAATTATTATTCACAAAATCTTTTTATTACACTAAGCTTTTCAAGGCAATATGACGAGGTGGTCGAAAAACTTAGGGTATCGACGACAAGGTGATAAAAAAAATTCGGGAAAAGTTGCAGTAGATGTCGTCAGAAAAAGTTACAGGTGATGTCGCTGGGAGAAATTGTCCACTATGTCGCCGGAAAAGTGGACGAAGATGTTGATGTCGTGAGATGTCGCTAGAATATGTGAAGCTCCTTAAATAGTGGCAAAAATGAAGGTGATGAGAGAGAGTTAGAGTGTCTGAGGAAGTATGAGAGTGGGAGATGGAAGAGGTAAGGACTAAGGAGGGAACGGGGTTGGTAAGTATAAATACATGTAGGATAGACCATGTATGTATATTCGTGTATTTAAGGCATTAGTAGGAAAAAAAAAACAGGGCGTCAGATAGCAATTGAGAAACCATTTCGGCATTTTAGAGCCTATTAGACTCATACAAGTTCAGATTTGAGATGAAACAATCCTATATGAAAATGTCTCCCACAAGTACTTGTTAACCGAGGTAGCTATTCTCTCTAGAAAAACCTAGAGCCTCTCTCCCTAAAATCTTTTAGAGCTAAATACAACCCAAAACCCCTTCTTTCTTCTCCGTCAACCATCACACACTATCTTCCACCAAATCTTTTCAACTCAAGGAAAAAGGCAATGAACTATCCTTATCCAGATTACAATGAGGCATTTAGTGGTCCTCTCAAAAAAAATGGGGCCAAAAGTTAACTCTGAATTTGGAGACATGATGCCTGCGGATGTTGTATTTTCGATGACAGTTATTGGTAAATTCAAAGATGCAAGAAATTTCTCTGCATCTCAAATCCAAGACTGGGTATCCACATGCTGGATGTCCCAAAGTGAAATCAAAGTAGAAAAAGTAGGGAGTGTATTCTTCATCTATTGTATTAATATGGAAGATAGAGATAATCTGCTTGCAAAACGAACTACAAGCTACCAAGGAGCTCTGCTCATTTTCAAATGCTGGTTCGCAAGTGCGTCTATACGGAGCTTCGACCTTTCAACATCACCGCTATGGATTCGAGTAGAAGGTATCCCTATCACCTCAAATTATTCTCACGTAGCGAGAATAGAACTGCAAAAATTAGGGGATGTCATCACCTTAGATGCGGCATCTCTCATAGATGGTCCAAAAGAATTCCTTAGAGTTAAAGTGAAAATTCCCCCAGATAAACCCCTAAACCCTGGTTATTTTTATGAATACCAAGAAGGCCAGTTCCAGTGGGTAGACTTTAGATACGAAGGGGTATTCATGTTTTGTAAAAAATGTGGTAAAATAGGCCACAAAGCAAGCAAGTGCAAACTCTCATTAGAAGATGCTCAACGTCAGTTTGGAAGAAGGATGAGAGACATTTGCATTAGTTACGAGAACCTTATGGTAAGTCATCCCCTCTCTGCATGTTATTCGAACAAGATAATTGGGTTACGTAGGATTGAAGTATTAAGGACGTCTAGATTTGATTTACTAGAGTACCCTTTGGATGAAAATCCGTTTGCCTCAAACTTTTCTGATTCATCCTCACAATCATTTAAATCCACCTCTCCAAAACCGAAGAAAAGGAAATATTTCGGTTCATGTTCCCAAAAAGAAAACGACATTCTTCGGATTCTTCAAGTGAAGGTGATTTTTCTGGGGATCATATTCCTTTATGGGCCAGCAGGGTACGTTATCAATCAAGAAAGCGGGTAGTCCGCCAAATCAAGGGGTAACAGAAAATAACCACAGAAATGAGCAACAAGATTGTGCAAGTCAGGGTAAACAGAAGAATATGTCCAGTAACTGTGAAGAAGTCGACCAAAATTTGGAGGAGTCGAAGGTGTCTAGGAAGAACTCAAGGAAGAGAACAGGTGGCCTGTGCATTTATGAGGGAAGGAAATGGTCAAAAAAGAGGAAAATTCAGAAGGAAATAGATGTGATCATAGGGATGGATTTCAACAAGTTCTGCGATAATTCATTTAATGGTAGTAGGGAGAATATATAGCTGGAATCAAGAGGAGAAACAAAACAAAGTGGGTCTCGCCAAATCCAAGGAGGAAATAAGTTATGACTACCAACAGTCAAGCAACTCAACTACCACATTTATCACTCCAGGTATTCTTTCACCCATTCAAATTTTCCTATCTCAAAGCTTCCCCTAGCATAAGAAACCCAAACCCATTTACTTTGAATTAATGTCTGAGGAAAGAGAGTCTGAGTGGGAAGAAGTACTAGAGTCATTTAAGAGAACTAGTAGTGGAACTGGGAGCATTAATTTTAGTTTCCTTTTTGACCCAAAATACTCCTTTATTCCCTATGTTATACTCAAGAAAGCCCAACCACCACTCTATTTATGTCAACAAAGGGAAGTAAAAGTGTATGATATAACTTTACAATCCTCATTAGAGAATTATAATATTCTGACCTCGTCAAGTATCACCCATCACTTTCCTCTTTCCCTTTTATGATACTCCCCAAACCACATAAAAAAACCTTTCCAAAGATGGCGTTTCTATTTGATGAGGTGGAGGAATTGAGTTCCAAAATGGAGCATTGTGGTTAACCATCTCAGAGTCAGACATAATCACTTTCCCGGTAAATCTTCTTTGTGACCCTTTTATACCGCACCACCTTCGTAGGGCTATTATGAACACAAGACCAGACGTTAACCAATGGGCCAACCCAATCCTCAAAATTTCCCGAATATCAGCCCAGATGGATCTCCAATGGATTCAAGTGAGGAAACTTCAGACTCTTTTACCTTCCCCAACCCACCTTCAAATGATCCCAAAAAAGTCATTTCATCCGAAAATACCCCATAAAACAAACCAAGACACTTGGGGCCCATCATTCGAGCATGGCCCAAAGATCTGGCCCCAACACAGCCCACCCTTTTTCGATTTTACCTATACCAGAAGTCAGCCCACCTAAGTTTGAGCCCGTCTTGGTACCTGAGGAAATGTTCTATTCAGCAGATTCGGAACTAAGCTATCTTGATCTTGACAAAATGGATCTTGATACCTCTTCATTCTCAGCCCATCTTGAATCTGGCACCAACATATCTTCCCCATGTACTTTGAGAGGCCCAAACTTAAAGCCAAAAAAACCAAAAACCCAAATTAAAAAAGAGAGGAAAGCTAGGAGGAAGAATATGGGAAAAAGACTCAGTAAGGACTGTTGTGCTTCATCTTTCTAGGGAGGTAGGAAAAATAAGAAAGAAAAGGTAGGAAGGGAGGCAAGGAAATTAGAGATAGAAGAAAATTGCTTTGAAGATAAGGATGGTTATTGGATCCCAGTCCAGAAGAAGAGCAAATTTCAAAGGAACTACAAGGGAAAGCAGATTATGAAGTATGGTTTGAGTCAAGGGGATCATCACTAGGAAGCTCAGAGGAAGCCAAGGAAGGAAGGGGTGTGGTAGCTGGCCCAATGCAGCTCCCAACAGTGATATGAAAGCGTGTGCGTGGAATTGCCGGGGTTTTAAATCTGCAGACAACCCGGCTCTTCACTACCTCTCATGGACTGTCGGCAGTCAAGCTTTAGATTTACTTTTTCTGTCTGAAACAAAATATTCAGTTGATGAACTAGAATCTTATGTTCCTAAACTAGGATTCTCGGATTATGTAGGTTTTGATGCAGTAGGTCTTGCAGGAGGATTATTTTTGTGCTGGTTTAGTAGGATAGAAGTGTCAATCCTCTTTATTTCTCAAAATTATGTATGTTGTAATATTAAGGATGAATGTAATATTTTGTACTATGTGACTTGTGTTTATGGTGCTCCTATCATGGGAGATAGAAAACAAGTATGGGATACTCTTCGAGCGTTTGTTTGGAGTCATCCGGGGCCTCATCTATTCCTAGGTGACTTCAATCAAATAGAGTATTCATTGTATAAACTGGGGGTAGCAGTGTTTTACAGGGCTGCTGGAAACAATTTAGTGATTGGTAGAATGAATGTAATTTGATAGATATCCCATTTCACGGAATGCCATTCTCAAAGACTAATAACCAAAAAGAAAGCCACACTATTCTTGAAAGACTGGACAGGGGCTATTGTAATGGTGAGTGGAGAGATCTTTTTTGTCAAGCCCAAATAGCAAATTATCCAATTTTTCTTTCTGACCATGGACCCATTCTACTAATTAAACTGCAAACCAAAAAAACTAAAGAAGAAACGGCCATATAAGATAGAATCTTGGTGTCTAGGTTATGAGGCAATGGAAGAATTAATAAAGGAAGCATGGAACTTGAACATTCAAGGTTCCCCTCTGTATGTAGTACACAGAAAATTGGATCAGGCAAAGGCCAAATGTAAAAAATGGTGCCTAGAGTACAAGAAAGAAAACAAGGCGGAATGGGAGGAAATTAATCTAGAATTGACATAGCTCCAACAAAACATGGAAGAAAAAGAGGGTCAAGAAAAGGAGCAAATAACGAGGAAAAGAGCGAGGGCAGCGACTGATATCAAGTTTGAGTATTGGAAACAATGTGCAAAAGCAAATTGGAATAAGCTAGGAGATCAACCGACGGCGTATATTTACAAAAGTATTAAAACACGCCAATGTAGAAATGAGATTAGAGCAATAAAGAACAGTGAAGGGGAGTGGATCTCTAAACAAAGTGAGATAGCACGCAACGGAATTTGTGAAGTACTTTGCCAACCTATTTGAAGGATCGACGAGCCAGGATGACTTGACTCAGGAAATAGATGATTGGGTAGAACCAATGGTGAATCTCACAGAAAACCATATCCTTCATTTAAATAGAGAGTTCACCAAGGAAGAAGTGAAAGAAGCAATTAAGAGCATGAAAGCTCTCACTTCTCCAGGGCCAGATGGAATCCCGGTAGTCTTCATTCAAAAAGAATGGGACATTTGTGGCAATGAAGTGGGTAAGGCAGACTAGATTTTCTTTCAGGAGGGTTCATGCTAAAGGAATCTAACCAAACTCATAATTGCTCTAATCCCCAAAGTGGATCGTCCGGAACAAGTAAGTCAGTTTCGCCCTATAATCTTATGCAACTCTACATATAAGGTCATTGCAAAATGCTTGGTCCGGAGACTCCAACCCCTTACGAAGGACCTAATAGGTGACTACCAAAGCGCGTTTGTGCCAGGAAGATCTATAAATGATAATTGTATCATTACCCATGAAATGCTTAATTGCGTGAAAAAATGGTAGAAAGGCAATTCTTTCTCCCTAATCCTAAATTTGGACTTAAATAAAGCATATGATAGAGTTAGTTGGAAATTTGTGGAAAAAATTCTGGTACAAATCAAAATGCCACCGCTTTGCATTCATCTAATCATGCAGTGTATAACAACGGTTTCCAATTTGGTTCTTGTGAAAGGAGAGCCATCGGGAAAAATCATCCCAAAGGCAGGATTGCGCCAAGGGGATCCTTTATCCCCTTATATTTTTATTCTTTGTATGGAATCCTTATCGAGACAGTTGGTAGTACAACAAGAAAAGGGATCCATAAGAGGGTTGAAAATTTCTCAAAGAACTCCTGAAATATCACATCTTCTTTTTGCGGATGATGCGTTATTTTTTCTCAAAGGTACATTGGAGAACTGTTGGAACATGAATTCAAGCCTATGGAAATTTTGCCTACTCTCCGGGGAGATGGTAAACCAAGAAAAATCCTATGTTGTGTTTAGCAAAAACACACCAAGGAAATTTGTTCGTCTCTTGAAAAAAGGGCTTAAGGTTGATTCAAAAGAAAAGCTTAGGAAATATCTTGGATGTCCTATGGATGTTGATGGGAGAAATCTGTATGTTTTCCAAGAGTTGCATCAAAAGGTGGAAGCTACAATTTCGAGTTGGAAATGCACTCATATGAACTTGGTAGGAAAATTAATATTTATTAATAGTATTTTGGTAGTTTATGCATCACACATGATGGCAACATACATGCTTCCGCAAAAAGTGCTTAAAAGCATCACCTCCTTCCTCCTTCGATACTGGTGGAAGACAAGCAAGGCAAAGAAGCCACTTTACTGGAGGAAGAGACATTTGTTAGAAGAACACAAGAACAATGGTGAAGTGGGGCTTAAAAACCTAAACATTATGAACCAGACAACTCTCTTCAAACAAGCACGGAGGATCAACCAAAATGATCAGTTACTAGTAAGTAAACTCTTTCGAGCCAAATATTCTTCTAATTGGTTTGCTAATAGTATGAAGGGGAAAATCCCGCTGAATTGCTCGTGGAGTGGTAGAAGCCTAATGAGAAGTGTTCATAGTATGGCGAGTGGTGTGGGTTACATGGTGGGCAATGGTAAGAATATCAACATCACTGAATCGACTTGGGCTAGTCTCGAGTATGTGGCCATCAAACATGCAAATGAAACCTCTAGCTTGACTAAACCAATTTGGTTTTCATATTTAATAAAAAATCCGAGACAATGGGATATAGAAGTGCTTGACTCATGGTTTGATGAAGAAACAAAAAAGAGAATAATGTCAGTCCATATTCCAAGAGTAGAGAGACAATATGAGTATTACTGGAAATTCACTCCAAAGGGTGAATACACAATAAAGTCGGGGTACTGGTTCATAAAGAATTGTGGGATCGCAAAAGGGTTGAATAAAAAATTCTAGAACCTCAAAATTTGGTCAAAATGGAAATTTTTCTATTTGAAGCTATATAATGGTGCTCTAGCCACCAGAGTTAACCTTAGGAGAAGGAAAATCCTAAGTGAGAGTCTTTGTTCGTTATGCGTAAAGCACGAAGAATATGAAACTCATTTATTCAAAGATTGTGAATTCGCAAGGAGAATATGGAAAAGCTCACCTCTAGTGGTGATTTCAAGCCAACCAGAAAACACATCGGTGAAAACTTGGTCAAGAAATAGGTTGTGGTTCTTGATGAACGAGGAAAGAGAAGAGGAAAGCAAAGTATTTGAGTTCATACAACTATTCTATGGAGTCTATGGTTGTTGAGAAATTGGAAAGTTTTTAATCCATCCACGTTGATGAGGCCAAATATAGTGTTTGATTGGGTGATTCAATGGAGAGGAAGATGGGTAAATTTGAAAAATCAAGACCCAAGTATCCCCAAGATATGTGAACAAGAAAATAAAAAACCTCCAGAACAAAAACCGATTACTTGGCATAAAAACTGGTCTCAAGAGCTTCAAAGGAATGTGTTGGTTGTGGATGGAGCGTGGAAAAATCAAAAAGAAAAAGAAGAAGGTATTGTTGAAGCTTCTGGGTGGTGTTTAATGGAAGCGGGTGTGGTTAGTGCAAGAGGCAAGAACAAGATTTGTGATGCTTCACCAAGACAGGCAGAGGCGTATGCACCACTATATGGAGCAATAGAAGTTCACAACAAAGGGATCCATGCCCTGGAAATATGGTCTGATGCGAAGGAAATAGTGGAAGGGTGCAAGATGCAGCGATTGAAATTCTGAGTTGCTAAACGACGCCCTAGAATTTCTTACTAACGCCCTAATACATACTTTTATACTATATTTATATATCCTCTTTCTACCCTTTCCCTCGCTTCCCCTTCCCCTTCTTCCACCACCACTATGAATTGCACAACTGGAGCCACCGCCACTACCACCTCCAATTTCCGGCGAGCTTGATATTGTCGCCGACAACCCAAATTTTTTTTTTTTAAAAATATGGTGAGTTATTCCTTGTGTGTGTGCAGTAGCTCTACAATATGAACAATTGGTAATGAGCGTCGAGAGCTAGCTAGGTAATTCTGCCTTCTTAAACAGTTCTCCATAATCTTCACTCTTTTGCTTCATCGATGGAACAATAATCAAATTCTTCGTCATCGTTAAAGACTTCATCTTCTGCCTTTGACATCTTATCCTCACCCGGATGCACCAAAGTAGGATACAAATGTTCAGTACCTTGTGCCATCCTCTCGAATTTCTCCACCCAAAAGTTGAATTTTTTAAAAAAAAAATATGGTGAGGCGTCCATGGTAGACGCCCCACCACAGGTGGAGGCGCCTCCAATGGACGCATAACCAGTTTTTTTTAAAGAAAAATTTAATTTTTGGTCTCATAAACTCAAATCTTAATTTTTCTTTTTGATTTTTGTTTTGTGGGGTGTGGTGGACTGTTGGTGAAACGTGGTGGACTTGTGGTGGTGGCGGTGCTGCTGTGTCGGTTCTAGTGGTGGTGGAAGAAGAAGGGAAAAGGGAAGTGAAGAAAGGAAGGAAGAGGGAGAAGAAATGGAAAGGTATAAAATACAGTATAAAATTATGTATTTATGGCGTTAGTAGGAAATTTTAGGGCGTTGAATAGCAAAACCCTTGAAATTAGAGCAATTATAATGAATATGCTTTTAATTCTAGATAGTTTTAATTCAATTATTTTAATTCATGTTCCTAGACTCAAGGTTAACGTGGCTCTTATTTGCTTGCACGGGCAGCAAGGAAAGAGTAATGTAACCTTTTTGTATTGCCCTTTGTCAAAAAAAAAAAAAAAAAAAAAGGTACTTGTTAACCTATTACTTCTAGTTAACCTTCAACATCTCTTTTACCAACTCATCCAAATCCCAAACACTCTCAATATACCGTACTAGATAAATCAAACAAAACAAAAAAGAGCCAAAAAAAAAAAAAAAAAACAAAAAAGAGCAAAAAAAAAAAAAAAAAAAAAAAAAAGTAAAGCAAAGTTGCTTCTAACAACAATGGAGAAACGTTCAAATCTGTTAGATGAAGCTCTTAAAATCTTCGACGACAACTCATCTTCATCTTCATCTTCATCTTCATCTTCACTTGGAAGCGGAAGTTGTGTGCTAATTGAAGATAGCGTCGAAACAAGCGGTGCATTTGTGATTCACCACATCCTCAAACGCTCTCTCTCTCCTCATTCCTCTTCCGCCGCCATTTTAGTCTCTCTTTCTCACCCTTTCTCTCACTACGATCGCATTCTCCGCAAACTTGTACGCTCATCATCTTATTAATCGTTTCTTCTTTTTATTGCATTCAGATTTCTGTTTCAATTTTTACCACTTCGTTTCTAATTCTCATATGTTGTAGAAATTTATTGATTAGGCTTCAGTTGATAGGTTGTGCTGTTTTTCTTGGCTGAGAATTATGTGAACTTTATTTACTACTTCTATAAGTTGCAGGTTTTAGAGCTTATTTAGATTAGTTATCACTTATCAGCGTTGATGTACAGAAAACTTAATTGATGGAAAAAATAGCTTTAGAATTTTATTTTATCACTAAGACAATAACTTTTTGTTTAATTTAGATATTAATTATATAGGGATATTTTAAGTATTTTAGGGGAACACCAAAGTCCTCACTCATGTTTTCCCTTATAGAATAGAGACATAGGTCCAATATAAATGGAAAATGGTATATGCATTGCAGCCCTTAGCTAAAAGCTTACAAGTGTCTTATAAAAAGTGGAAACGTTAAGCAATGATGAAGTATAAATAACCCCAATGATACGTGGTTTTGTCATAAATTTCTAAACTAATACCAATTTAGAAAAGAATTTATTGCTTATCGTTAGCTCTTGAAGTTGGTGTTTTGAATAAACCCTGCATAATCATGATACGACTTGGACCCTGCTATAGAGTATTTTGCTACATGGTGCTTTTGTTCCCATGTTGGAGAGAAGATTTGACTTGTTGGTAGGAGTTTTCTTGTCATTCTATGCCGCCGGAGTAGAGACTTGATTGATTCCTGTAGGAAGTAGTCATTGTGTCGTTGTACTTTGCTTATGGTTACATGATTGGTTGGATGAATCGAAAGTCAATTATTTACAGTTCCAATTCATCCCTCTTATTGCTTTATGCAATGTTTGACACAATTTGGAAGAGTGCATTATGATATTTGAAGCTGTAACAGGGTTGCAACCTGGCTGCTCACCGTGATAACCGGAGGTTTTTCTTCTTTGACATGCTTATGCTAGGATGCACAGGTCAGAATATGCCATCTGATTGTTTTCACTTATGTATGCAAGAAGATTGGATCTACCTTGTTGCTTAAAATTTGTTATGATCCTCAGGAGATGTCCATCTTATCTTTATTATTTTAGTGCCTCACTAGTATCTTAATTATGGTGCATGGCCAGCATAGGAGTCAATTAGAAATCAGATCTCCATGTTAATGTTTCAGGGTCTAAAACTGGGTAGATAGAAGAGGAAAGATTAACAGTATCCTTTAGAAATGAAGTAATCCATAACTCTATGAAATTATAGAAAATGCTCTTTTCTTATCATCCTTTCTCTCTTTTTTGTTATCTGTTTAAAACCAGACCAAAGCAAGGAAAACATACATAATGGTGGACTGATTGAGCTGTATGGGAAAATCCAGAAAGCTGTAGAAGACATTACCTCCAGTAGTGGAAGCAGTAAATGTATCACTATTATACTTGACGATTTTTCCCTCATTGAGGTGGCTGCCAAGGGATCTTTCAATCATAGCTTGGACTTTCTGCGATATTGTTACACTTTGACTTCAGAAGCTGTAAGATGACAAATCTCTTTTCTGGTTCCCACATCGTCTTTTTTTTTTCTGATGTGTTTGTGTTTGTCCTCCCCCTCCCCCTCCAAGTCAATATGATGCAAGTTGATTCATACTATATAACATATTAACTTTGTGAAGTAGTTTGTACTAGCTGAGGATATAATTCTGGTACATTGCTAACTCTATGTGCCTCTGGATCATAGCAATTTAAGTTTCTGCAGGCCTTGACACATGGAATGGGATGGTCAAGTACTCTGTGATATCATATCTTTGGGGTTCATATTACTCTTCGCGTCATGATATAGGACATTTGAGGTTTTATCTACAAATTTAGGAGACCTTGAATAAATTGAGGCGATTGATGAGGTGAAAGTGCATAATTTTGATAACTGTATTAGTGACTTTATACTGTTAAACCAAAAGGTTAAAGTTCTTGTATTATGTACTAGAGGATGTAGATAAGATGCACACACCCTTCTTTAAATCAAGGATTTTCCATTGGTCATCTGCAACCAGCTTTAGAAATGTCTTAGACATGTTTACTCTTGTTTGAGATATTTTCACCGTGGCACATCCATCACGAGTTTTAATGTCTAGCACAATTGAAAAGAATCTAGTTCGTCTCTAAAGTACATCATTGTGATCTTCTCATTCACCTTCCTCCAGGGTTGTTCCCTTGTGATCCTTAACCATGAGGATATCTATTTTGGAGAGGAAAGTTCAACACCCATGTTACAGATGGAGTATTTTGCTAACGTATTAATTAAAGCTGAACCATTGGCAACTGGTCTGGCAGCTGATGTCCATGGACAGGTATCTTCGAATTCCTGCATAATTCAGTATCTGTTAAAAACTTAAAACTGCTAAAGATGCAATGATCTGTTTTATTGATATAACTGCAATCACAGAAGTCTGAAATTCTTGTGTAATTATGGTTTCTCAACTTGCAGTTGACTGTATTGAACAAAGGAATGCGTGACCAATCTTGGAGTCCATCAAACAAGGTACAAAATTTTCACTTTAAACTTAAGGAAAACGGTGTTGAGTGCTTTTATCCAGGGACTAGGGCTTGAAGAGAGCATCAGAACTAGCCGACTAACCCCTAAGGTTGCACCCTTTATGCTTTGTTCCGCCTTATGTGGAAACTCAACTCAGTGGTGTGGAAGTATCAGTATGTTAAGAGGATTTGAAGCCTCCAAATGTAAATTTGTTTTATGAAGTTCAGCAGTCAGCACAATGCCTTGTAGTATTTCGTTCAGAATGTTGAGATCTTTGGAGGGTAAAGTATTTGGGGGCTTTGAGCAATGTAACTTTTTGCATATTTTAGAATCATTGTAACTTCTAGAGTTATTAGCTACTCAACTAAAGTTTTGCAATCAAGAGATTCTAAGGTATTAAGAAAGTGTAACATTATGCGGAATCTGTTATAGAAATATGAGGAATCACTTTTTTTTACTTGTCCCGTTTGTTTTCTTAGAAATATGGAAAACAGGGTATAAGCCCATTTGGGATCTGATTGGCTTTTCACAGCTTTTACTTTTGAATGGAATTCCGTGGGAAAAAATGAAGTGTATAACTAATAGATGCACCCAATTTTGTTTAGTTTGACTTTTCTTTAGTGTTTCCCTCATATCACTTCAATCCATATCTACTCAAACCCAAATTGTCTCAAGTCTGAAGTAAACCTGAACCAAATGTAAAGCAGCCCTAAGTTCGACGTCCCCTCTTTTAATTCCAAAAGACCTTATTAACTGGTTCAAATCATGCCGTACTCTTATGGTTTGTATGGTAGACAATAATAAATAACGGTGATGATCGATGGTAGTGCTTGTCTATTCCCAAACATATTTTTTTCCCTTTAAATTTTTTTATTATCACCATCTATCACCTCTTTATAAATTGGTATCGAGTGGCGATGAAATTTATAAAGAAAAGCACATGTTATGGGATAAAGTTTCAACAAAGCTGTCTTGAAAATTTTAGGGGTCCTGTTCTAAAAATGAAAATGAGGCCCATATATTATTAACATTAATAGGTTGGACATACATATTAGGCAATAAACTTACAATTTTGATAAGCAAATATTTTAAAATGTAGATTTTTTGTCACGCAATGAGGAAGAAATAAGCATTTTTCATAAGAAAATATTAGAAAATTAATATTTTGGGCCCTTTCAGGTTGGGGCCGTGTGCGATTGGGCTTTTTGCGCACCCTCTAAGCCGGCCCTGAGTTTCAACTATATGAACATTGACATGAAACTTTCTTACGGATTGAAATTCATTGCCAATACCGCTATAATACTACATACCAAGCGGGCCGTTAGAGAGTTTAGATGAGCAAAAGAGACAAGTCATGGGAGAAAGCAAGAAGGCATATATATATATATATATATATATATATATATATATATATATATATATATATATATATGCAACAAACGATTTCCTATTTTAGTGAAATCATAGCAATATTTACATAAATACATGTTTTATCCACACCATTTCAATGAATTAATTTACAAAATATATAGGTAACTTTTACCATCTATTCTTCCAAATCAATTGATGAAACCCTGTTTCGGCATATAAATCTTTGTCTATCTTCCATTTGGCATGTCAATTCTTCCTCATCGTCCTCCATGAATTCATTTACACCATAAACTTTGTTCACAACCAAATAAGAACCCACACCAAAAACCATCACACCAATCAAAAACCAACTAAACAATATGTTAACCAACGCCTTACCACGATGTAATGATCCATGATCGTCACACTTAATCACATTCCGACCATATTCACCCTTCTTCATTGAGCAACCTTTGGGGGCAAAATCCGGAGTCCATAGCATAAATCCCATGACAATTAGCCAAAGTCCTTGGAAAATCACACCAAGTGACCTAATATAGGACATCATGAAACTCTTAGGCAACCATATGCTAAAAAGAGTGCTAAATAAGCATACTAAAACAACTTGTTGAAGGAGCAAATGGTATTGGCCCTCTAGGCCGACATGGTCCGTAGAGTGAAAATGAAAGAGGAGAAGCTCTTGGGCGAAGGCCAAGGCCGCGGTGAAATGGCCCATACCGATATGAGCCTTGGTGTTAGACCGTGCTTTGTCGAGTAGGATAGCAAAGAGAGCATGCAAGAAGAATGTCATGGCAATGGAAGTATGCTCAATGTGGTGGAGATGAGTGGCTAGGATTGTTCCATCATGAGCGAACGGCGAGCTATGTAGTTCCATGAAGATGAATATAGAGGTTCCCATGAGGATGAGGTAAAGTTCTAAGTACCTTGAAAATGAGGTGGGAAACCAAGAGACAGATTTGTAGCATTTTAGAGTTGCATTGTTTTTTGTTTGATTATAAAGATGCCAAAGGCCTATGATAAAAAACACTAATCCTAGCAAAACATGACCATCTCTACCTCCCATGTTGGTTTAATCTTGGTGGAAATTTAAGATAATTTTAGTTATGTGAGGGGTATTATGGACTTAACCAGACTCGATAGGAGGGTAGCTTTGGAATAAAAACTCTGAGATCGGACTTAACTCATTAGTCCCAAAGATCAATTAGGAGTACCTCATCGACGAGCTAGCGAGATTGATGGAGCAAAAGCGAGAAAAGATTTTAAGAAGCATACTACAAAGGAAGCATATAACAAAAGAACACACTTTTGGTTATGTACTATGACAATAGGCATGGTTGAAGTTTCTGCGAAGCTAGGCAATGTTTGGTGGCTTGGAAGATACTTTAGGATATTGGGTACTTGGCAAAGTTTGGCTTTGGTGAGTGAACAATAGTCTAATCTCTCTTTTAAACTACTCATCAATATCACAACTGAAGCCAAAATTCTTGTACTCTACCCTTGAATTTTTTTGGATGTCTTTAACATTAAACATAGAGTTTAATTATTGGTATACTGGATGAAGGGTAATGATTTATCTTTCTCCAAAAGCAACAAATATAAACTGAAGAAACAGAAAAGAGAAATTTGGTGGACCAAACCTGATATGTACCATACTATTGTCTGCTTGAGTTCTTTTTGGTTCTTTCCCCCCATTTAATAGTCGAACTTGTTTTATAAATGGTTTGTGACATATATGCATATTCTACTAGTTTTGTCTAATCTCAAACTGATCTGCATTATTTAAATGCATATTAAGAGTGTTTTGGTAAATTACAAAGATTTAGATGCAACATACTATATAACCTACAATACAACATTTATAGATTAATATTAAACATTTATTTGTAATTTAATACACGACTTAGTAAACATATAATGCAAGTATTTATATATACAACATTTTCTCTACAAAGTAGAACATTAGGGCTTAGATATACAACATATATAAACCATAATATACAACATTATTTATTGATTATGAAAGGAAAAATTGTACTCCCTCCGTTTTTTAATAGATGTAACATTTGACTTTTCACACTTGTTGAGACACAAGTTTGACCCATAATATCTCTAATTATATAATTGTAAAAGCTATAAAGATTATATATTTGAAAAGAGTATACCGAGACAAATCCAACAAGATCCGACATGACTATATTTTTTCATATATATATATATATATAACAATTAATGGTCAAAGTGAGTTGTATAAATAGTGTCAAAAGTCAACATGTTACATCTAAAAAAGAACGGATGGAGTATTAAATAAGTCAACCTTTGGACGGTCTCCCATTTTAAGTCTACCTTTTGAATATTCCTGATTGAGTTAAGCTTGTAGGGCTATTCATTTCAACATGTTACATCTAAAAAAGAACGGATGAAGTATTAAATAAGTCAACCTCTGGACGGTCTCCCATTTTAAGTCTACCTTTTGAATATTCCTGATTGAGTTAAGCTTGTATAGTTATTCATTTCTAATCAGTCAAAATACTTACAACCTAAACAACAGGTTTTTTTTTATGTTTTAATTTAATTTTTTTTACTTCTTATTTTCTTTTTTAATTCTCACCCACCACCTCTCTCCAAAAATCACCACCCAAACCACTAGCATTACCACCCGCAAACCACCAATCGAAATCCTCTCCATAACCACCCAATTCACCCGCCACCTGACCCACGACCTTAAACCCTAGCTTTAACCACCCAACCCACCACCTGAAACCCTAACAGTAAAGTTAACAACAAGGCTCAAAAGCCCGCTTTCAAGCCCAATCCCAACAATCGCCATTAGAGACAACCTTTTGCTTTTGAACGTCTCCAGGGGGTACCCATAAAGTTCCTTGTTCCCCTAAAACAACGTCGCATTAAAGTGGGGCATGTCCCAGTGCGAAACCCGATGGAAGGCGGGATTAATCCGGAGAGGCGGTTGAAGGAGACGTCGAATGTGGTAAGGCGGACGAGGAGGGAAAATTGCTGGGGGTATGGGCCCCACAAGGAGGTTGTTGTAGAGGTCGATGACGTTGAGGAGAGAGATGGTGAGAGGCGGATAGGGTTGGTGGAGAAGGGAGTTGAGGAGAGAGATGGCATAGAGGGGGAAGAGAGAGAAGATGAGGGGAGGAGGTTTTTTTTTATTTATTTATGCAAAAATCAGAATTGAAATTAAGGATGTGAAAAAAGCACAAAAAAATAAAAAGCGAACCAATCACATTGTAACACGCATTACATGTAACCTCCTAAACAGGTCAGGAGTAATCCAAAATTTGACTTATTTTGGAAAGACTGCATAAAGGTTGACTTATTTAAAATAATTTGTCCATTCTGAAATATAATTCAATTTATTTACGATATTACCATTGATATATGCATTTTTCATACATAACTATTCGAGATTTGGCATTAGTCTATATTTCCTTTTTCTTTAGGGGTTCTCCAAACTTCATATTGTTACTATATTATAAAGCAGACAATTTTAAGGCATTTTTAGGTCCAAATATATCCTTTGTTCCTTTTGTCAAGTCAAGCAACATTGTTAAAAATTCTAAAACCAATTTTGCCAATGAAAGATATTTATCGTGTTTTAAATTATATCGTTGTCACACACTTTTAAGCAATTCTATATTATTTTGACACACGCTCAAAATGAATTTACAGATACCTTGTCTCGCAGTTTTGGGGAATCTCCAATGACTTTCAATAAGTTTAAACTGGCCTTATATGCACGTAATTTGTGCGAAAGCATATATAAAGTTAAATTAATTGAGTAATTATATCTAATAAACTAAAATAATTGCAGTTTTATAGTGGAGTTTATACATTTTTCATTTTCCTTTTTTTTTAAAAAAGTAATTGATTCTCAAGTTGAATTGTGAAGGGCTCATTCATCTCATCACTCGCGGGAAGATATATCTAGCAGACCTTGATACGGTGCTTAAAGAAATTTTTACTCTTTGTACTAGTTTTACTTCCATAGTTTTGTCTAATGTTCGTAGAGATGACAACTTTATTGCGCATCATTTAGTGAAACTAGTTCCCTTTTGTATTGAACAAGTTTGGGAAAACCACGCCTCTAGCGAGGTCTCTAACTATGTACATTTCGGACATTTTGTCCTTAGATTAATGAACTAGCTTGCTTTTCCCCTCAAAAAAATATTGTGTGCTGTTATGTTTTTTTGTTTTATTTTCTAATTCTATTTTTTAATAAAGTAGTTAGTTTTTGGTATTTTTTTGTTATACTTTTTTCTTGGTGTCCCCCTCCTCTTCCCTTGTAGGGTTGAGATAGAGTGTGGTGGTAAGATTTACTTCATGTTATTGTTGGGGTTTCCATGAAAGGAAATAAATAATATAAATCTGATAGGACCATGAAGTATATCAATTAATGTCGAACAAAAGATAGAGTACTTTGTAAAAGAATTGAGGCAAAATGAGAAATTCTTGATGAAAATACTAGAAAACGAAAATGCAACATAAATTAGGGATCCCTCCTTGCATGGGATGAGACTCGATTAGGCTATCACCTGCTAATCAGAATATTATTCTTAATATGATGTTGTGTAAGTTACTTAATTACCATATAATTAGCTATTTGATTGTATAATACATGAATGTATTTAGCCTTTTTGGTAACGTTTCTTCATTAGCATGCAAAATTCTTTCTTTACTCATTGTGATATGTGAACAATTGCAAATCATGGTTATAACTTGGGCCACATCACTAGTTCACCCTATCTCCTCAATTGACTTTAACAACGAAAGATATAATTTATGCAAAAATGTGGGAAATTCCCATTGGTAACCTTGTAGTTTTTCGGTTTCCCAATGATAACCATGTGGTTTTCAAAATCCCAAAAATGACCTTGTACTCTTGTTGAATTCACAAACGTGACTTTTTCAGTTAAATTTCTGTTATATCTAACCATTAAATCAATAAGCGCATATCGAAATGTTTATGGAATACAAATTGAGGGGCATCTAATCGTTTTTTGCAAATTTCGACCTCAAATTTGACCCATAAAGGGTTAAATTGACCCCCAAAACCTTGACCGGGCTATTATTTTTGGCACACAAAATAATGCACGTAAATCGAGATATTTCTGGAACGCAAATTATTCCAAAAAAATAGCCCTGTCAAGGTTTTGGGGGTCATTTTAACCCTTTATGGGTCAAATTTGAGGTAGAAATTTGTAAAAAAAAAACAAAAACAGATTCGCCTCAATTTGCATTCCAGAAACATCTCAATTTGCGTGCATTGATTTAACAGTTAGATTTAACGGAAATTTAGCAGAAAAAGTCACATTTGGGAATTCAACAAGAGTACAAGGTCATTTTTGGGAATCTGAAAACCACAGGGTTACCATTGAGAAACCGGAAAACTACAAGGTTACCAATGGGAATTTCCCTATATTTATTGTGGGTCAAGTCCATATGAGATTTTTCTATACTTTGTTTTACGGTAAATGCAACATGAGGGGAATGCATAATTTAAATTAAGACTTGAATTAAATAATAGGATAGAATAAGCAAAAAGTTCCACAAATAGAGGTGATGTATTAATTTTGCAACTTCATGAGAAGGAAAGTGTTGCATTTATTTCAGATTTAAAAAAATAAAACTTGAATAGACCTTATGCACAATAACTTAATTAGTGTACAACCGGGGTCTCATATGATATAATCAGTTTTTAATTGAGATAGTCAATTACCTTTCGTATAGTAATTTTTTGTATGATATAATTATCTTTTGTGTAGTCAGTGTTGAATGATATAGTCAATTTCTTGTATAATCAGCTTTTTCATAATATAGTCAGTTTTCTCTGTTATACTAACCTTTTATGTGCTACAGTCAGTTTGGTTCCCAATAAATTATTAACCTGATCCACCTAAGAGCTTTTGTATTTCAAATAAAGGAATTACTCCATCCATTTTCTTTTGTTGTTCATATTTGGAATCGGAGAGGAAACCAATGCAACTCAAAAAATTGGCAAATTCCACTATTTTAAATAAAATTAAATTAATTAAAAACAAAAATTCTAGCCCTTTGAGTTATTCTATGTTAAGCAACCAATGATACAAAAAGTTTGAGGGGTAAAAGAGTAAAGTAACTACAAACTAGTGTGAACACATTAATTGTTCATTGAGTTATTCTATGTTAAACAACCAATTAGACAAAAGTTTGAGGGATAAAAAGGTAAAGAATGGCTACTCAATAGTATGAACACATTTATTGCAACTCAAAACTAATGGGAAATTTAATTCATAAATTATACTATATATGGAAATATTCAAAATAGGAACAACATATTGAAATTTTTCAATGGGAAATACAGGAACAAAAGAAAACGGAGGGAGTATATCACAAGGGTTGGGTGAACTAAAATTTTCATTTAAAGTAACATAAAGTTTATTTGTGGGATGTATATCAAATATATATCTAATATGTGCGCATGCATACATGTTAATATAACCATATTTTTTTAGTAGTTCCACTACCCAAACTAAATAAAAAATAGGAAAAATTGACAACAAGGGGTCTCAACTTTGGGTGATAATTTTTAAAAGGTCTAAACTATTGATTAACCTGAGTAGGTCCTAACTTTAGGGTGTCTTAACTTTTAGCGGGCCTTAGTGACTTGAAACTAGCTTAATAGTTCATAACTTGTAAAACTTGAGTCACAACATAATGGTTAATTGAGGGAGGGAAGTAGGAACTATGGAAGATTTTCAAAAAAATCGTCAATTTTAAGTCACCGAGGCCCACTAAAAGTTAAGACTCCCTAAAGTAGGGACCTACACAGGTTAATCAATTGTTCAAACCTTTTAAAAATTATCGCCCAAGGTTCATACCCCTATTCTAAATTTTTCCTAAAAAATATCTTCAAAATAATGTAATTAATTATGGCATACGTTGAAGGAAAAGTTATTTGTTTCATTACATAAGGACATCTTTTATTGTATAATTACTATGTCATTATTCTAAAAGAAAATATTTACTTAATTGTTACTGTGTGCCTCTACTAGGCACACATTAGAAAATCCCTATAGATTGGATGAAAGCATTCTTGTTACTTGAGAAAACCTGAAAAGAACAAATTTACCGTCGGTTAAAATCTGGATGGCAGATTATCTTTACACGTCCTTACAACTCCTAAAATGAACAAAAATGGAAATGGAAAAGAACTCCTACATAGAACTAAAAAAGAGGTAGACAACCTCCTGTATTATTCTTTTCTGAGGAGTCCACATAGAATCTATCCCCACTTTCTATCTCAAGACTCAAGACTCTTTAAGAGTACGGAAAATAAACCCCCTACTTCTACCTATATTCTATAATGCAATCTCATTGCTTCATCACTGATTTCTGTAACCTAAATCTTTTCTGTTTTAGATAGCCTTTCTCCTTGAAACCAAAAGAAAATACGAGCCACTATTTCCGGAATCGCGTTTTAAAAGGATCCCGGAATGTCCCGTAAAAGCCTGAAGAAATGATCATATAATCCAACACCAAACAAGATTATATGCATCACACCTTTAAGGAAAAGCTTATTTCCAAAGGCAACCTGGGGTTACCATGTTATAAAAAGTAGTGAACACAGCTCAAAATAAGAACCATGAAAACACAAAGGAAAAGATGTCTTTCTACAGCCTAAACCAAACAGAATCACTGAGGTTTGACAGTATTTAGCACCTCATGCACACATAAAATTTGAACTTTTTACATATGAAGACAGCTGACATCAGAGTGGCATAAATGATCTCGGCAGCAACTTGTGGAAAGAATTGGTGTTAGCTATTGGTGTTCTTTCCTTTGTTTTCTCGCACTTGGCGCACGAATTGCCCACGAACACGAGGTCTTTGATCTGCTAACTTCTTTCTGCTTTGATATCGCACCTGATGTGATGATACACAAATAAGTTTGAAGTCATCTCACTTTCAATACAAGCAAGAAATGGCCAAATTATTGTTGCTTGATGATCAAATTATGGCTTGTGAGTTGTGACAGCAGGCTTCTCGTAAATGTAAGTACTAATTCCATACTCAAAAAACTATAATTACTACAGTACTCTGCCTTCATACTTGATATAGTTTGCGTTTTTAATTCTGAATTCAGCTTTGACAGTTTAGATTCAAGGATGTGCATACTAGATGTCAAAGTATAAACATAGCAGAGAGAATTTGAAATTTTACCTTTTTGTCAAAGCATCTTTCTTTGCGCTTGAGACGGAATTTATTCAAGGCAGCTTCTCGTTGCGCTGATCGACTTTGATCCACACCAACACCGCTACCACTACCACTTCCACTACCACTTCCATTTTCAGCACCATCTTTTGCAGCTGTCCCACTATCATTGACCATGTTTGTTCCTTCAACATTGACAGCAGCACTACTTCCATTAAGGAAATTGCTCCCATGATTGCTTCCACTACCACTTCCATTCAAACTGCAATTGGCAACATTTGATTCAATTGGCGATCTACAAGTGTTTGAAGACCCACACTGTGGGGGTGCTGTCCCATCATTGCTTTTGGACATATTATGTTGAACAGAAATCTTCGGTAGCTGCTGTACACTATGGACATCATAATGATGGTAGTGATGGTGGTGCTGAATCTTGAGCTGCTGACCCATGTCATTTTCTTGCAGCAGAACAGCATTTACTGGTATGTTTTCTTGCAGCAGACCATTTACCGATCCAACAACAGGCTTACCAGATGCAGTAAGGTTATTATTAGACATATGGGCACTTTGCACTGGCTCAAACACAGATGAATGATGAGAACAGTTGACTGTTGATTTTGCAGGTGTCTTAACAGTGTCCACGGGAGGCTTTTCGAAAAACCTATTAGTAGTAGAGCCCATATTGTTATTGTTACTACTGCTATTCGAAATTTGATTTGGAGCATCAAAATGTGATTGCTTTGCTGCTTCAGAACTATTATTTGGTGGAGAGCAACTGCCAACATTACCTGTTTGATCCTGGTTACCAGTTGTGCCTGAATTGTACCTGCAACAATTTAAGAATGAGATATTGTCCACTTGTCCATTATATTAATTCAAGTTCCACCTTCTCTAGCATACCTGGTGAAGGCTGAAAGCTCTGAACGCCCGACAATGTTCTGGTCCGAGACATTAGTGCTCGTGTCTGCAATATCAGCCAACCTCTTCAGACTGAGCACAAGAGAAGGCAGGTCCTCGACATGTTGCACGCCTTTGTCTTTGCTTTTGGAAATTTCAGGTGGTGCCTCAGATACTTTACTTCCTCTACGATGTTCTTCAACTTTTCCTGGTAAGTTCATAGCCTGTTTAATCCACTCATCTTTAGGTTTATCATTACTCATCTCCAGCATCTCTTCATCAAAACTTCGACCATCATTTTCATGGTTGAGGTCTAACTGTGAATATTGGTTTTCCTCAGCAGTAGTCGCTAACTTAACCTTTTTGTTTGGTCCATTTAGCCGTGAATCTGAATATCTAGGTACTCCAATCTCCAAGTCCTTTCCCATTGGGACATTGTCTGATACAGATGGATACTAGGTCATTAAATGGTTTCAGTTTACACAATATTGGAACTTCTATCAAACACACCACATACCATATTGATGATCTTGTCCATCAAGTTCCTGCATGGCTCCAGGCATCCAGCTGCTGGCAAATGCCTCAGACATTGGATAAATGACCTGAGCGCAAGTGCTATCAGGCGGATCAGTTGCTTGGTCCCAAGTAGACTCTGGTTGGGGGCTCTCAACTTCTGCAGCCCTTTTCGTCCATGAACTCTAGATGAGAAAAATTTAAGAAAAGAAGATACTAAGTAAAAAAAAAGAAAGGTAACAAGGCAATAAAGTTGGTAAAATTCCGACAGTCGGGGATACTAAGGTCTCATTGTCAGTGAATTTTACATCTTCACAGAACCTTTAAGTCTTCAACGCTCCAACTTTCCACTATATTAATCATACCTACTCCTCAAATGGAAATAGGTACTTCAAAGTGGTTCAACAAAGATAATAAGATAGGAAAAGACCACCCAATCAACGTTGTACACATGTAACAACTAACAAGCCCAACACTTTTTAGAGTTCAAGCAACTTAGACCAGGGCAATTCACACTTACTCAAAGAAGAAAATGACAGACACAAAATCATGCTGCACAGTTTGACTATTGACTAGTCACCAGTAGTAGTAAACGATTGAACACTAACGCTACACTTTGCCTTACTCCCACAGATAAGAGTGTAATGAAAACTCTATTTCACGGACCCTGCGATCTCACGACATTCATAATAACTACCAAGGCACTCTCAATTAATTAGAAGAAAATACACATTAATTTTCAGCTGTGATGATACTATCAGAGACACAATGTCTAAGCCTCAGATCGTCGAGGTTGAAGCAAGTAACACTTGATTTAGTTGAAATAAGAAGATGATAAAGATTGCAGCAGACAGCCTCTGGAATTCAAGGTAAGGGATTATGGCTTATCACTAACCTCGATTAGTTTCAATATAATTCTGGTACCTATGTAAGGTTTGTTTGTCATCATCGTGATTTAGCAGTTTTTTGTAAAAACAATATATCGAAATTTTGGAAACAAAAAAACTGGTTTCTAGTTATCTCCTGTCAGTTTCCAAAATAAACACGACTATATAAATATCACTAATCTTACGTTCACTATTCAACTCAAGTCATACTACATAAATCTCCAAACTAAAAGCTGGACGTGACCAATCAAGCGCTTAACTAAGACTAATTATTATGGCAAAGTTCTAACAAACACTAAAACCAAAGTGAGGAAAATGCAGCAAGCTTACAATCATCAGTTGAGGTTTTCTCAATGTTGCTCGGATTGAGCAAGATGGTTCAAAATGACTTACTATACTGATTCCATTACTCGTGAAATAAAAAATAGCTTGGATATTAAGATTTGTTTGAACTCAGCTTTATAGCTCCTCTGGGCCCGTCATGTTGCTTGATCGACTTAGGAGTTGTTTAGTTAGCATTTTCTGCAAATTAAGTTATGACAAAAATTCCTATTATAAATTATGTCAGTGATACTGGAGGTAGACTCTAACCAATTGAAAGCGAAGGCTGTCTATACCTAAACCCTCTGGAATGCACTATAGGTTACACAAGTGAAGAACTTAGTGATCTACAGAATTAGTGCCAATCACTGCCATGGTAAAATTATATGGGAACTACATTCCGAGTAAACAAAGAAGCAAAAAAAGATGGTTTTTTCCTCAAACGCTTATTTAATGACCTGACTAGAAGAATCAACTAACTAGAAACATGATCTGAAAATAAACCCAGAAAATGCTGCTTTATAGTGAAGTCATGAGTCAAGAAGATATAATTGGTCAAACACAGGCAATTTCTAAGAGCATATAGTGATAACATATACCAACAAATTATGAAAAACTATAGGTTGCAGTTTGCACAGGTGGCTTAGTTTTGAAAGGCGCACCGAGGCGCAAGGCGAAGGGAGGCGCAAGGCGCGCGCATCTTGTAGGCGAGGCGCACTTTTACTTACTTTTATTAATTTTAATAATATCAATTTTCTTTTTTGTATTGAATTTCAGTGGATGAACCCACATGAAGTATATGTATGCACAAAAATAACCAAATCCCTATAAAATAGAAAAAAGAAGAAAAAAACCCTTGAAAATTTTAGAAGAGGCAGGCACGTGATACTCAGTGTGAGACTTTGGAGTCTATGGGGTAGGTGACCCTAATTTTGAGTTTTTGACAAGCCTACTGCATACCCTACTGAATATAAAACAAAATGGAGAAAAGGAAATAAACTGAAAAAGAAAAAAATGGAGAAAAGGCTCGAGAATTCAGATCGAAGAGAATGAGAGAAGAATAGAGAAGATAGAAGCAGACGAATGAAGAGAGAGAGGAAAAGCAGATCGAAAGAGAGAGGCAAGAATATCGAAGAGAAAGAATCGAAGAGAAAGAAGAGAAGAGATCGAAGAAAACTTACCTGAAACTCTTCACCGGCGTCTACTACCGGCAGATCTGGTGACACAAGTCACCGACGACGAGCGACGACAACCGGTGAAGCACGCTGCTGTACCACCGGCGACGAGGAGCAAGCTGCTGTGGAGTTCTTTTCTCACCTTCTTTGTCGAGTTCTAGGGTTTCTCTGTTCTATCACGTTGGACGTTCAAAAACAGAGAAAAAACAAAAAAAGAAAAGAAAAAAGAAGGCACGTGGGGGTCACGCGCGCCTCGCTGCAGAAAGCGCACGCCTTGTGCGCCTTTCAAAAGGCGCGCGCCTTTTGGCGCCTTGTCTCGCCTCTCGTTCTTCGCCTCGCCTGAGGTAGAGGGTGCGTTTTTTTGAGCGCCTTGGCTCACCTGGCGCCTGGCGCCTAGGCGCGCCTTGGGCGCGCTTTTTAAAACTAAGACAGGTGGGAGCCTTTTTTTTTCTGGTTTGCAATGTGCATGTTGCTTGTTCTCTGCTAATAACAGGAGCTATAAAGGTTTCCTCATTTCAACCTGGTTAGTACCCAGGAATACGGATTGACTGATTGAGGTCTGGTATTGCCACTTAATGCTATGAGAAATAATTTATTGTCGGTCAAGGCATGCCACACCTTCATAATGCTATTTCTGAAAATTGGCTTTGGCTTTCACACACAGAAAATACTATTCTAAAAAAAAAAAGATGGTTGATTCATATATGATCTGGGATGGTGAGCTTGGTGGCAAGCTTGTCCAAAGGTGTGGCTGAACCGCTTAAGGGCCATTTGGTGGGAAACTTTAGGAAAAAGAAAAGAAACAGACTTCCATGCTTCAATTTTAGATGTTTTCTTCTGTGTTTCATCTCCCATTCCTTTCCCCACTTCTCTTAAACAATACACTCAAAACCCTCTTTCTCAACATCCCCTCATTTTGCATTCTCAATATTCTGCAACGGGCTACCCCATCCCTATCCTCCCAAGCTCACCATATTCATCCCTCTCGCAACCAGTCACCACCAATACTACCATTACCACAACACTGCTACTTCCAATATTCCTACCACCACTGACACCACTTGCATGGTTGGTTCAACTACCACCATTCTCCCATGTTTTATCCTCACACTGTCACCTCCCTCCTTCACTTCAACCAGCCACCAGAGCTTCATGTAGCACCAGCACATTCTCACACACACATATATGTATATATATATATATATATAGAGAGAGAGAGAGAGAGAGAGAGAGTGGCAGACCCAGAACTCTAGATCTAAAGAGACAGCTTTGGGAGGGAGGTTGGGTGGAGTGAAATGAAACCAGACTAAAGTCATCCACAGAGTGAGAAAAGTCATAGGCAGCAATAAGTTCGACAACATCAGACCGGCATAGAGTTCCAACTTCTTTACAACTTTCTGATTTGGACCTGAACTATCCATCAAACACAATTCTATGATTCTATCCCCATATAGTTGAAGGCCATTAAGGTAGTCATGGAGATAAGAAGAAGGCCAGTTGTGATGGTGGAAAGTTAAAGATGATGGTGGCAGTCACATTTAAAGGACTGTGATGTTATAGTTTGAGGGGGTGATGAGAGAGAGAGAATTTGATTTTGTTTACAAATTGTGAACCAATCATCATCAATGGCAATTTCAGGCCGCTCCCTCTCTCACCGTACAAAACAAGACTTTTAGGAGATTTAACTTCTTTCCCCTCCTTTGTCTTTCTCAATTCCTTTCCTTTTTCCTTACATGGACCAAAAGGTCCGCTTTTTCTACTTTTGGATAAAAAAGATATAAATGCCAAGGCTAAGATCCTTTAAAAACCCAATATCATTTTATGATGACACACAAGCATCACATTGACGGAGAACTATTACTGTAGACGAAGGAAGCTACATAGTTTTTCAATTACAGATATGTCAGCTTAAGTGTCATAAAGTGCAATTACAGTTTTTTGGCTAGCAGTGTATCAAAATTTTGTCTTCTTCACAAAACAAATTTAGCAGTCTATCGAACGTTCATCTTTCATATGAAATAGAAAGAAGTGGTTGAAGTTTGTGTTCATTGTCAATGGCTCTATATGTATGGGTCTCCAGCACCCTAGAATAGTAACACAATTGATGTCCTCGAAGAAATATGCAGGATTATGGTATCACATACTTTAAACCATCTTAGCAGAGAACCACTAATAGTATATGCAGTCACGACCATCCAATATCACTATATCAGTCATAAATCAACAAGCCATTGTCTTTCAAAAATTCCCTTTTCAGTGTACAGTTTTGCACACACTGACCTCTCCAGAGTCCAGACCACGAGGGGATCATGTTATGTCTTCCTAACCCCAAAGTTGGTCGAACTAGATTCTTTGTGCACTTAGAGAAACTTCTCCATGTAGAACATCTACCTCAAGGTCATCAAGTATTCTTTGATTAACCAAATAAGCCCTGTCAGCATACTAAATGAAGGAAACATTGATACTTAGCAGTTAGCATAGCACCAAGTTTGCAAGGGCTGAGAGGAAAGAGAAGTCATGTTGGTAGAAGAAAGCTAAGATGATCTAAACTTCACAAGGAAAATGAGACAATGGTCCTGCCTTCCCAAAAAAGAACGATCTTACTTTTCTTAAAGGTCTCCATTCTTGATATGCAGGATATAGCTGACAGTTTCCCAATTTGTTTTATATTAGATTGACTCCTCATTTTGTCATCCACCCTATCTTGCAAGATTGTCACTAGTTGATGTTAATGTTTCTTTTGTTGTTAAACAAGATGATATCCAAGTGTTGAAATAATCAACACTTTCGCTCCTACACTGCTCTTTCTTGTATATTTGATCCTTGAATCCTTCCCAATAGAAATTAATGTTCTGTTTAGTGTGATGGCAATGTTTGATAGGCATCACCTAGTTATGCATATGAACCTAACATTGGCTCTAAATGTCCATGAAAGAGATAAAGCTGCTAACCAAATTGAAGAGAAATAAAATATACAGAGAAATTAAACTTCCTCTTTGTCCATCTCAAGATCAACAACAAGGGTACATTGGTTCGGTCCACACCAACAGGTGAAGCCAGAAGTGGTACTTTATGGTGCATCCCCTTATTGTGAAGCATCCAAGAACGCGCTAACTTTGCAAATACAACAAATGATCATGAACCAAATAACTGACTTTTTTGAGAACTTCTTTCCCATCTCCAATAATTTCTCCTTCCCATTTTTTTGGCTTGGGGGCTGGGGGGAGTTAGGACACTTCCATGTTAATTATGTGTGAGAAAACAGTGGCAATAGTCTTTGCATAACAGTTACAACTAACAATCGCAACCAAAAATGCACCTATTCTATCCTTCAGGCTAAATAACACAAGAGGAGGTGATATTGAGTGCCCTAACTATCAATAGCGAGCAATTTTTTTTTATCCTTAGAGAAATAGAAGCAACCACTCTGAAGGCCTTAACAGCATCATATTACTCACAACTAATATAGGAAGTTTAATGTTACAGGACTACCTGGGTCCCACTTCCATTGTCACTTCCATCCCGAGCTTGTAAACCAATGCTTCTGTTGTCATCTTCATCATTGCTGTCAGTGTCATTGTCCGACTCCTCCGCCCTCTTGCTTCCTATGGATTTTCCATTCCTTACGCAGCTTTCACTTCCACTACCACTAGACTAAAAAAAGAACGAGGAAAAATTGAAATTAAAACTAAAAATGAAAAAACAAATTAAAGAAAGGAACACTAAACAAACACCTGGAACAAGATGTATAGTGGCATACCAGTTTTTCATAAGAGGAGAAGAGATAGAAGTAAAAGACCAGCTGAAAGAGCTTATTCCATTATCGAATCGGGAATTAGCATGCAGGATTTAATTTGTCATATTCATATGTGCTAAAAAGTTCGAAATATTGAAAGACTGCTACACGAACCATTACGCTGATGGGAAGCTAGAAAATGTAAAGACACTTACACTGTGACACCTCCTCCAAACATGCTGCCAAAGATTTTTAAGTTCATTTTTTCTTATAGGCTTCACCAGAAAGTCAACAGCACCCTTAGATAAGCACTTTAACACTAAACCCATCGAATCATGAGATGACATCACTGCACACAAAAACATCAAATGTTGCAGCTAAAGACCATAAAATGAGTAAACATTTACATCTAAAATCAAAATAACTGTAAAAGACAAGGCAAGGTATGCACAAAGAAAAACCGAATAAGCACAAATCAAATACTAAACATACACTAAATACAACAAGGAACGAAAGCTCACTAATGACAGGAGTATTCTGGCAGCTTTTGTGACTCATTATCTTGGACAGAAGACCTATACCAGAGAGTCCAGATGTGACTACCTCAGTTAACACTAGGTCAATCTGATTGCTCAAATCTTCTAAGATTTTCCATGCTTCTATGCCATTTGACACCCCTACAACTGCAAAAAATCAAACAATGAGTTCATGACCCAAAAAAAAAGTAGGAAGACATGCATTTTATTCCACTATACATGCTTTATTTACAATAGGATCTTAATATAATCTAATAGTACATCACATGGTTTAGTAGATGTTAAAACTGCAATTTTGAATGGCGACTGAGGAGGTAAATTAGATTTTAAAAAATTTGTATGGCCTAGAAAAAGCATCAAACAAGGGTATGAAAAGATACATAACAATTTTTAGTTTTGGATTTGTTGCGAACGGATGGGATGCATAGTTGTTTGAGTTCTATTGTACTAGTAAGTGCTTGCGTGTAGATGATATGTTGAATCTTAGAGCAAACATTAGTAAACTTACTTACAGTGGTGTGTTCTCTTCATCTTAAAAAATAAGTTTCAAGTCCAATAAGTTTAAATCAGGCCTGATCAAGGTTTGATCAGGTCTAACACAACACTCAAAAATAAGTTCCAATAAGGGTCAATCAGGTCTAATAAATTCAGTTCAGATAAGTTCAGGTTTGTACGAACGATTTAAGAGAAACTGGTGTAAACTTAGGTATTAATGTCACCAGATCCAGTAATGAATTCACTTTGTCCCAATCTCCTTAAAGTCTACAGGAAGGCTAAGTGTTGCTATTATTTTGTGACGAGGGAGTACAATTCTTTTAATCAATTATTGAAGTAGGCGATAAGGACTAGACTTTGCATATATAGGATTTGAAACAGAGCAACTCACCTTCATAGCTACAGTTTCGTAGCAAAGCACTAACAATATGACGAGTTGAGTCATCACTTTCTACGAGCAAAACCTTAGGAGATCCAACAGGGAGAAACCTCTCCCAACAAACTCGCCCTTGGGGTTGTACTTGTGTCTGAGGCCTGTGAGTATGAACTGGAAGCTGAACAGAACTCAAAGAACGCCTGCTGTTTGCATCTTCACCATCCTCAATAATTCTCAATCCGTCCTCCTCGGAAAGCCCCTGCCCTTCACCTGCAACCCTACCCCTACCTTCTTTTTTCACAGCAACTATATGTTGATTAAGCTCTGCCACCGACTTGGCAACACCGGACCCATCTTCATTTTTCTGAATCAACCTCATTCAACAGATCCAAAATGATCAATTATGATTATTGAAATGAATTAATCCTGCAACTTTAACCCATCATGTCTTTTCAACAATCACTCCATCAAAAAGAATACGCCGCCGGTATGCAAAAAACCTTCAATTACCCCTAATTTGGGGAACAAAAAATGAAAGTTAATATCATCATACACACACTAACAAACAATCTACTCAAATTCACAAACAAATCATTGATTTCATTTTCTGACCTATAAAAACATGAAATAAACCTCAAATCTATAGTAAAGTAACCACAACAGAACCCAAATCCATAGATTAGTAGCAAATTACTAGTCACCCACTTCAATAATAACCAAATACTTGAACAAAAACAAACATATAAACACACAGTACCAGATAATAGGAAGATCAAAACAAATAACACATAATCATGAGTTAAATAAACTACCCAATCACCATTTCTTTATATCATATCATTACAGTATTATCTAAAACAAAACAAAAAAGTAGGAGAGAGAAAATCAAAGAAACAAAACTTACCATCTAAAACCCTTTTCTCAGCACGATACCATCCTACAGCTGCACAAATTTCATCAAAAAAAATACCCAAATCAAAACTTGAACTTGAGAATTCAGAAACAAAATTAGGGTTCTTCACAAAAAAAATTCAGACAAAGATTAGATGAATAAAAAAAACAAATGAGGAAAGAACTTTTACTGGGTATTTTAATACGATGAGGCTCAATAATAACCCACAAATTAATCTTCAAAAAAGATGAGCATTTTTTTTCCTTTTCTCGAAATAAAATAAGAATGATTTTGAGGTTCCAATGAGAGAAGGAGATAGTTCTAAAGAAGAAGATCAGTAGACATTATTATATACATTCAAGTAAATATAATAAATAAATGATTTTTTATTTTCTAGGAAAATGATGACGTGGAGGAGCGAGGGGTAGAAGGAGAGGCCACATAGGATGACACGTAAGTTAACTTTGCTGACATGGAGGTTTGAGATCTAAAGCTGTACTGAGAAGAGTCTGAAGGAGGAGGATCTAAATTGATCTCAGTAAATCAAATATTCGACACGTGGCAGATTGTAAGGAGAGTTAAAGGTTTGTTCTTTTTTAGGTAAAAAAAATAAAAGTGACCAGTGAGATGCTTGTTTAATATTGTGACGATTTTACCCTTGTTGTTTTGTTTTTGACCCCCTATTATTATGACCCCACATTCACACGTCAACACCAAATATCTCCATTATGCAATTTGCGCATGGATAATGATTTGGGAAATGGAAATCGCCAACTTGGTAGGCCTAATAAATACTGCTTTATGGAAAAAAAAATAATTTAAAAATACTCTTTTATGGAAAAAAAAAATTGTCAGGTTTCTTTTAAGATACATAGAAAAATTAGGAGACCCTTTTTTTAAGGGTATGAAAAAATTGCCGGATTTTAGGAGAAGTTTATTTTTATAATCCAAGAGCAAATTTATCACAATAATTAGTGAGAATCAGAATCTATCTGTTTACTTAAACTATTTATTTACTAAATTTTATAAGTGGATTTAGAATTTTAAATTTGAGGGTATTTAATAATATAATAATAGCAAGTTCTCCTCAAAATATATTGATTTATATATATATATACCTTTATTTATATATCATATATATATCTACATATATATATATATATATAAAATACTAGCAAGTTTATAACATTTGTTTAGTAATCATTATATATCTACAAACCTTAACTAATATTATACTAGCTTTCTAAGCACGCGATACATGCGACGACAATTTTTTCATTGTGATATTTCGTAATGTCGAGTAGCTAGTTTTACATGTACGCAATATATACAGCGACAACTCATTATAATAGTTTAAGTTGACAGTTTTTTCAATCAATGCTCTGTTTTGTTCAACTTATTAAAAGTTATTTTCAGCAAAAATAAGTCTAGATCGATCAGTTCTTGATCTGACCTTATTATCCTCTATGTAATTGACTTACACAAATTGGAATTATATAAACCCATTAAAATGATCATTTCTTTATATGACTATAATGTTGTGGAAGTATATTGCTGATTTTTTATTTTTGCAATTTTTCCTTTTGATGGAAGATTTTGATATTCTTAAATGATTTGTTGTCTTTGTTTTTTTTTTGTAAATTTTTTTAGTTTTTCCTTTTTTTTAACCTAAAACTTTTAGTTATTCTAATTGTAGTTTTTAAAAATGGCAAATATTATGATTAATTGATTACCCATTATTATTTTAAAAATTTAAACAAAATTGATGTAATTAAAAAAGTAAGGGTAATATAGTCATTTAATATGGGGACACCATGCCTCCTCCCTTTACTTATATAATAGAGATTCTCTCAAAAATGTATAAGAAAATGTATAATCATGTGTCCTTATTTGATTCATCTTAATGTATGCTTACTTTCATAATATTAAAATTTTATAATTTTTACTTATACGTAATTAAAAATATCTTAATTGAATAAAGAAGGGAACCCTGATACAAAAATTCCAAATAAAAAAAAAAGAAACCAAGATTGCTAGTAAAGAAAATAGATTAGGCGACCAAGCAAGATAAAAGTAAGGATTTTCTTGTCAGAAAATACCTTATAATATACCTTTTTTTGCGAAAAAAGTATCTTATAAAAAATTGTTGTCAAAAAAATACCTTATAAAAGGTTTTTGTTGTAAAAAGGTATCTTTTACCGGAGTTGGAAGGTTGACCAAATAATCCGGTGTTGACTTGATCATGTGACTTGCCCTAATTTCATATTTTAATCCAGCCTAAATACCTAATCTTACCCTAATTTCATAATTTAACCCGAAATTTCCCCCAAAATCCCCCCTTTCCTTATTCAAACTTCACTTTCCCTCTCTCTCTCCATTATCAACCTTCAACCCCTTCTTCAATAATGGACAAACACAACTCCAATCATCCTTTCATCCTCTACCTCACTTTCTCTTTCCTCATCTCAACTTCCATAGCAGACCTGTCTCTCCGCAACCACGGATCCGCCATTTTCGTTCTCCAACCTGACGGATTTGACCTCTTCAGCAAGTCCATCGCAGTCTCCGATCTCTCCATTCAAATCCTTTGTCACAAATTCAACTCAACCTTACTCACAATGGCGTCGGCCGCCATGGATTCACCTTCCTTGCACCTCCAAACTCCATGGAGAGTTAGGGAGGAGCATAGGGGGGAAGAAGAGAAGAGAGATAATCGGGGGTTTTGGGGGGGGAATTCGGGCAAAAACTTCAAAAGGGGGTCAAAATTAGGGATTTGGACTTGATTTAATGATCACATGCAAGTCACGTGAGCAAGTCAACGCCGGAGACTTTGGTCAACTCCCAAAAACCGGCAAAAGGTACCTTTTCATAACAAAAATCTTTTATAAGGTATATATATTTTGACAATATTTTTTATAAGGTACTTTTTCATAAAAAAGGGTACTTTATAAGGTATTTTCTAACAAAAAACCCTAAAAATAATTATGAATTTGTCGTTAGGCAATTATGAAATGTTGTCCACTAACGAAAGTTTATTGCATGACATAATATAAGCTGTCAACAATGCAGCAACCAAATTGAGCAGCAGGTGATAGCCTATTGGTATTGGCATCAACTCCAATCCTAGAGGTCCTAAGATCGATTCTCACTCTTTGCAAGAGGAATCCCCAATTTCTTCCCCCTTTCTTGCAATAGACTTCAACTTACCTAACTTAAAAAAATTAAAAAAAAATGTTGCAACCAATTCTATATGATTTATAATAATGTACCAATAATCATTTTACTAAAAAAAATATAATAGTTTGAAATTTTAAAAACTACTTTAATTTGGAGGTATGTGCAACCCAAGCTCTCTTATAAGATTTGCCCTGTATATATGCAAATTTAGTAAAATCAATGGCAACTAATTGAAAGCATACACTACTTATTAGCTTGAAATTCAATAAAAATTCATCATCAACTAGCAAATAACCACCAATATATTAGTACGTTCACAAAGATATTCTTTTGAATCTTCTATTACATTTCATGAAAAGTTATATCAACATTACAAAAACTGCATGAAACCTGACATGTCATTCAACCCTTAAACAAAAAATTCTTGAAAATATAATCAAACTTTTAAATCATCACCACGTTTAAATTGACTTTGCTAATAACATGTTGAACTAGTACGCTTTCGTCTTCACAATCCTTCACTAGGTCAAGCGATCTAGGTTCCACAATAACACTACCACCATCTTTCCTACCTTCCTAGATGCACGCCACACTAGCCAAACCACTAGGTAATATCTTAAGAGAAAGAACAATATATACTATTTTTTCATTTATCAATTATACATGAGGTTCACTCAAAAACAGGTTGTGCGAGACAATACACAAAAAAACAAGACCACAATATAAGCACCTATCTTGATAGCATTAAGCTTATCCTTTAGAGCATCAAGTCAAACCTTGTGGAAGTTTATACAACTTCCAAATCCCTTTTTGTTAAATATGGGCCTAGGCCGCATCAATCATAAGGAGAGAGAGTTCACTTCACAAGACTACGGAGGTTCAACCTTAAATAAGGGGAATAACCCCTTAGTCTTATAAATTATCAGCTCTCCCTTTTTTTATCAATGTGGGATATTCACATGTATCATTTTGGAAGGTTATGCTTCAACACTCCCCCTCGCATGTGAGATCCCTTTTCTTTAGTTCAGTTGCGATGTTTAATTGGGCGAAAGCACATTTTTTTCGCTACTTCCCCTCACAAGTGCCATTTTTACTTTGGCCCAGAACGGTCCCAGGTCCAAGTCGTGGGCCTGCTCTGATACCATATTAAATATGGGCCTGAGCCGTATCCATCATAAGGAAATAAAGTCTACTTCAAAAGACTAAGGAAGTTCCACCTTAAAACCATATGGTTATAAGGAAAGTAGCCCATTTGCATTATAAAGTAACTTATTTATCTTCTTTATTAATGTGCGTGGGACACTCACATGTGTTGTACACTCCCCCTAACATGTGAGGTCCCTTTTCAATTGGCCCAAAGTAAATTATCAGTCCCATTATAGGTCTGGCTCTTATACCATGTTAGCATGGGCCTGGCCGCACTCATCATAAGGAGAGATAGTCCACTTCAAAAGACTAAGGAGGTTCCATCTTAAAACCATATAGCAATAAGGGGAGTAGCCATTAGTCTTATAAAGTGATTAACTATCTCATCTTTTATCAATGTGGAATACTTTGTGTTGTTTTGGAAGGTTATGCTTTAACACTTTTCATGATCAATACAACCTCATGACTAACATGTATAGAAACACCTAATTGAATACTTTACAATAATCATATAAGAAGATAAAATAAATGTAACAATGACCAAATTGGACAATTAGAAAGATACCGAGTAAATAACGTACATTATTCACAATGAAAGGAATTGCCCCACTAGACAAAATGACTTCAAGTTTTCGAAATGCATGGTATAATCCTCAGTCCGCCATTAATACCATTGTTATATGGAGAAATAAGGATCATCATTGAATTCTCGTTAGTGGTATTGCATTATCATCACCAACAATATCATCATAATAGCTCCAAACCCATATTCGAGATACAACTTTTTACACATAAGCACTGGTAGAATAATTGCTTATTGATGCGGCTGAATTGCTGCGGTTTTACCCATATGCAGCAATAAACCACGTCAAAAGAAAAGAAAAAATCGAAAATCAACCTATTGCTGCGGTTATGAGCGGAAACCGCAGCAATAGATGTCAACAAGAGATTTTCAAAATTATTTGACCTGTTTGACCAATTCTATTACTGCAGTTTTTTTTTAAGAAACCGCAGCAATAGATTTAAATATTAATACTTAAATCTATTGTTGCGGTTTCTTTAAAAAACCGCAACAATAAAAAGGTTACAAAACCCTAAATAGTCCGCGCTCACCTCCCCCTCTCACGCCTTCCTCACTCTCACTTTTTCTCCCTCTTACTGCTCCCTCTCACGCCTCCCTCACTCTCACTTTTTCTCCCTCTCACAGCTCCCTCATTCTTTGTGCGGTCAACCTTTGTGCGGTCTTCCCATTTCAAGTCTACCTTTTGATTATCCCTGATTGAGTTAGGCTTGTATGTCTGTTTTCTTCTATTGAGTTTTAACCTATTTGTGACTTGTTTAGTAGGTTACTTATGATACGTGTTACAATGTCCCTTGTTCTAAAACAGGCGAGGGAGGTGAGGGTGGGGGTGGGACATTGTAACACGTATCATAAGTAATCTACTAAACAAGTTACAAATAGGTTAAAACTCAATAGAAGAAAACAAATATACAAGCCTAACTCAATCAGGGATAATCAAAAGGTAGACTTAAAATGGGAAGACCGCGCAAGGTTGACTTATTTAAAACAATTTTTCCTAATTATTATAATTATTAAATCTAAAACTAAAATAATTAACCTAAACTAACATTAAATTATTAATAAAACAATTAAGTAATTAAATGAGAAAATCTAAAACAAATAATTGAAGAAGACAACCAAGTGGTTAGAAGAGTTCTACAAGGACATTACGCTTTCCCTTGGACCATACAAACCCTCATTGATGACATTCGGCAACTGTTGCGTCAGTTTAGATTCTACACCATTAATCATATTTTTCGGGAAGCTAATCGGGTAGCGGATCTTCTATCAAAAAAGTCGCAACAGTTATGTTGCCTCGGTTGACGTGGATTTTTCAACAGAACCCTCGTTACATAAATTTGTTCTTCTTCATTCGTTAGGATTCTCCCTTGAGGGAAGGGTGTCCTAAATAACTTTCCTCATGTACACAAAAAAAAAAGAACAAAAGAGGAAGGAAGGAAACAAATGAAGCTGTAGGAACAGGTGATTGGTGCAGCAACAATGCTTGTGATGATGGTCATCAGGCGAGCAGCGGCTACACGCGAATCGAGGCAAGGAAAAATAGAGACATGTGAGGGAGAGATAAAGCAAAAAAAAAAACACAAATATTTTAGGCTTTTAGAACATATGTAAAGATAGGCAAAATTTTGGTTTTAGCACCCTATTTATAGATTTGGGGTTTTCTACTAGGGTTAGAGAACTAATTTAATTATTTAAGCTAACCTTTAATAATTAAAACATTAAATAAAATAAAGTCAATACTTGACTTTTAAACTCTTTTTGATTAAACTAGTCAAACTTACAAAATTCTTTTAATTTAAAACCTTAAAACTATTATAACTATAGTCTAAATTAATTGAAATATATTTATTGAGATACAAGGGATTACACTATAACATCTACTAGAGCTATAACAATCGTCAAATTAGATGTCGCATTTGCAGTTGCAATTATAAAACATTAGATAAAATATGCAAAATACACAACCTCTTATACTCCTCACCACCATCCTTCAATTATGGAAAAGTAGAATCCAACTTTTGCATTGGATATACCACAACATCAAAAATATCTTTTAAAATTGAGTTTATTCTACTAGCATGGTGGTAGATATTTTTATTAGTAAAATCAGGACATGTAGATGTTACACCAGTGTGCAATTTAAAATAAATAAATTGGCTTAATAATGATAAGAAATAAAATTTTAAATTATAAAACTTTAACGAACACTTATGCAATGGTTTTATACTTAAGTAATCCGTCATATATCCGCGTATGAAAGTATTATATTAGATTCACAATGCAAGTGAACGACCTCGTATGTCGTAATTAAAACGTGCAAGAAGTGAACTTCGTTCCAAGTTGCAGGTTCAATAAATAGATTAAATATCAATAAATTTATATAAATATAAGTTATTAGTAAATTTATATGAATAAATAGATCTTAATTTGATTTTTTTATATATAAATTAAATTTTGTTGCAAAATTCTTTTGTTATTCTTTTTTTCCAATGCTAA